>JADLZN010009172.1:0-50000 GCA_018155175.1 Sinocyclocheilus anophthalmus | reverse complement strand
AGTGTTCCTCCTTGAAAACACATCGGATGACATCAGGCAGCTCTGGGTTTGTGGAAAATACAGCCTCTGCTGCCATAAAGACTTTTGGTCGGACGTTCCTCGGCAGCAGCTCATCTCGTGGTGTATTTTATTCCAGTCTTAATAGCAGATTTTTTCAGTTGCCTCAGTCTCCTGGCGGGACTCCCACGCTGCACTGCACTTGCCAGACTTTGCAATAAACAGCTGCAGCTTTGGGTAAAAATAATTACACTTCTGTCTGAGAAGAGGAGGGTGCAGCGTCTGCAGACCTCGGCCTCCACTCAAACCACAAGCACCGCATTACTGCCAACTGATGAGCTTCTGCTCGAGAATCAGTTTGCATCTCTAGGAGAATTTTTATTTTGTGTTGAAAGGATGGAAAAAATTAATATAATTCAATTCAGTCTTCATTTACCTAGTGCTCTTTACCGTGCAGTGAATGTGATGGAGATGTTTAGCATAAAATGTTTCAATGCAATAAAAGTGCAAGGTGATTAATACAACCAAGCTCCAGAAAAAAGGGGGGGGAAGAAAAAAATAATAATTAGTCTTAATTTACTTAATGTCCTTTACCTTGTAATGAACGTAATGGAGATAAATAAATATAATAAATAGTATAAACTAAATAATATTTGCATATATATTATATGGTGGTGTGCATATATAAATGTTTAGCTTGCATACAATAAAAATTAAAGGTGATTTATACAACCAAGCTCCAAAAAAGCATCAAATGCATCATAAAAAGGGTTATGATTAACTTTCATATCATAAAAATATAATTCAAATATAAAAATATATAAATTTTGAAGATGAAACTTGCCTGCTATGCATTTACAGGAGAATATTTTGTGTTAAAAGGAAACAAAAAAAATAAGTTAATAAAAATTCAGTCTTTTATTCAATGCTCTTTTCCTTAAAATTAAAGTAATGGAGATAAATAAATATAACATTTGCATAGTTTCGAGATGTTTAGCATACTGTCACGAATCCTGTCCATGGACTTCCGTTCAATCACCACCAGAGGTCACCCTTTCATTACAATGACTCTCGCACAACACAAACTGTTGCATATCACCCCTGACTACATATCCCGTCATTCATTGCACTGATTGCACACAGCACTGATTGCACCCAGCTGTTTCACTGATTGCAACACCACTGGCTTGCACACAGCACTGATTGCACACAGCACTGATTGCACAGCTGTTTCCTATCACTCACTCACTATATAACACTCACTCAAACTACCATTCTCGGCTGAGTATTGTTTAGCCTGTACCCTGTTACGAGTCTCTGCGTTTCCTTGTTTTGCCTTGCCTTGCCTGTTTTCTCGGTTTCTGATCTTTGCCTGTTTCCCTGGATTTATCCCTCTCGTCTCGCCCCTGTGATTCTGTCTGCCGATCGTTGACCTACGCTAGCCCTAGGATTATTCTTGTGTTTTTGCTCGCCATATACCTGTTTGCCATTGTTTCGACCCTGCCTGTTATACCACGTCTATTTAATAAAAGCTTGCAGATGAATCCACACGTCTCACGTCTCGTCAGCCCCGTTACGATACAATTAATGTTTCCATACAATAAAAGTGTACGGCAATTTATACAACCGATCTCCAAAAAAAGCATAAAAATGCATCATAAAAAGGTAAATAATATATAAAAATATTACTGTTATCTATATCAATTTTGAGGATAAAACTTGACCGGTCTGCATCTCTAGGGGAATATTTTATGTTAAAAGGCTAGGAAAAATTAAGTAAATAAAATGTTGTCTTCATTTACATAATGCTCTTTAGCATGCAACATAAGAAATTTAGATAAACTTTATACATCTAGTTTAAATGTATACACAACTATTATTTACCTATTATATGTATATTAAAAATATATATATTATAAAAAAAAAAAGACTAAATCACTCTAAACTCAATAACATAAGTCCATATGCCTTATGCACTATATTTCAAGGCCGCTGAAGCCATTTGATTCTGTTTAGCTCACCATTCACTTTACACTTTTCTACACTCACTCAAATGTTGCGTGTTGTGATTTTGTACCAGGACTGAGATCAGTGACATCAAAAGTGCTTCTCACAGGTCTTGCTATTGACATTGGCCCTCATTTTTGAATGCATGCAAATGTGAAGGAAATTTCACTAGAATTGAAGGTATTCAATGTTTTGAGCACACAATGGCTTGAAATACAGTGCATGAGTTGTTGAAACCACTTGTCACTGACAACGCACTGTGTTTGAATGCATGCAAATGTGAATGTGAATGAAATATTTTGGGGTATTTTGGGCACATTATATGATTTAAAACATGAGATTGATATATATTTTTACTTTATGACTTTTACTTTTTAGTCATTCAGCAGACGCTAAACATTTAAATGAAAACAAAAAAATAAAGCTAAAAAACAATTCAAAATATTAAAATTTTTATTAAAAGTGTTATACTTTTTATTGTAGTTTATTAAAATTGTATTGCATTTTTATTTTGTATAATAAATTGTATTTTTACTTCATGACATAAAATGAATTGCATAGACATTTTTTAATGATGCATTTTATGCTTTTTGGAGTTTGACAGTATACATCATTCACTTTTATTGTATGGAAGTATTTATTGCATGCTAAACATCTCAAAAAGCATGCAAAAATTAAGAATTAAATTTCAAATCCACAGTAGAAACTGTCACATGGTTAAAACATAGTGCATGAGTTATATGCTTTTTTGAGCTTGACTTATTTTTAGTATCATTTAGATACTAGTTGCAATAATTTTATTGTCCGTTTTTGTCATTTTTATTAGTTATTGCTTTTTTAAAACACGTTTATATCATTTTTATTATATTTATTTCAGTCAAATTAAACTTAAATGTATCTAAATTAGCAACGAAATAATTATTTTATATTTTATTGTAATTAACATTTACTTTATTTTATTTCAAGCAACAATTTTTTTTTATGGTTTTGGTTTTTGTTGAGATTGAGAGTATAACCACACAGGCTTGGAACAACATGAGGCTGAGTAAATGATGACAGAAAGAGCATTTCTGGGTGAACTATCCCTTTAAATACGACTTTAGCTATGGACACGATCTCTAGAGAGCATGTCAGAAGATGAGAAAGCTGAAGATAATTACATCAGCCTATTAGAAACCCGTCACTGATTCGGGAACCACTATAAACACACTGACTCAGACACATAAAGGACCTCCGGTTCTCCTGCAGTCAACACACACAGACCCCACAAACACAAAACCCACAGAAGATGTGGCAGATCAAAGGAGAACACTGGGATCTGATCAGTGATCACCTCAAACTCATTCTGAGGAACTGCCAGAGCTTTTAAAGCAGCAGCAGCAGCTGTGAGCGGGCATTCTGATTGGTGGAAGATGAGGAGTGGGCGGAGCCTACAGCAATCAGCCAATGAGAGAGTGATCAGGCCTCAGCTACGTGACACATCTTCAGCATTCCTGAGAAATCAAAACACAAATGAGTCTCTAGTGTCATATAACATGAGTATAGAGCTTTAACATCTATGTAGAGCGCAGCACGACTGTTTTCAACATTGATAATAATCAGAAATGTTTCTCGAGCAGCAGATCAGCATATTATACTGATTTCTGAAGATCATGTGACACTGAATACTGTAGTAATGATGCTGAAAATCAGCTTTGAATCACAGAAATAAATTAAACTTTAACAGAGGTTCATATAGACAACAGCTGTTTTAAATTATAAAATTATTTAACATTTTACTGTATTTTTAGATCAAATAAATGCAGCCTTGCTGAGCAGAAGAGACTTCTTTCAACATTTGTGCTCGGTACTCACAGTGTAACTTACTGTAAGTATATCAGTGATAACCGATTGTAATGCCATTATATACAGAGTTGATGAATGATTATCATATTCATGTACCATATTTTCACACGATACTTCAAAGTACAAAAAAATGTCAAATACATTTGAATAAAAATCACCTTAAAACAGCATAACATTAGTCCATATGCCTCTATTAGCAATAGAAACAATAAAAGTGTCCACGCAATAAAAATTAAAGGCATAAAAGCATAAAATATGCATCATAAAACTAATATCAGATCATAAAATATATCAATCTTGAGGAATAAACTTGGACTGGTTTGTATCGCTATTAATTTAATTAAATTAATAAATGTAAATACAGCTGTTGTTTACAAACAAAGTAAATTACATTTTGTCTTCATTAATTTAACGCTCTTTACCATGCAGTGAAAGTAATTAAGATCAATATATTTGAGATGTTTAGTAAACAATTAATGTTTCCATGCAGTGAAAGGTGTATTACAGTATACGACCAAATAAATAAACAATAAATATATTAATTTAAATAAAAGCGAAATAATTTATGTAGTTATATTGTGTTATATAAAATAAAAAAATTATAAAAGAAAGGGCTAATTATTGATATGGACATATCTGGGAGTTGTTCATACAAAATAACACATTTTATTATTAGTTATTTATTTATTTTTTTTAATATTATAGGCCTATGTATTTTAAGGAAGTGCTTTTTTCAGATGCTTTTAAATATTGAAATACATTTTTCAAATCATGTTTAAATGTCACAGGGCTTGGAGCAACTTCAACAAATGTGTGTATGTCTAAATATAATTTACAGATTATCAAAATATTACACAAAACATTCATCCTCTTTGTTTTGCATCACATTGACCTGATATTATTCCTCTGTGGATCTTTACTGCCACCTGCTGCAGAAACAGAAAACAGAATTGTTCTAAAGGACGGGTTTTATTTTCCAGAGAAATATATAATATTCTTGCCTTGTCTGATCATCTTTGTAGCTCGAGGGAAGAGTTTACAGTCTTTGGTGGTGTTGTGTATTTCTGATCAGGCGGAAGCAGCGGCAGCTCTGACGTCACCGGGGTCTTTCCTCGTGTGCTCTCCGTGAGGGTCATGCAGTCAGTGTGATCGCTGCTGTTGTTGTTGTTGTTGTTGTTGTTGTTGTTGTTTCTCGGCTCTGATATCGTGTCGTGTTGTTCTGAGCTCTCTCGTCATGATGGGCGGCAGCAGCAGCAGCAGGATCGCGGCTGGTTTGGGCGCGGCGCTGTTCGTCGGTTACTGCATTTATTTCGACAAAAAGAGACGGAGTGACCCGAACTACAAGAACAAGCTACGAGAACGTGAGAGCATCTATCTGTCTGTCTGACTGTCTGTCTGAATATCTGTCTGTCTGTCTGTCTGACTTCTTTTCTGTCTGTCTGTCTGCCTGTCGGAAATAATGTCTGCCTATAGCTGTCTACTGTCTGTCCTGAATACTGTCTGTCTGCTGTCCTAATATCTTTCTTTCTGTCTGTCTGTCTATCTGTCTGTCTGAATATCTGTCTGTCTGAATATCTGTCTGTCTGTCTGTCTGTCTGTCTGTCTGTCTGTCTGAATATCTATCTGTCTATCTGTCTGTCTGTCTGTCTGAATATCTGTCTGTCTGTCTGTCTGTCTGTCTGTCTGCTGTCTGAAGATAGTCTAATCTGTCGTCTGATATCTGTCTAACTGTCTGTCTGTCTGATATCTGTCGTCTGTCTGTTCTGTCTGTCTTTCCTGTCGGAATATCTGTCTATCTGGCTGTCTGAATATCTGTCCTGTCTGTCTGTCTGTCTGTCTATCTTTCTGTCTGCAGTTCTGTCTATCTGTCTGTCGAATATCTGTCTGTCTGTCTGTCTGAATATCTGTCTGTCTGTCTGGTCCTGTCGTCTATCTTCTGTCCTGAATACTGTCTATATGTGGCTGCTGAATATCTTCTGTCTGTTGTCGTCTGTCTTTCTGTCTGTCTGTCTGTCTGTCTAGCTCTCTGTTTGTCTGTCTGTGTCTGTCTGTCTGTCCCTGTCTGTCTGTCTAATCTGTCTGTCTGAATTCTGTCTATCTTTCTGTCTAATATCTGTCCTGCTGTTCTGCTGAAAATATCTGTCTGTCTGTCTGTCTGTCTGTCCTGTCCTGTCTGTCTGTCTATCGTCTGTCTGTCTATCTATCTAACTACCTATCTGTCTGTCTGTCTGTCTATATATCTGTCTGTCCTGTCTGTCTGTCTGTCTGTCTGTCTGTCCTGTCCTGTCTGTCTGTCTGTCTGTCTGTCTTTCTGTTTGTCTTTCTGTCTGTCTTTCTGTCTGCCTATCTGTCTGTCTGTCTATCTATCTTTCTGTCTGAATATCTGTCTATCTGTCTGTCTGAATATCTCTGTCCTGCCCGAAACTTGTCTGTCCTGAATATCGCTGTCTGTCTGAATATCCTTCGCGGTCTGAATATCTGTTTCTGTCTGTCTGGTCTTTCTGTCTGAATGTCTGTCTGTCGGAATATCTGTCCTGTCTGTTCCTATCTGTCTATCTCTCTATCTATTCATCTTTCTGTCTGATATCTTCCTGTCTGTCTAATATCGTCTATTCTGTCTGTCTGCATCTTCATCTATCCTTCTTTCTGTCTGAAATATCCTGGCTGTCTGTCTAATGATCGTCGGTCTGAATATCTGTCTGTCTGTCCTTGATACGTCTACTGTCCTGTCCCTGTCTAATATCTGTCTGTCTGTCCCTGAATATCTTCTGTCTGTTGACTATCGGTCTATCTGTCTGTCTGTCTGTCTTCTGTCTTTCTGTCTATCTGGTCTATCTATCTATCTTTCTGTCTGATATCTGTCCTGTCGGTCTGCATATCTGTCTATCTGTCGTCTATCTATCTATCTTTCCTGCTTTCTGTCTGTCTGAATATCGGTCTGTCTGTTCCTGAATTATCTGTCTGTCTGTCTGTCGTTCTGTCTTTCTGTCTGTCTGTCTGTCTGAATATCTGTCTATCTGTCTGTCTGTCTATCTATCTATCTATCTATCTATCTAGCATCTTTCTGTCTGAATATCTTTCTGTCTGTCTGAATATCGGTCATCTGTCTGTCTGTCTGTCGCTGAATATCGTCTACGTCTGTCTGTCATCTATCTATCTATCTATCTTTCTGTCTGAATATCTGTCTGTCTGTCTGTCTATCTTTCTTTCTGTCTGTCTGTCTGTCTGTCCTTCTTCTGTCTGTCTGTCTGTCTGTCATCTATCTATCTATCTATCTTTCTGTCTGAATATCTGTCTGTCTGTCTGAATATCTGTCTACCTGTCTGTCGTCTATCTATCTATCTCTCTTTCTTTCTTTCTGATATCTTGTCTACTATGCTGTCTGTCCGAAGATCTGTCTGCTGAATTCGGTCCTATCTGTCTTTCTGTCTGTCTTTCTGTCTGTTTGTCTGTCTATCTATCTATATATATATATCTGTCTATCTGTCTGTCTATCTATCTTTCTTTCTGTCTGTCTATCTATCTTTCTGTCTGAATATCTGTCTGTCTGAATATCTGTTGTCTGAATATCTATCTATCTACCTGTCGGTCTGTCTGTCTGTCTGTCTGTCTATCTATCTATCTATCTATCTATCTATCTATCGATCTGTCTGTCTGAATATCTGTCTGTCTATCTATCTATCTAACTATCTATCAACTTTCTGTCTAATAATCTGTCGTCTTGAATAGCTGTCCTGTCTATCTATCTAGCATCTATCTATCTGTCTGTCTGTCTGTGTCTGTCTTTCTGTCTGTCTGTCTGTCTAGCTGTCTGTCTGTCTGTCTATCTATCTATCTATTCTGTCTGTCTGAATATCTGCTGTCTGTCTGTCCTGGCCTGAATTCTGTCTGTCTGGTCTGAATATCTGTGTTTATTTCTATCTTTATCTGTCCTGTCCTTCTGAATTCTGTCTATCTGTCTGTCTGGCCTGATATCTTTCTATCTTCGTCCCTGTCTGTCCGGATATCTGTCTTTCTGTCTGAATATCTGTGTCTCTATCTATTGATCGAGCTATCGATCGTCTGAATATCTGTCGTCCCTGTCTGTCTTAATATCTTTCTGTCTGTCTGAATAGCTTCTCTATCTGTCTGTCTGTCTGTCTTTTTGTTTGTCTGTCTGTCTGTCTGTCTGACTGAATATATGTCTGTCTGTCTGTCCTGTCCTGTCTGTCTGTCTATCGTCTGTCTGTCTTTCTGTCTGAATATCTATCTACCTGTCTGTCTGTCTAGCTGTCTAAATATCTCTCTATTCTTCTATCTATCTGTCTGTCTTTCTGTCTATCTATCTATCTTTCTGTCTGAATATCTGTCTGTCTGAATATCTATCTATCTTTTCGGGCTGTCTGAATGTCTGTCCTGATATCCTAGCTATGTGTCTAAATTCTATCCCTATCTATCTGTCGGTCTGTCTTGATATCTATCCTATCGTCTGTTTTCTAGACTGTCTGAATATCTGTCGGTCTGAATATCTATCTATCTGTCGGCTGACTGAATATCTATCATCTGTCTGTCCTATCTATCTGTCGGTCTGGCCTGAAATATCTATCTGTCTGTCCCCTGTCTGTGGTCTATCTATCTGTTATTCATCTATCGTCTGTCTGAATATCTAGATATCTATGTTCTGAATATCTATCTATCTATCGGTCTGTACATCTGTCTTCTATCTATCTATCTATCTTTTCTGTCTGTCTGTCTGTCTGTCTGTCCATTTTTTCTATCTATCTATCTATCTATATTTCTGTCTATCTATCTATCTATCTTTTTGTCTTTCTGTCTGTCTGTCTGTCTGAATATCTATCTATCTGTCTGAATATCTGTCTGTCTGAATATCTATCTATCGCTTGTCTGAAAATCTATTATCTGTCTGAATTCTGTCCTGTCGGTCTTAAATATCTAATCTATCTATCTATCTATCTATCTGTCTGTCTGAATATCTGTCTGAATATCTATCTATCTATCTATATCTATCTATCTGTCTGTTTGTCTATCTGTCTGAATGTCTGTCTGTCTGAATATCTATCTGAATATTTATATATCTGTCTAAATATCTATCTATCTGTCTGTCTGATTATCTATCTGTCTGTCTGTCTCCATGTCTATCTACTAATTCTGTCCTGATTCGATCTATCTGTCTGTCTGTGTGACTGAATATTTGGGTCTATCTCTCGTCCTGTCTGTCTGTCAGTATTTAAAACATCTTAAAGTTAGATATTGTGAACTAGACTAGATATAGTTAACTAGTTAACCTTCTGCACTAGTTGGTACTGTATGCAGATATGTTGATGAATGTGATTTTGTTTCAGGAAGAAAAAAGCAGAAGGTGGCTCAGGAGAAATCTGGATTTTCAAAGGTAATTTCACACACATTTATTGTTACAGATGTGTTTTTTTTTTTTCTTGATATAGTGTATTCTGATTGAGAACTAGCCATATGAAACGTTCCCTAATGGTTTTCATCTTTTCTATCTCTGTGTTTGTTCAGTTACCAGACCTGAAAGATGCCGAAGCCGTTCAGAAATTCTTCCTGGAGGAGATTCAGCTCGGAGAAGAGCTGCTGGCGCAGGGTGAGAAATCATCTGTCTCACACCACAGACATTGAGATAAACATTAAAGTCCTCTCCATAACTACAAATGGTCAACCCCCCCCATGTCAAAATAATTAAGCTGGCCAATCAAATTAAAGTAGGGGGGGTTTACCGTTCACAGAAGCAGATCATGAATTCCAGCACGAAGCATCAGTTTAACATTGAAAGAGAGCGAGGTAACATGCAAGTAGCAAAACATTTAATATTTGACAATGGTTAAACAATAGAAATATTAAACAACTTACAGTATTATCCAGCAATGCAAACTACTCGACTTTTTCCCCCTCAAATTTCGCCTTTGATAGGAAAATGGTAATCTTTAGGTGTTCCATGTAATTCAACAGAATGTGACGTGACAATAAATGTTTAGCAGATAAGAGATACAGATAAGAGTGAACGTGTGTACATTCTAAAATATAATTTGCCAATAATTAAAAAAAAATGTAATAATACAAATACTTCCCATTTTACAGAATAGACATACAATGTCCTTCACCATTAAATTTTTTTTTTACTAAAAATTTTTTTTATATTTTCTGTTTTCATTTTTAATTTTAGTTAAAGCTTTAGTAATTTTGTTGTATGTTTTTGTCATTTTTAAAATAGTTGTAATGGTTTTTTTAGTGTTGTATTTTTTAAATATTTTTTTTAGTACATCAAGTTAAACTAAATGAAAGAGAAATGTTGCCTTGGCAGCTAGCTGAAATAAAATAATTTTTAGGTTTTATAATTCATCTTTATAATTTTTTTATTTCATTTCAATGTTTAATTTGTTTCAACTAGTGCTGTGCAGCCAAATACAATTTTTTGTTTACATCCTATATTTGTGTTGTGATATGTGTTAATGTATTATATTAGATACTAATATAAATGCATACACATTACATCATATTTAAATGTATATTTTCTATATATAGTAATATAATATATACACATATTTTTCTTAAATAAACATCCTGTGTTTTTATTATTCTGCATAACAAATATACACGTGCACACACATATGTAAACAAAACGTTTTATTTTGGATTAAAGTTGGATTAATCGTTTGACAGCATATTGGCAACTAAATTTTTTAATCACAAAATGAGTTTTTAAGTTTAGTTAACTGTATAACTCTTGCTGTTAACCCGTGGTCCCTCTCTCCTCCTCTCTCTCTCTCTCTTCTCCTCCGCTCTCTCTCTCTCTCTCTCTCTTCTCCTCTCTCTCTCTCTCTCCTCCCTCCTCCCTCCCCTCGTCAAACATCTCACCAACCAACTAACTACTCCTCATCCTCCCTCTCTACTCTCTCCCCTCCCCCTCTCTCTGTCTCTCCTCTCTCCGCTCTCGTCTCCTCTCTCTCAAACACTCCCTCTCTCTCTGTCAGCTGACTATGAGAAAGGCGTGGATCTCTGACGAATGCGATCGCCGTGTGCGGTCAGCCGCGCAGGCTTCCTGCAGGTCGCAGCAAACACTTCCTCCTCCAGCTTCAGATTCTCCCTCACCAACTGGCCCACCATCACCAGGTGACCCCTTTGAAACAGAATTAAAATATGCAATTTTGCATGGTCAAAGACGAAAAAGGGTTTAAGCAAAAAAACAATACGTGTAATGCTGCTTTAAATTGTTGTTTTTCCCCAAAAATTTGTTTTCTGTTTAATTTAATTGCAATTCTGTTTTTGTTTTTCCGAGCAAGAAATAAATATAATACATTTCCCCCTGATTTACAGAAGACACCCTCTAAAATGTCATTCAGTGTAACATTCTTGTGAGGCATATTTACAACAAAAATCAATTTATGACATATTAAAAGACTAATTACTTTCACCCCAAATACTAATTAGTTGTAATTTTACTTTTTTTTTTAAATTTGCCACTATCCTAGGTTTTGCCCAGTTGTCGGTAAGAATTTTTTACTCATTTAAAACAAATCAAATTTAATATGCTCCTTTATTCTTTTATATATTTTAATGTGTACTCATCAGAATAAGCATGTTGTTTGACTTTTTACATAAATATTGTGTTACACTGAATGACAATGTAACATTATTTCAACCAAATTTTGACATTTTATTCTCCAAAAATGTTTGTGAAACCTTAAAAGCAGACACTTGCATTTAATGTGCTTTCTATGGACATAAAATCACTTTTGTCAATTTCTTTTGATGCGGACATCTTAACGTCTTTGACCTGCATATATTATCTGCTTCATATTCATGAGCAGTGTTGGAGAAAGTAACTTTTAAAAGTAATGCGTTACAATATTGCGTTACTCCCTAAAAAGTAACTAATTACGTTACTTATACTTTTTATGGAAAGTAATGCATTAAGTTACTTTTGCGTTACTTTTTAAATCTGGACAGGCCTTGCTTGTTTGTTTTTTAAATAAAAAGTATAACTGTACAAGCCAAACAAACAAAAGTGAAATGAATACAGCCTCAGGCTGAAGGAACTGTAAATGCACGTCTGTACAGTAGAGGGCGCAGCTCAAACTAATCTCATGAAGAATATGACGCAGCAGAAGAAAGTTCAACACTATTCAACAATAACAAAAATGAAACACAGATGTCATTTTTGCTTATTAGTATGGTTGAATTGGATCATCGAAGGTCTAAATACATCAATGATATTTCTCCTTTTAACTATTGCAGGTTTGTTGATATCGGAGTTTCGCATTTGACTGTTTTTATTCATTGTTGAGGAACCGTGATGTGTTTTTGTGTGCAGTGAATGAGTTAAAACACTGGTTGGATATTGAGTCCTAGAGCGACAGAAGATCATGTTCACATACAACGCTCTGCACTTTCTCCTGATTTCTGTCACCGTGGCAACACCAGAGCTGTCACTCAACACATGGAAACAAAGTAACTCCGATATTTCCTTACTCGTTACTTTAGAATCAGAATCAGAATGAGCTTTATTGCCAGGTATGTTTACAAATACGAGGAATTTGTTTTCGTGACAGAGGCTTCCACAGTTTAACAGAATGACAGTGACAGAACAAACACACAGATAATAAAAATAGAAAAATAGAACAAGTAACTAAGGAATAAAAAATATACAAATCGACAATCGTATGTACAGGTATATAACAATAGACAGTTTTATAGGTATTTTATGTGCAAATTGAAATGTAGACTGAATATGTGTGTTAGATAAATAAGTATATAAATGTATAATAGTGTTGTGTGTTCAACGTTTATTGTCAAGTGTTCATGAGATGGATGGCCTGATGGAAGAAACTTGTCCTGTGTCTGGTCGTCGGGTGCTCAGAGCTCTATACGTCGACCAGATGGCAACAGTTTCAAAGAGGGAGTGTGCGGGATCTGAGGGTTCCAGAGTGATTCGTGCCAGCCCCTTTTGCTCACTCTTGAATGAGTCAATTTCTGGAGAGAAGGGAGGGTTGTACCAATGATTCGCTCAGCATTCCGGACTACCCTCTGAAGTCTTCTGAGGTCTGATTTGGTAGCTGAGCTGAACCAGACATTTATTGAAGTGCAGAGGACAGATTCAATAATGGCGGAGTAGAACTGTTTCAGCAGCTCCTGTGTCAGGTTGAACTTCCTCAGCTAGTGAAGGTAGTACAACCTCTGCTGGGCCTTTTTAGCTATGGAGTCTATGTGAGTGTCCCATTTTAGGTCCTGAGAGATTGTGGTGCCCAGTAACCTGAATGACTCCACTGCAGTCACTGTGCTGTCCATGATGGTGTGTGGGGGGAGTGCAGGGGGTTTTCTCCTTAAGTCCACGATCATCTCCACTGTTTTTGAGCGTGTTGAGCTCCAGGTTGTTGATACTGCACCAGACAGCCAGCTGCTCGACCTCCTGTCTGTAAGCAGACTCGTCACTGTCCTGTATGAGGCCGATGAGTGTGGTGCCATCTGCAAACTTCAGGAGCTTGACAGAGGGTCTTTAGATGTGCAGTCGTTGGTGCAGAGGGAGAAGAGCAGTGGGGAGAGAACGCAGCCCTGAGGAGCTCCGTTGCTGATGGTGCAGGTGTTGGATGTGTTTTTTCCCAGCCTCACTAGCTGCTGTCTTTCTGTCAGGAAGCTGTTGATCCACTGCCAGACGGAGGTGGGCACGGAGATCTGAGTTAGTTTGGGCAGAAGGAGGTTTGGGATGATGGTGTTAAAGGCCGAGCTTATTCCACAAACTGGATCCTTACATAAGTCCCTGGTCTGTCTAGATGGTGCAGAACATAATGCAGTCCCATGTTAAATGCATCGTCCACAGACCTGTTTGCTCATGTAGGCAAACTGAAGAGGATCCAGCAAAGGTCCAGTAATGTCCTTCAGGTGAGCCAGCACCAGTCTTTCAAAAGACTTAATGACCACAGACATTAGAGACACAGGTCTGTAGTCATTAAGTCCAGAAATTTTGGATTTCTTTGGGACGGGGATGATGGTTGAGCGTTTGAAGCATGAAGGGACTTCACACAACTCCAGTGATCTGTTGAAGATCTGTGTGAAGATGGGGGCCTGCTGGTCAGCACAGGATTTCAGACCGGCTGGTGTCACACAATCTGGGCCTGGTGCTTTTTTCCTTTTCTGCTTCCGGAAGACCTGGTGCACCTCGTCTTTGCTGATCTGAATGGCAGGTGTGGGGGAGAGGGGGTTTTGCTGGAGGTGTGAATGGTTGTGTGGAAAGTTGTTCAGGGAGGTTGTGGGGTGTTTTTTCAAACCTGCAGTTGAACTCGTTCAGATCGTCTGCCAGGTTTTGATTCTCCGCAGTGCTGGGGGATGTGTCTTGTAGTTGGTGATTTCTTTCAGACTTTTCAACACTGATGCTGAGTCACTGGAAGAGATTGAATCCTTATTTTTTAAGAATAATTACTCTTTGCCACTCTGATCTCCTTTTCCAGTGTGTATTTAGCCTGTTTATACAAGACATTGTCCCCCTTCCTGTAAGCATCTTCTTTGGCCTGACGGAGCTGTCTGAGTTTTGCAGTGAACCATGGTTTGTCATTGTTGTAAGTTAAGTGAGTCCTGGTAGGAATGCACATGTCTTCACAGAAACTGATATAAGATGTTACAGTCTCTGTGAGCTCTTCCAGATCGGTGGCAGCAGCTTCAAAGACGCTCCAGTCAGTGAGGTCAAAACAAGCTTGTAACTCCTGCTCTGCTTCATTAGTCCATCTTTTAGTACAGCCCTTAATACAGGTTTAGCTGATTTCAGTTTCTGCCTGTAGGTCGGTATAAGATGAACCAAGCAGTGATCAGAGAGCCCCAAAGCTGCTCGTGGGACAGAGTGATATGCATTCTTTATTGTGGTGTAACAGTGATCCAATATATTACTGTCTCTGGTGGGACATGTGATGTGCTGTCTGTATTTTGGCAGTTCACAGATTTGCTTTATTAAAGTCCCCGAAAATGATTAAAACAGAGTCCGGGTGTTGTTGTTCTGTGTCTGTGATCAGATCAGCGAGTTTCTGTAAAGAGGAGCTCACGTGCGCTTGCGGAGGAATAAAAAGACTCACGAGAATGAACGAGCAAAACTACCGCAGCGAATAGAACGGCTTGCAGTTAACGAAAAGCGCATCTAGATCGGGACAACATATCTTCTTTAACACTGTTACATCTGTACACCACCTCTCATCGATGTAAAAGCATGTCCCGCCACCGCCGCGTGATTTCCCCGTTGATTCTGAGTCACGATCTGCTCTGAACAGCTGAAAACCCGGCAGACTCAACGCGCTGTCCGGGATGGCGTCTTTCAGCCAGGTTTCCGTGAAACACAGAGCAGCAGAGTTAGAAAAATCCTTATTTGTCCAGGAGAGCAGAATGAGTTTGTCCGTTTTGTTGGGTAGAGAGCAGAGATTTGCCAGATGGATGCATGGGAATGGCGTTCTGAATCCGCGCTGCCTTAGCTTGACGAGCGCGCCGGCTCGCTTTCCCCGTCTGCGCGTCCTGAAGCGCTTGATCAGCGCCACAGCTCCCCCGACAACAATGTCCAGCAAAACATCCGAATAGTCGAAAACCGGCGAAATATCGGGTGGTGTGTACTTCCGAATGTCTAGCAATTCGTCTCTGGTGTAACTGATTGCAGGAATAAGACTAAAGATAGGACAAACTAACAAAAACATAAAAACAACTGCAGAGCACGCCACGGAGGCAGCCATCAGCGTCGGCGCCATTGTGCATTAACTTTACTAGTTATTTAAAAAAGTAATCCGATTACGTAACTCGCATTACTTGTAATGCATTACCCCCAACACTGTTCATAAGACAAATACATGTTTTTATTATTATTTAAATGTCTTCTAAATTCCCAAATGCTAATTTAACGCTCCTCTCTTTTTCGTTGCAGCGCATCGTCAGCGCTCAGAGTGTCGGCGGCGATGACGACGACATCGAGTAGAAGACCTCCAGCAGCTCTGTGACATCACTTCCTGTCTGCTTCGAAATCAATCAATCGCTCTGTCCCGCCCCCTTTCCATCCAGTTCTCAAACACTGAACGCACAGATACGGATTTAAAGAAGAGTCATAGTTTGGTTTTGAATCTGAGCTTCTGAGTTTGTCCTGTTGAAGTTGACGTGTGTTAGAATGACAGAAAACAAGCATGACCTGCAGCAATTATTTGTTTTACTAACAAAGCATTTTGGGTTCACTAAATTATGAAATATGCACGCAGTAAATCATACCAGAGTACATGCTGCTGTCGTTTATCTGTGTTCATGTATTTAAGCTGTTTTTAAAGGCTGTGAGACGTCTAATGTGGTATTGCGGGATAGGACGCACATTTAAAGGTGCTTTGTTTCAAGTCGGGGAGAGTTTCCTCTTTTTTTTTTTTTTACTCCAAAATAAAAAAATCATTGTATGGAGTCAATGTGTCAGAGTCATTCATATGTCTCCATTAATAACGTGCGATACACAGTTGCAATTTAAAGCAACAGAACATCAAAATTATTCATTTGCTCTCATGTTGTTCAAACAGTCATATGATCAAGTTTCAGGGGATTAACAATAAATTAATTAGGTATCTTGAACGAACATTGCAGACAGCATTTATTAAATCTAACATGATATTAATAAATATTCTGTTCATTAATTTATGGTTTTACATAATACACTAATATTAATGCAACAATGTTAAACATGTAGAAATGATAATTACCTTTGATTAATTAATGCTTGTTCATGATATCTAATGCAATGATTCTTGTTAACATTACAAACATGAAGTGAAAGTTAAAAATGGAAGCTACACGTGTAACTTTTTTTGTTCAAGATATAATGCGAATACAACATAAATCCATAAAACTTAGTTTTTGCGTTACGCTAAATTACTAAGCCTACAATAATTATTGATATTTTACAGATTTCCCGGGAAACTGCATACTTCCGGCATTATCACGTGCGTGTTCACGTCATTTAAATACAGGAAAGAAGTTCAGGCTACTAACAAATGAACCTCGAAAGCGTTTTCTAACAAAACAAAAGCGACACGCTCATAATAAAACACGAATCAACAGTTTCAAATAATCACATTTATGCCGATCTCTAAACCAGTTAATGCTTTGGTCTATTAGCCTATAAATAGCCTTGCCAAACTTTTGTAACTATTTTAAAACAATTAATTTCAACAAGTCAAAACAACAGCGTCATGTAAGCTCCTACCTGACATTATTTGCAGTTATCAGTCTTCCTTTCGTTTCGATGTCATTAGCTTGATTTGTGCTGAAAAATGATTATCTGTGATCTTGATCAGCGCTGCAAAACATCAGATTCATCCGCGCGGAGCCGAAGCGCAACCCACGTGACGACCAAAACAATCTTCCTCCGTCAGTTACTTGTAGTTTTACGCTTCAACCGATAGAAGAACAAATAGAAATTAAAAGATCTTATGGGTCGTTATAAAAAAAGACGGAAACGTAAGTGTTTAGTCACATTTTTACTTGTGACATAAGAACACCAAACTTATAAAAAATACAAGTACAAGTATTAAATATGAACATTTGGTTTCTTATTCTTGTGCTTAAATTTCTTTTTCAGTCCTTTGCCTCTTTTGGCAGTAGGATCCGCCATCTCGCCTTTGAACGATGAAGCTGGTGTTTGTTTCTTGCCAGGATTTGTCTTGAAGTTCTTGCCTCCCGTCTTATTTCTGATTTCTTGCTTTGACCCTTTGAATTTTGAAGGTCGGCCTGGAGGGGTTTTCTTTTCTTTTTCCTTCTTCACGGATCGTTTGACCCTGATGTTTCGATCTAGTAATTTGGAGCCGTCGAGTTTCAGTGCCAGCATCACCGAATCTGGGCTCTGGAACAGAAGGAAAGATTTCAGTGAGTTTTACCACATTTGCACACTTTATTAAATACTATATGTCATTAAACATGAATTGGAATTTTGAAATAAAATGGAACTTTACTTCCAGAACTGCTCTATTAACCCTGTAGGGCCTGACATGTAAAATTCGATTTTTTTGTTTTTTTTTAATTGAACAATTCTTTTTAACCTTTACACTATAGAAAACAATTACCAAAAAAGTTTGCATGTGTGTTTCTGTTGAGTATCATATTCAATCCCATCAGATTCAAGCATATTCAATAGAAGAAAAAAAAACAGCTTCATTTTATTTAGAGACTCAAATTAATTTGCTGCAGATGTTGATATTTCTATGATGAAATTCTGATGCTTGTAAATAAATGAGATCTTTCTAACAGTAGAGCAGATACTGACATAAAATTATCTAAATATCAGTCGTCTCTATATCTGCAGTAATGTGTCTCAGTGAGATGAGAGTGAAATGCTCCACACATATAATGCAGTGATTGAGAGCTGAAGAAATAAAGGCTCCTCAGAAGATGTGAGATGTTCTGGAGGCTTGTGAAGATCATTCCTCCGCTGAGGAACAGTGAAAGTAAAGCTTCTGAAAACAAACGCTCCTCAAAGATCCTGAGTGATCTATTAGACTCTAAAAAATGATTGATGGAGAATCAAGTGAAGCTGAGCTGCTTCAGTGCAGTAAGTGTTCATCTGGAGATATTACTGATGTTATTCTGACGCTTACTTGATCAAAATCAGTCAAGATTTGACACGAGAAGCGTTTGTACAAGTACACTAAAAGAGCTTTTACTGGATAAAACACGCTAAACTATCAATCAGAGACGGAAGACAATCTGAGGAGATTGAGTATGAAGTAAGGGATAATGTCTTTCATTGTAACACGCGGTGGTTAAGTGTTTTCAGTCACAAGATGGCGCCAGACAGTCAACGATAGCGGAGTGACTCGTTAAGCATATAAGTAGTACCGGTCAAGATAACTGGTAGTACCCGGATGAGCGGTGTGCTATTCAATTTGGCGGTTGTTATCTGGGAATAACATAGCGCTGGATGGCGCGATTGACCAATCAGAATCAAGAATTCCACAGAGCCGTGTAATAAACCGGTTAACAGCAAGTTTTTGATGGTGATGCATGATAATATATATAGGATAGTTAGAGCCGGGAGCACAAAAGCAGTGTTAAGTCGCTGGGTTATATTTGTAGCAATAGCCAACAATAGATAGTATGGGCCAAAATTATCAATTTTCTCTTTATGCCAAAAATCATTAGGATATTAAGTAGATCATGTTCCATGAAGATATTTTGTATGTTTCCTACCGTAAATATATTAAAACTTAATTTATTAGTAATATGCATTGCTAAGAACTTCATTTGACCAACTTTAAAGATGATTTTCTCAATAAATGTTTTTTTTTTTGCACCCTCAGATTCCAAATATTGTCCTATCCTAACAAACCATACATTAATGGAAAGCATTTATTCAGCTTTCAGATGATGCATAAATCTCAAGTTCGAAAAATTGACCCTTCTGACTGGTTTTGTGCTCCAGGGTCACAAATACGATACAGTCAGCTTTACCTCAAACAGGACGTAGCCGAAGCCCTTCCCCATCCCAGACTCTCGGTCTCGCACCAAACGCACCGCCTCCACATTCCCACAATCCTCGAAGTGTTCGCGCACCGGAAGCTCCATTATATCTGCCATTAAAAAAACAAATAAAGTGTTCATAAGAGAAACTGTGGCATCACAGAAGATATAGAGATTTCTCAACACTGTTACTCACCGTACGGTAAATTTCCCACAAATATGGACCTTTTATGATCATGCTGTGGAAAAAAATATTGATGATTATGTACACACACATTCAAAATCGGCTGAATTATATAAACAACATTATTAATGACACTCACTCCGCTGTGCTGAGAGACGCGGTCCACTCGGATATGAAACCCCGGCTGAATCTCCTGCCCATTCCTGCACAATAATCATATGCTTTTGACAATATATTTGAATTTTATTCAAACTGAATAAACAGCTGATAAACATTACAAGTAATCCACACCACTCCAGTCTATCAGTTAACATCTTGTGAAACAAACTGAAACTATCCAGCATTAAGACGTTTGTACTAAAATACATATAGTATATAATCCCAAATAACCTTCCCCAGTGAAGAAGGTTCTGGGTGTGAATCGAGAGAGAAATCTGCACAGATCAAGCAGCGTTTAAACAGCTCTAAACATATATGTGGCTGGATTTTGATGTGAGAGACAACTGGAGATGCTTTTTTTTCACTGGAGGAAGCGTTATTATGGATTATAGACTCTATGTATTTTAGTTAAAAGCGTCTTAATGCTGGATTAGTTTCAGCTTTTGTCGTCTCCAGATGTTAACTGATGGACTGGAGTGCTGTGGATTATTGTGATTTTTTATCAGCTGTTTGGACTCTCATTCTTGACGGCACCCATTCACTGCAGAGCAACCATTGCTGAGACACTGATGCAGTGCTACATTTCTCCAAATCTGATGAAGAAAACTCATCTACATCTTGTATGGCCTGTGGGTGAGTACATTTTCAGCACATTTTCACTTTTTGGTGAACTATTGCTTTAATTTAAAAGTCATCGATCAATCTGATCATTCAGTAATTAAACTTTGAATCAATATTGCACATAATCTTGTACCATTTCAGAGCGCCAGCAGCGGTTTCCTCCTCATTGAAGACGATGTAAGCGTTAATATTCTGTTTTTTTGGATGGACTTTCCTCCTAGAAATGGACAGACAAGCTCAATTATATTACTAACCAACTAGATAAAAAAGTTTGTCAAGACTAACTTTAGGTTGGCTTGAGAAAGCCTCGCCTGAAAGTTTAAAGCAGTTGTAAAATACTGAAGTTTGAAAATTTAGATAGATTAGAAAATTAGCATGTTGCTAGCAGGAGTAGCCGTTACAAAGTTTGCTGGCATGATTAACATAAATTAAAGTCCCATGGGGACTAGCATGTTGTTAACATGACTAGCCTGTTTCTAGCACGATTAACAAGGTACTAGCATGTCGCTACAGGTACGAAAAATGTAGTCAGCTGATTGCAAGTGACTACCCTGTGTGCGTCTGCATGTTCACATATACTAGCGTTTGCTAGCATTATTAGCAAGTGACTAGCCTGCTTCAAGCATGATTAGCATGTCTTTAGCATGTCTCTAGCATGAGTAGCAAGTGACTAGCATGTCATTAGCATTATTAGCAAGTGACTAGCATCTCACTAGCATTATTAGCAAGTTACTAGCATTTCGCTAGCATGTTTCTAACAGATTACTTTATTACATATTGCATGCTCTAGGCGATGTTGCATTATTAACAAGTTACTAGCATGTTTGCTATCATGATTAGCAAGTGACTAGCATGTTTTAACATGACTAGCATGTCTTACATGATTAACAATGACTAACCGTCACTAACATGATTTGCAAGGACTATGCATGTCCTAGTCATTTTCGTAACATGATTAGCGTGTTATTAGCAGCATTATCATGCTATATCAAGGGACTAGTCATGTCTCGATACATGACTACATGTCGTTCGCATGATTCACGAAATGACTAACTGTCCACTAACATGATGTGTACGTGACTGCATTCCTAGCATTGTTCTAACAGGATTAGCAGGTTCCACTCATTATTCTCAAGTTACAAGCATAATGGATTTAGCATGTTACTAGCAGATTAGCTATGTCGTTAGTATTATATAAGATAAATTTCACAGACAGACGAAGATAATGATCGTACACAACAGACGATAGATAGATACACATACAGACGATAATAGACAGATAGATAGATTAGACAGACGATCGATAGACAGCCGAGAGATAGATAGATAGATATACATCGATAGATAGACAATGATAGATAAGAAGAACGATAGATAGACAGAACTTAGATAGATAGATACACAGACAGACGATAGATATAGATAGACGATAGATAGATAGATACACAGACAGACAGAAAGATGATAGATAGATAGATAGATAGATGATATATAGATAGATAGACGATAGATAGACAGACGATAGATAGATAGATAGATAGATAGATAGATACACAGACAGACAGAAAGACAGACAGACAGATATATAGATAGATAGACAGATAGACAGACGATAGATAGATAGATAGATAGACAACGATAGATAGATAGATTGAATAGATCGAAGAACACAGCGAGACAGATATATAGATAGATGTTAGATAGATAGATAGATAGATGATACACAGACAGATGATAGAGTAGACAGCGACGTTAGAAGACAACGATAGATAGACAAGACTATAGCTAGATAATAGATAGTATACAGAACGATAGATAGAGAATAGACGATAGATAGATAATATATAGATTGATATATGATAGAGACACAGACAGACGATAGATCGATAGTAAACGTAGATAGATAGATATAAAGATAACAGACAGATAGCATAGATAGATAGATAGATAGATAGATAGATAGATATATAGATTACAGTTGATAGATAGATAGACAGATAGAAATAGTCAGATAGATAGATAGATAGATACACATACAGACGATAGATATAGATCTACGATAGTAGATAGATATATAGATCGATGATTAGATAGATAGATAGATGATTACACAGAACAGACGATATATAGATAGATGACGATAGATAATAGATAGATAGCTAGATTGCTAGATAGATACACAGACAAACATGAGTAGATAGAGAGACATAGATAGATAGATACACAACCGCCTATAGATTAGATAGATAGACAGCGATAGACGATAAATAGATAGATAGATCGATAATAGATAGATACACAGAACAGAGATAGATAGATAATAGATAAGACGACTCGATGATAGCCTCATACTTGGGCTGCACGATAAATCGCATGCGATGTTTAATGCGCATCTTGTCAGAAAGCCAATTCTGCGGTAAATCTCCATCACCTGCGGGTTTTCACATTGAGCATTAAAAAAAAATTAACCCAATACACGAAGCCGTTGTTCACTACGAGTGCGCAAACCCGTTCATATTCGCAGCGCTTTTTTGCGCAACTCTTCAGTGACCACTGCTCTGTGTATTTTAATGCTGCTCAATGTGCAAACCCGCAGTGATGGAGATTTACCGCGATTACAGAACCGGCTTTCTACAAGATGCGCACAAAAAGTCGCATGCGGTTATCGTGCATAGCCCTAAGTAGATCACACAGACAGACGATAGATAGAATAGAGGACGATAGATAGATATACGATTGAGATAGATCATAGATAGTAGACGATAGTAGATAGATAGATACACACAGAACACGCAGATAGACAGACAGACGATAGATAAGACGATAACGATAGCTAGAAGATAGATAGATGATAGATAGATAGACAGCCAGACAGACAGACAGACAGAAAGACAAAAAGATAGATAGATAGATAGACAGAAAGATAGACCAACGTGAGAGAGCGATAGACAGACGATAGCATAGATAGACAACATAGAAGATAGATAGATAGATAGTAGATAGACAGATAGATAGACAGATAGATGATAGACAGACGATCGATAGACTATAGATAACAACGATCTATAGATAGATAATAGATCGATAGATAGATAGATAGATACACAGAGATAGATAGATAGATAGATAGATGATATATAGATAGATAGACGATAGATAGACAGATAGATAGATAGATAGTTAGATATATAGATAGATAGTTAGATAGATAGATTGATAGATAGATACACAGACAGACGATAGATAGATAGACGATAGAGAGATAGATAGACAGACGATAGATAGATAGATGATAGACAGATGATAGATAGATAGATATATAATAGATAGACAGACAGACAGACATAAATAGATAGACATGCTCTATATATAGATAGTAGATGATATGACAGATGAGAGATAGACAGACGATATAGCAGATAGATAGATGTTAGTGATAGACAGCGATGGGGGAGATAGATTAGATAGAGTAGACAGACAGACAGACAGACGTAGATAGATAGATAGATAGATAGATATATAGATAGATATAGATAGATAGATAGACAGACAGACGATAGATAGATGATAGATAGATAGCTAGATAGACCGACTAAGGATAGTATCGATAGATAGACAACGATAGCTAATAATAGACGACGATAGATAGAAGATAGATAACAGACAGATAGCTAGATGAGTAGATAACAGACGCTCAGATGAGAGACACGATAGATATATAGATAGATATATAGACAGACAGATATATAGACAGATATATATAGATAGATAGACAGATATAGATAGATAGATAGATGATAGATAGACAGATAGATAGATAGATAGATAGACAGATGATAGATAGATAGATAGACAGATGATAGATAGATAGATAGATAGATAGATAGACAGATAGATAGATAGATAGACAGATGATAGATAGATAGATAGATAGATAGATGATAGATAGATGATAGATAGATAGATTATAGATAGACAGATGATAGATAGATAGAGAAATAGTCATTTGATTGATAGATAGATAGATAGACAGATGATGATAATGATAGATAGATAGAACCGATGATCTGATAGATAGATAGATAGATAGACAATGATAGATAGATAGATAGATAGACCGACAGACAGACAGATAGACAGACTATAAGTTAGATCGAGGATAACAGATGAGAGATAGATAGATGATAGATAGATGATAGATAGATAGATAGACAGATGATAGATAGATAGACAGACGATAGATAGATAGATAGATAGACAGACGATAGATAGATAGATAGATAGACAGATAGATAGATAGACAGATGATAGATAGATAGATAGACATATGAGATAGTAGATTAGATTGATAATAGATGACAATGATAGGATCGATAGACTGATGATAGATAGATAGATTAGATAGATACACAGACTATAGATGATAATAAGTGAAGTCTGATTGAGTCTAATGGGCGTCGAGTTTGAATAGTCTTGGCTCATCTGAACATTCCGTCAATGTAAGTCTATGGGACTTTTAATCTTCATTTTTATGAAAACTATAAGTCGGATCAGTCTGAAAAGATACAGCACACTAAGTCAGATCGGTCTGAAGAGCTGGGCTGATAGTTTGGTGGTTCTAGCTCGAAAGCTCTGGGAGGAGTAGCGTTCAGAGACATCATCAAACTCTTCACTATAGGACGCTATACTCACTGGATAGCTGCCACTTTACGGGACATAGTTGGGTCTTCTTGCACCTGCAAAACACCTTTATTAAAGCTCAAACTAGTGATCCAACAATTAACGATAGAATGACTAGAGCAGAAGACCCACCACTGAACGGAAGCGGACCGACTCGATGGCTCCAGCCTGCTTGAACAGAGACAACAGCATCTGCAAAACACAACACACGGGACTTTAGTGGAAACGTCAGGGAAGATTCACGATTGTTCTTAAAGCGGTGTGTTATAACTGAAGCACCTTCTTCGTGCAGCTGGGAGGCAGATTCCCCACAAACACCGTTCGTTTCTTTTTGATTCGCTCCTCTGCCATGTTCTTCACTGCCTTTCTGTGTTTGATGGGCCACGCCTCTTCTGTCGTTTCATCCGTTGCATCAGCGCGCTTGAGTTTGACTTTCTTTGCACTTGTTTGTCCTTCATCATCTGCATTCTGTAGAGCGCTCTCTCTAAGGATTTCAACATTGAAAATACATTTCCACGTGTTTTCCATTACATTTTCAGTTGTGATTACCTCTATTTTTTTTTTAAACACAGATTCCTGGTATTATTACATGAATTATTATTTTTTTTTAATTTAATTTATGAATTATTTCAGAATGAGACAAGCTCCAACATACAGAAATAATTAAAAAAATTATAATACTAAAAATAAAATAAATGAAAAAAAGAGACAGATAATAAAATCAACGGATAGGTGACTAAAATACATTTATATTTTAAAAAATTTAATTATTTGTACTATTAGCATTATTAATCCTTAATTAATGAAAAATTACTTTAAAAGTAAATTTTAAATGAACTGAATTATATGCTAATGCCGCATTCAGTGCAATTGACGATTTAATAAAAAATTAAGAATTTTGCTCATTGTTTTAGCAAGAACTTTACTTTACAGATTTTAAAGCTGACATAATTACTCAGAATTATTTCTTAACATACGTCCATAGATTCCATGAGTTTATTATTGCGGGCCGGTAATAACCTGTTCATAACCGAATACCGGGTTTATTTTTGTATGAGATGATTTTTAAAATACTGTCAATTACTATTATGTTTGCTAACACTTCAGAAACCGCGCTCCACTGTTTTGAGAGGGGTCTCTTTTCACTGTTGCACTGTGTTGAGGGAACAGTTGTATGTGTTACTAAGCGTGAAAGTTCTGAAACTGAATCTGTAGAACTAATAGAACGGGATGACACAGAAGAACTCATCCACAAAATCCACACACTGACTCTGCCCGCAAATATCCAGCGCAAGTTGCCGCTGCCATCAGCTCCCGCGTCCCACAAACACGAGTGTGACTTTAGCACTAGATTTAGCTACTTTCAGACGCTTTTAGCTGCTTTTTTCCACAGAATATTCATACTGACAAACCTAGCGATTTTTTTGGATAAACCTTAGCTATGGTTCATTTGGAGGATTTCTCCAGTGCTGTCCCGCGAACGCAAGGTTTGACTTTCCTGGAGAAGTGTCGCCTCTCTCGGCGTCTGTTCTGTGCACTCAGCGGCAGAGAAGCAGCGACTCCTCAATAAATGAGTACAAAACAGCGTTTCCTAGCAGCTGCCGCTTACTGAGTGTTTAGAATTATAAATATGAGCGTAGTTGGTCTGTTATTATCACATGCACTTTTTAGTTTGTTGTTGTTTTTAGTTTGTTACTCAGACGCAGCCAGTGCGCTGCATGAAAAATTAAGTACCGTATTGACCCAAATATAAGACGATGTTTTTTTCTTGGAAATACATCTGAAAAAACGCGGTCGTCTTATATTCAGGGTCTAGACTTTGACATGTCAATAATACACCCACAACAATAGGTGGCGCCAAATACGCATAAAACGAGTGTGCCATGAAATACGTAATGTAATGCGTGTTGTAAAGATCACGAGTAAAAACTAAAGAGAAAGAAAAGCTTACAGCTGCATGAGTCGTGACGGTCACGTTAGCCTGATGGAACCAAACTCTCTTTGTGATTAAAACGTAAGACAGTACCCAGATTTGAAGACTACAGTAAGATTTAACTTCCACTGTTAATAAGATTGTGGTAGGCTAATATTAGACGGATAGCCTAAATGTCCTAATTCAGATGGGCTACCTTTTTTTTTTTTTTTTTATGGTATATCAAAAAGTGTATATTTTTTAAATGTGATTGTTGGTACATTTTACCAGTTTTTACCATACTTTCAAAACAAAATTAAAATAGGAAAAATATGCAATATGAAAATAATTGAAGACAAAATGTGTTTTACTGAGAAAAAACAAGATTTGGTTTTTAAAAAGCCTTTTTCTCAAAAGGTACATCTGGAAAAAGTGGGGTCATCTTATAATCGGGCCAATACGGTAATATAGCCAAAACAACCTCATAGTGTAGATGCATGCTTATTTTATCAGACGATGCTGTGATTATAAATGAGAGTGACTCCTGGTTAACATGTATTAAAAGGGGTCGTGTTTAGTCACTATTTAGTGTGGAATTTTGCACAATATTCACTCATCATGACAGTAAATAGGGCATTCTTCCTAAAAAAAAATCAATATACTGCAGTATTTCCTCTCAATCAGTAGAAGATATGGTTAACACCCGCTCATGCATGAAAAAAAAAAATTCCGTCATGTTCCGTGAAACCGGTATCATTTTGAAAAATACCGTGATATCAATTTTTGCTCAGACCGCCCAGCGCTAGGTTTTATTAACTTCCACTACTATATCAAAGGCAAGAAAAAAACATCTTTAAAATCCCATTTAATACCAGGTTTTCTATTACTGCGAGGACACAGTGTTGTGAAGTCAGATCTGACCGATCCCGTCTCAGAAGTGTGTCTCACTGCGGAATCACTGACCTGTCCTGTAGCTTCTTCTCAGCTGCCGAGAGCGTCTTTGGAGTCTTTTTCGATTTCTGCTTCTGAATGTGACCCTGACCTTTGACATCAGTGCTCTCAGACACTTTAGATTCAGTCTGATGAGAAGAAACACAGACGAACCACCATTAGCACCAAAACAAACCCCACAATCATGCTCCTCGTCTCATACATGTACCTTCGGTGCAGGAACGAAGACTAAAGTATTTGCAGATGATGTGGAGGAGAATAAAGATGATAAAGCTCCAGCTGTGTGTTTGTCTGGGAACAGGCTGCTGGACACCTGACCGACCGTGTAATCTCCAGCATCATCTCTATCAGTACTGCAACAACAACAACAAACATAAGAAGACCAACACCCGGCTCTCACAACACACTACCAAAATATTGGTAGTCCAAAATCCAAAATGATGGATTTTAAGATGATAATACCATGGTATTCATTGAAGAACCTTCGAGTAACATGCATATTCTTTGGTAAATAAATGTATTACTATATATAGATATATACATACACACATACATATATATATATATATACACACACACACACATACATGTATGTGTGTATATATATATATATATAGGGGTTAAATTGGAATTTGCTATGTGGGTACACATTATATATATATGTATATGTGTGTGTGTCTGTGAGAGAGAGTGTGTGTGTGTGTGTGTGTGTGTGGTTTGTGTGTGGTGTGTGTGTGTGTGTGCGTGAGAGTATGTGTGTGTCTGTGAGAGAGAGTGGGTGTGTGTGTGTGGTGTGTGTGTGTGTGTGTCTGTGAGAGAGAGTTGTGTGTGTGTGTGTGTGTCTGTGAAGAGAGTGTGTGTGTGCTGTGTTGTGGAGTAGGTGTGTGTCTGGAGGAGTGGTGTGTGTGTGTGTGTGTGTGTGTGTGTGATCGAGTGGTTGGTGTGGAGAGAAGTGGGTGGTGTGTGTGAGTGTTGTGTGTTGTGTGTGAGAGTGTGTGTGGTCAATGCCACTGTCTGTGAGAGAGAGAGAGTGTGGGTGTGTGAGGTCTGGGTGAGAGTGTGTGTGTGTGTGGTGTGTGGTGTGAGAGTGTGTGTGTTGTGTGTGTGTGTGTGAAAGTGTGTGTCAGGAGATAAGAGAGAGTTGTGTGTGTTGTGTGTGTGTCTGTGGTGTGAGAGAGTGTGTTCAGAGAAGAGAGAGGGGGGGAGAGAAGTGTGTGTGTTTGTGTGAGAGAGAGAGCGCGTGAGAGAGAGAGAGTGTGAGTGTGTGTGTGTGTGTGTAGAGAGAGAGAGAGAGAGAGAGAGTGTTTTCTGTTTGAGAGAGAGTGTGTGTTTGTGTGTTGTGAGAAGGAGAGAGAGAGAGCGTGAGAGTGTGGATGTGTGTGTGAAGAGAGTGTGTTTCAAGAGAGAGAGTGTGTGTGGTGTTTAGAGAGTGTGGGTCAGGGAGCGATATGAGAGTGTGTGTGGTGTGTGATATAGTTTGTGTCGAGAGAGATAGAGAGAGAGAGTGTTGTGGTGTGTGTGTGTGTGTTGTGTTGTCTTTGTGTGAGAGAGAGAGGGGTGTTTGTGTCTGTGTGTGAAGGAGAGAGGGAGTGTGAGTGTGAAGTGTGTGATTGTGTGTCGTGTGGGGTGGAAAGGAAAGGGAAAAGGAGTTGTGTCAGAGATAGAGAGAGTGTGTGTGTGTGTGTCTGTGTGTGAGAGAGAGTGTGTCTGTGTGAGAGTGTGTGTGTCTGTGTGTGAGAGAGAGAGAGAGTGTGTCTGTGTGGAGAGTGTGTGTGTCTGTGTGTGAGAGAAGTGCTGTGTGTGTGTCTTTGGTGTGAGAGAGTGTGGTCTGGTGTCAAACAGAATGATACTCCTTCAAAACGAATTTTAAATGAGTGTTGTTAAGTTTGTCGTTCATTCAAACGATTCATTCAAACGGCTGATTCATCAGATGTTAATGCGGTGGGGCTTTTTTTTTTTTTTAAATGGGCCCGCTTTAGGTTTGTGACTCACCTATTCTTGCAAACCCGAATCATTCAGCAATGAATCGTCTGGTTTCTGTGGTTCCGCCTAAAATGTAAGTGACCTGATATTACTGTACTTGCTTATTTAACTGTTTATAGAACTATTAAACAGTCGTAATGGTGAAAACGTCGTGTGATGTTGCCTAACTAACTATCTATGCCTAACTAACATCCATTTTGATTTTTTACCTCAGGATGCGGAGTTTGAGAGGCTGCATTATATACAGTAGCTATATCCACTATTCTCCACTTACTCTAAATGTAATAAAATCTGAATAATACTTGCGTTTTGGGCTCCGGCCCAATTTAAACCGTGTGTGTGTGTGTGTGTATATGTGTATACAGTTATTTGCCAAAGCATGTGCATTCTTTTATGATCTCGACTATTATTGATAAAAACAAACCTCTTTACAGACTGCTTCTTCCTCATGATGTCACTCGCATGTCTGTGTAAAATCCTAAAGATCTGTCAGATATTTCAGGAAACTTTAACGCGCTAAACGTTGAAGTTTCGCACGCAGACACGTTTATTTCGCTCCCACGCGTGTGCGCAGAGTTTATCCGCCCCCCTGGAAATCTCACACACTGATCATCGGTTCCTGACGCGGAAGCGTTCGCATTCGAAAGACTCGCGTCGATAAACATATCAGAAACACGGGTTTAAATAGAACAGTAGCATTTATGGATTGTTTTATCGCCCGTTTGAATAAAGCGCGCGTAATAATAGCAGCGCTCCTGAGCCCGCGGTTTGTTTCTCATCGGCGTGGTTAGCCGCGGGACCTCGTGACGTCACTTCCTGTTGCTGGAATGCATGATGCAGAAACATTCTGTTATTAAGTTTGTAATGCATTATTCTTCTTGTCTATGCTTATAGAGAATGTTTTATAATGATGATTTAATATATAGAAACACGAATCTGTCGTCGCTCGCATATATATGCATATTTAATGAGTTTATTTAAAAATGTGATTTAATTTTCATATTAGGCTTTTCTACTAAATGTGTATGCTTGTGTTTTTTTCTTTATTTTCTTATGTAATTCTTTCATATGTGATATCTCACTGTTCATGTATGTGATTTTATGTTCTGCAGTCATTTTTATATGATTTAATTTCATATATGTGACCCTGGAGCACAAAAGCAGTCATAAGGGTAATTTTTTTAAATTGAGGTGTATACATCATCTGAAAGCTGAATAAATAATCTTTCCATTGATGTATGGTTTGTTAGGATCGGACAATATTTGAAAATCTGGAATCTGAGGGTGCAAAAAAATCTAAATATTGAGAAAATCATCTTTAAAGTTGTTCAAATGAAGTTCTTAGCAATGCATATTACTAATCAAACATTAAGTTTTGATATATTTACGGTAGTAAGTTTACAAAATATCTTCATGGAACATGATATTAATATTCTAATGATTTTTTGGCATAAAAGAGAAATGTATAATTGTGACCCATACAATGTATTGTTGGCTATTGCTACAAATATCCCCCAGCGACTTAACACTGCTTTTGTGCTCCAGGGTCACATATCATTACGATTTAATCGTTTTATGATGTTTTAATACTTTTCAAGGTCTGTTAGTTTAGTAATATATGTTGCATTTGGTTTCATGATCCTGATTAGATCTGATTTCTCTGGTTTTCTCAGAGATTGATACAGATCATCATCATTGTCGTCTGATGAAGGCTCAGGAGGTGTCGGAGGGTGCCGTGGGCAGACGGCTGAGCTGTGATGGAGAGAGAGGAACGGTTCGTTACCTGGGTCCGGTTCTTCCCACCGGCAGGTCCTTCTCCGTTCATTCAGCTTTATTTTAAATTTTAGTATTTATTAGGGGTGCACGATATATCGGCCACCATATCGGTATCGGCCGATAAATGCACAATTTTTTCTGTTATCGGTATCGGCCTGATAAGAAAATTTGGCCGATATCTTAAAGCCGATAAATAATGCATTATTTCCTTCAGAGACACTTCAGATGCGCGCTGTTCGTTTGCAGCCTTTTGTGCAATTGTACGTTGTAATATTGTGTTTATTTGATGTATATCTGATTTATCTCATATAGAATGCGTTTGGTTAAGTTAAAAGAGCGCTTCAGTTTACCGGTGATCATCTTTAGCTCAGCGCACGCAGCTCAAACAGCACTGCACAACATTAATAACTATGATTGGAAATGTCGTGTATATAACATTCTAATGAGAAAATTATAATAATAAAACATTGTGCATTCTTTGGGTTAAGTTGCCGTGTTTCAGCACGTTGTTATGGGAAGAGCGCATCCACAAAAGGATCACACATTCTGACTATAGCACGCAATAACTGCGTCATTTTGTACATAATAAGTTGGTATAGTATTTTGTTGATTAATATTAATCTCATGATGCATTCCTGAGTTAATAAGCTGCCAGCACAACGCGTCAGTTTACGTTTTCATTCAGCTCTTCATCTCATCGACAGCGCAGCTGCAACGCTGCAAGTTTAAAACAGTGGTATGAATTTGTTTCTTTATCAAAATCATGGATGCATTATTATTAATAACCACCACTTTTATTTTGTATCTTATTATTTTCGTCAACAATATGGTTTAATTAAAATAATTTAATTATTGTCCTTGCAGAGGCTATTCCTTTTTATTGATCTATGGCGCATTCATTTTGATTCTTCAGCCACTTATGATGTCCAGTGACTTGTTTGCATTATTTATGCTTTATTTTATTTATTTGTAAGACTTTTTATGACTAAATTTGGTAATGGGAGAGTAAAATTATTTTTAAAACGTACACCTTTCAAACTAGGCTGCTTATGTTGAAGTGTTCGTGATGTGGTTTTTAATGATGAGACCTTTTTTTGTAATCATGCTCTCAAAAAGTATATAACAATTTGAATATAGATTTATCGGCCAACATATCGGTTATCGGCTTCAAAAAATAAAGAATTATCGGTTATACGGCCAAATGTTCATATCGGTGCTCCCTAATTTTATCCAAAGCGACTTCCAAATGAGGGCAACAGAAGCCAGTCCAAAATAACAAAAGAGCAACGAATAGAAGTGCCAATGACACGGTCTCGGTAACGCTAACGCGGTACACACTAGAAAAAATAGAAAGCTAGTGTTTGTTTCTTTTTTGTTGTTGTTTTTTTTTAAATAAAAAAAAAAGAGAAATATGGATAAAGTAGAATTAAAATAGAATAGAAAATGCTAGAGTTACAGGGTCAAATAAAGATGGAAAAGTTGTGTTTTAGCCGTTTCTTGAGGATGGCTAAGGACTCAGCTGCTCGGAATGAGTTGGGCAGGTCATTCCACCAGGATGGAACAGTTAATGAAAAAGTCTGTGATTTTTCCTCTTTGAGATAGCACAATAATACGCTGTTCACTTGCAGAATGCAAGCTTCTAGATGGCACATAAGTCTGAGGTAATGAATTTAGGTGAAGGGGTGCGGAGCCAGTGGTGGTTTTATAGGCAAAAATTAATGCCTTGATTTTAATGCGAGCAGCTACTGGTAGCCAGTTCAAATTGATGAACAGAGGTGTGACATTTGTTTTTTTCGGCTCATTAAAGATTAATCTTGCAGCGGCATTTTGGATAGTTGTAGAGGTTTGATAGAAGTGCTGGAAGACCGCCAAGAGAGCATTGCATCGTCCCAGCCTGGATTTACGCTTTAATAGCTATAATTATATAGATAGTATCAAATAGATATCTATATATAGCTAATATTGCTTTCTAACACTATATTTTCAAAGTTATTGCACCTCCTTCTAATGAACATGTTTGACTGCTTTAGTCATTTCCCACGAACAATCTTAATGTTTAAGCATATAGGAATTCGAGGGAATTTGTGTGCTTCTAATTTTAGTAAGCACAGTTCGCCAGTACTCTTCTATTCTAACAATGCCTCTGTGTAAAAGGCATGTTCAAGAAGAAATGATTGTTGAGTCAGTGTGGAAGAACTTACTGCTCTTGGCAGAAACCTTGAGCAAACGCATCAGCAAACCCATTGACTTGTACATACACGATATGTGCAAAAGTATTGGGCCCGCCTCTTTAGACAGAAAGGTCACCTGTGGCGTCAAAGATGGAAACATAATTCATGTATTTAAAAAATGCATTTCCATCTCTGTTGCAACAGGTTTGGAAGTGTCTAAAATGACTGTATTCATATGTACACGTCACTGGTGTTTGCTGATGAGTTTTTGGCTCAAGGTTTCTGCAGACCAGTCAAGCTCTTCCACACTGACTCAATCAATCAATCATTTCTTTTTAAACCTTGCCTTATACACAGAGGCATTGTGTTAGAATAGAAAATGGTCCTGTTCAAACTGTTGGTATAAAATTAGAAGCACACAAGTCCCTAGAATATCATTATATGCTTAAACATTAAGATTTGTACTCGTGGATATTACTAAAGTAGTCAAACCTGCTCATTAGAAGGGGGTGCCAATACTTTTGGCAGTATAGTGTATGAGGTTTGGTCTGATGTCCGTCTGTCTTCTGTTCCTGCAGGTGTGTGGCTGGGAGTGGAGTGGGATGATCCAGAGAGAGGAAAACACGACGGGAGTCATGAAGGAGTGCGATACTTCACCTGCAGGTGCTCATCAGCAACCAAACAATTGCAATCAATGATATACATTTTAAAGGGGTGGTTGATTGCGATTTCACTTTTATAAAACCGAGAGTTCCGTGGCGTGAGGCTGATTGCCTTGACTTGGTTCGAAGCTGTTGTAAAGGACTCACAAAGTAACACACATCTTTGTTTACTTCTGTGTGTTGCTCTGCAAACACTTTGTAGCAACCACAACTGTTTCTGAGGCGCTACATTGTTTGGTGGAAGAATACTGTTTTTATTAATATCATTACACTTTATGTAAATTTCTGGGTTTGTGATGTCACGAACCCGGGAAGTAGCTAGTTTTTGCAGGCATTAAACTGCCATCATTTTAAAAGACGATATCTCCGTTTGCTTTGAACTTTCAGCGTCGTAACTTTTGCAGAATTGTTTTGCTCAATATACGAATACAGTATATAATAAAGAGACCCTGCCATGTTGCGCTGCTTTAGAGAAGAGGAAGAGTTGTTGCCATACCGTCAAAACTAGGGGTGCGTGCATGAATAAATATATTCATGTGACCCTGGAGAACAAAAGCAGTCTTAAAGGTACAATAGGAGATCTTGGAAAATGCTAACTTTAGCCTGATAGCACTGAAAGTGAAAGTCCCACCTTCCCTGAAACGCCGTCCAAAGCCACGCCCCCTGAACGCATATACGCTCACAGACAAGAATACCAGAGACAATATTACTACAATAGGTTACATCAGCGGTTCCCAATTCCAGCCCTTGTTCCGAAGTGAAGTAAACTTCAGCGTATTTCCCCCGCTCAGTGAGGAGGAAGCAATGGACACTGTGTAGAGATCATATCGATCGGAACACAGTTCATGCACGTAGCTCACTTCTAACGAGCTGGCGCGAGGACTGGATTAACCGCTGGGCTACATCATGTGTCTTCACCTGGAAGGAAGATCGGGTTGTTGATGTTTGCCATCCTCGCTCTGTCTGCACAGTGTGCGTGAACACGCTAATGACGTATCCTGTCTGCGCAAACAGGGTGCACAGAGGAATGCAAATACATATTTGACAGGCAGGTAGGAAAGCATATTAAAATGCTCGGACCGAACGTTTTGATTAGATGAACATTTCTTGATCCTACACCTTCCACATAATATATAAATACAGAGACAAATACATTTAGATCACTTAACTTAATGATTGCTATCGGGATGTGAAGAGACTTTCAACCAGCATAACAAAAAATGTTTCTGAAGACAATCACCTATTACACCTTTAAATCTCTGGGGGATATTTGTAGCATAGCCAACAATACTTTGTATGGGTCAATATTATAGATTTTTCTTTTATGCCAAACATTTTTAGGATATTAAGTAAAGATCATGTCCATGAAGATATTTAGTAAATCTCCTACCGTAAATATATCAAAAGTTAATTTTTGATTATTAATATGCATTGCCAAGAACTTCATTTGAACAACTTTAAAGATGATTTGCTCAATATTTAGATTTTTTTTCACCCTAAGATACCAGATTTTCAAATAGTTGTTCCTATCCTAACAAACCATACTCAATGGAAGATTATTAGTCAGCTTTCCCAGATGCATAAGATGCCTTCAGATGCATAAAACTCATTTCGAAAAATTGACCCGGATTGACTGGGTTTGTGCTCCGTGTCACGTATATGAAAATCCCGATTCTAATGGGTTCACAATCATCATATTCTAAAGCGCAGTTTAACCAATCCACCACACTGAGCCACTAACCAATCTGAGCCCCTCACGAGTATTTCTGAGGAAGTCAATCGGCGGGTTTATTCAGAGAAGGACAGAGCGGTGTAAAATAAAGGTAAATTATGTGAAAAATAATGTTTTTTTTTTTTAACAAGCATTAACACATTGATCTCACGCCCATAACAACAATCAAGCCTAGAAAAAACCCAATCAACCACCCCGCTTAACAAAGCTTTTGTTCTCCATCAGACACGACCCGACGGGCGCTCTTTCGTGTCGGCGCAACCCAAGAAGCCATTTCGGTGTGGCTTACGTGACGGCTCTGAAGTCAGCGCTACGAGGTTGAACTACAGGAGGCTATCGAGAATAGCTGAAGATCTCAGCGAACCGTGTGATGGTCGGCTTTGAGGACGTCAAGCAGAAACAGAGGTGACGTTTGAGTGTTGTTTCAATATTTACACCACTGTAGTACCACTTAAAAATTTGGGATCGGTAAGATTTTTTTAAAGAAGTCTTTTCTGCTCATCAAGGCTGCATTTATTTAATCAGAAATCGGTAAATTTGTGAATATTATTGCGATTAAAATCCGTTTTCTATTTTAATATAACATTAAAGCCTGTAATTTTATTTCTGTGATGCAAAGCTGTATTTTCAGCATCATTTCTCCAGTCTTCAGTGTCACATGTTCCTTTAGAAATCATTCTAATATGCTGATTTATTATCAGTGCTGGAAACTGTTTACTGAACAAACAGCAAGACTGAAACTCTATGAGCCACCTAAATTGTGCACTTTATTCTTAACTCTTAACATTTCTTACATTCCTACAATTTTCACATTTCTACCTCATTTAACACTTCTGCCTTGTTATATTTATAGTGCTCGTCATGTTTATTGCTCGTTATATTTAATGTGCTCATTGCTGTTGTCATGAACACGTGTGTATACTTTGTTGTCAGAACGGACAAATGCCGTTCTTCTGTAACTGTTCTGTGGAAGGTGACCATAACGTACAGTGAAGTTCATATTGTTGCGGAACCTTGATACTTTTATAAGGATTTGTTTGGATGAATAAAAAGTTCAAAAGAACAGCATTCATTCAAAATTGAAATCTTTTCTAACAAGATACGTCTGTCTATCCTTTGTATCAATTTCGCACATCCTCGCTGATCAAAGTCTTATTCTTTAAAACAAATAACAAAGTACTGACCCCAAAGTTGTGAACGGTATGTATATTGTTAGAAAAGATTCTATTGTTAATAAATGCTTTCATTTTTAACCCTTTATTTCATCAAGAGCCTGAAAAAAGTATCACGGGCCTCCAAAAAAATATTAAGCAGCCAGTTTCCAGCGCTGATAATAAATCATCATATTATAACTGATTTCTGAAGATCATGGAAACTGATCATGTCTTGATGCTTGAAAATACGCTTTCCCAACACGAAATACATTTTATTTTAAACTATATTAACATAGAAACCCCTATTTTAAATTCAAAACCCTCTTTAACAAAACTTAAAAATCCTACTGATCCCAAACTTGTGTAAATGTGTATTTTGGATGTTTTCTTTCCACCAGTCTGAAATAAGACATATGGAAGCACAATAAAGCACGTGGTTAAGTGAATTTTAGCACAGCGAGGGTGTTTTTTAGCACGAGCGAAGCAAGAGCTAACCCTTTAGCGGTTATAAACTCACTGTAAACCACGGCTTCACGGGGGTTATTGCTTTAATAAAACGGTTATTCCATATACGCAGTAAGGTTTCACAAAATAAAACAGAGCAAATAAAGTGTAATGATATTAATAAACACAGTATTCTTCCACCAAACAATGTAGCTCCTCAGAAACAGTTGTGGTTGCTACAAAGTGGTTACAGAGCAACACACAGAAGTAAACAAAGGTGTGTGTTACTTTGTAGCATCATTTACAACAGCTTTGATCAGCCAATCAGCCAATCAGAATCAAGGACCGGATATAAACATCGTGTTTTATAAACACAAAATTTACCACCTGCATGAAATAGCACATAGCTTAATGCACATCTAGTTCTACTATTAGGGAGTTTTTTTCAGAACCTAAATTGTGTTTTGTTCTTTGTGCTCTCGAAGGCTGGAGAACCTGACAGAGATCGGTCTGAGGAGATGCGAGGTGTCTGGTCCAGGCGCGGAGAACGAGATCAGGAACACCACGCCATGTATCCTTCAAAAACACATCACCGATGTTCTCTAAGACTCTGCGTGAGGCTTCTTTAACAGCGTCTCTCAGTCGCTCGGTCTCTGGATCTGTCTGGAAACCTGCTGAGCTCCTGGGAGGTGCTGGCGGCGATCACCGAGCAGCTGGAGTCTCTGCGGGAGCTGCAGCTCAGGTCTGATCACACCTGACACCATGTTATTCCCTTCTGAGGTCCGCTTACGGGGTCTGAGAGCTGAAAGTCCCGTTTCAATATCTCTGTGTAGTCACAACAGATTGAGCACCTCCAGTGACCCGAGTCATTTAAGCCCCGCCTTCTCCCGTCTGAGAGTGCTGTCACTCAACAGCTGCGCGCTCACCTGGACTCAGGTCAGATATATGCGTTATATTGTGAAATATTTAAATTCGTAATAGTTCAATAATTAAATTGTAATAATATTTTACAATATTATTGTACGAATACAGCAAAACGGTAATATTGTGAAATACTTCTAAATAATTCACATTACTATTTTTACTGTATTTTTACAGTAATATTGTGATATACTTATTAAAGTAATAAATCATAATTGTGTAATTATTATTACTAAATGAACATAAATAATAATAGCAATGATTATGATAAAGTAATAAAATAGTATTAATAACTGTTAAATTAATAAAAGAGTAAATTAATAATCACTATTTACTTGTAACTAATTATATTCACAATATTACTGTAAACATTAATGTTGTGAAATGTTTAATAATTCATAAATACAATATTTCACATTATCACTGTGAAAAATACATTGAAACAGTAATATGGTGAAATATTTAAAATTATTATTATATAATTCATTCATAATATTAATGATTTACAGTATTACTGTAAGAATAAAGTAAAAACAGTAATACTGTAAAAAGTGTTAATAATATTAATAATTTACAGTATTACTGTAAGAATAAAGTAAAAACAGTAATACTGTAAAACGTGTTAATAATATTAATGATTTACAGTATTACTGTAAGAATAAAGTAAAAACAGTAATACTGTAAAAAGTGTTAATAATATTAATGATTTACAGTATTACTGTAAGAATAAAGTAAAAGCAGTAATACTGTAAAAAGTGTTAATAATATTAATAATTTACAGTATTACTGTAAGAATAAAGTAAAAGCAGTAATACTGTAAAAAGTGTTAATAATATTAATAATTTACAGTATTACTGTAAGAATAAAGTAAAAGCAGTAATACTGTAAAAAGTGTTAATAATATTAATAATTTACAGTATTACTGTAAGAATAAAGTAAAAACAGTAATACTGTAAAAATACAATAAAAACAGCAATTCTGTTCAATTTAAAACAGTCATTATTTTGAAATAATATTAATTAATTAATACAATTGTAATAATATTGTTTCACCATACTTGTGATCAAATAAATGCAGCCTTGAAGAGAACACTAATAAATGTTAATTACTCCAAACCTTTGATGTGTTGTGTACTGTATGCGAGCGGGGAGGGGGGGGGGGGGGGGAGTGTGGCTTCGGCTCTACCTCTGACCCCTGACCCCTCTGTCTTTGGCAGGTTCTCCACTGCGCCCCCATGTGGCAGCAGTTAGAGGAGCTTTATCTCGCTGACAATCACATCACAGAATTACTGAGGTACAACACTGGATCACATTCACATCATCACGGAGCAGAGATATTCCTCATGTCACAGGAACCAATCATGCTTTCGTTTATCCAGACCAGAGCGTGTGCTGCAGACATTACAAGTTCTGGATTTATCCAATAACCACATAGCCCAGGAGACGGTGCTGGAAATCTCACATTTACCCTGGTAAGAATGAACAGATAATGAAGATGCAGAACATCTTGTATCATAACTGTGAAATAATGTTTGAATCTTCAGTTTGGAGAAGCTGATCTGTCCAGCAGCGGATTATCTGTCATTCAGTTCAGTGACGCTTCAGCAGGTACCAGAGTGTTTCAAACCACCGAACAAGCTGTATATTTATATTTATAATGTGTGTGTGTGTACTGTACATGCAGAACATAAATAAAAACAATATTTTCATGCTGTGAAGGTAACAAGACAGCTGTGTTTCCTGCGCTGAAGACACTTTTACTAGACGACAACAACATTTCGGAGGTAAATCTAAAAAAACATCATGTGAAAGACGTCTCCGTTTACTGTCTGCATCAAATTAAATTGATAAAACTGATTTTATATACACAGCAAGCATATTAAATGCAAGTAAGTGTCTACTTTTAAGTAACTTTTGTGAAAATAGAATGTCAAAATATGGGTGAAATAATGTTCCATCATCATTCAGCGTAACATATATTTATGTAAAAATGAGACAACATACTTATTCTGACCTGTACTTATTAAAATATATAAGCTGAACTGTGGTTGGTCGTGTCCTGTGTGTGTGCGTGTCTGTGTTGTGCGTGTCTGTGTGGCCGTGTGTGTGTGTGTGTGGGCGTTGACTGTGTGTGTGTTTGGTCCTGTGTGCGTGTGTGCTGTGTGCGTGTGTGTGTGCGTGTGTGTGTGTGTGCGTGTGTGTGTGTGTGTGCGTGTGCTGTGTGTGTGTGCGTGTGTTGTGTGTGTGTGCGTGTGTGTGTGTTCTGTTGAATGTGTTTGTGTCGTGTGTGGGGGTTCGTTTGTGTGGCGTGTGGTCGGTGTGCGTGTGTCGGTGCTGCGTGGGTGTGTGGCGTGTCTGGTGCGTGTGTCTGTGGTGTGTGCGTGTGAACTTGTGTGTGTGTGTGTGTGAGCGTGAGCGTGTGTGTGTGTGTGTGTCTGTGTGCGTGTGTGTCTGTGTGTGCGTGTGTCTGTGTGTGTGTTTGTGTGTGTGTATGTGAGTGTGTGTCTGTCTGTGTGTGTATGTAATGTATGTGTGTGTGTGTGTGTGTGTCTTTGCGTGTGTGTGTGTGTGTGTTTCTGTGTGCGTGCGTGCGTGCGTGTGTCTGTGTGTGCGTGCGTGTCTGTGTGTGTGGGTGTGTCTGTGTATGTGTCTGTGTCTGTTTCTGTGTGCGTGTGCATGTGCGTGTGCGTGCAGTGGCGTGTGGTGAACGAGCTGGAGAAGCTGCCGTCTCTGCTTCATCTGTCCTGCAGGAGGAACCCACTGCTGCAGAGAGAGAAGAACCTGGAGACCGCGAGACAGATCATCATCACGCGACTGAGCCGCCTGGAGCTGCTCGACATGAGACAGGTGACGCTCAAACACTGATTTATGGGTATCTGCGATTTTACCCTCCAGAAAAGTCATTTATGAGAGGGATATAGTCTGATATAGTGAGAATACAAACAAACGCTCAGATTTGAGACTCTAAAACATGATTGATGGAGAATCAAGTAAAGCTGAGCTGCTTCAGTCCAGTAAGAGTTCATCTGGAGATATTACTGCAATTATTCTGACGCTTACTTGATCAAAATCAGTCAAGATTTGACACGAGAAGCTCCAGCTGAAGCTGAACGTTTGTACAAGTACACTAAAAGAGCTTTTACTGGATCAACACCCTAAACTCTCAATCAAACGACAGATTATCCGATGTTGTTGTCAGGTTTTGTCGGATGAAAGGAGGGGTGCGGAGCTGGATTACTGTAAGATGTTTGGATTGGATTGGCTGAAGGCCGGAGGTCACAGTGACCCGGAGAAGAATCACCCCAACACAGAGTTCATGAGTGAACACCCACAATTCCTTGCGCTCCTCCAGAGTGAGTCCAGCGCTGCGCCCACTGAGGAATCTCATTGGTTCTGCTTATTTGCATATTAAACATCTGATATGATCTGATTGACTGGTCACGGATTTCTGTTAAAACTGTATCTGGTTAAAACACTCTTTTGATGGTTTGTTTGTTTGTTTGTTTGCTCAGAGTACGGCGTTCCAGACGAGGGCGAGCTGAAAGAACAGAAACCATTTGCGCTAAAAAATCAACTATTAAGTACGAATCTTCCATCATCTCATCAATACCGACCATTAAAACCCTCACCATATGAACGTCTCTCAACGTCTCTGCTTTCATTTCAGCCGTAACGTTCGTCTGTCCGGAGGATTCGGAGAGGAAGCCCATAGAGAAGAAGCTGCCAGGTAAAAGCGTGCATTAGAAACGCTGACGCGGCGGATGTTTGAGGTGTTTTCTGCTGTTTTCAGGCTCGATGATCGTTCAGAAGGTGAAGGGGCTTTTGCATCGGCTGCTCAAATTACCAGGAGTGGAGTTAAAGCTCTCCTACACCTGCTCGAAGGTAAAGCACACCCATAATCACAGAGCAGGACTTCAGTTTTAATTCACTTATTCTTTTCTTTAATTTGTACTCCCTACGATTATTGTATTTTTTTATTTCTTACAAACCTTTTTATGATAAACGTGCATTGCTTAATATATATGAGACACTATTATTTTAGTTTTATCGTTATATTTTTCTGTTTTTCATTAATTTGCTACTTTTGTGTTTTTGTCAGTTTTACTAGAGTTTTTGTTTTCCTGTTTATATAGATTTTATACATTTTTATTTATGAATTTTAGTACTTAAAATTAAACTAAACAAAAATGAGAAAGTAGCTGACAAAATAAGTTTGTTTGTTTTTGTATATCTAATTCTATTTCAAGTAAAAAAAAAAAATTGTTTTAGTTTTAGTTTTCTTTTAATTTTAGTAATTTTATTGTGTTTTTGTCATTTTTATCAGTTTTGTTTTTTTAATATGCATGCATAGTTTTTTATTAATTTTCATGTACTAGTTTTAGTTAATTTTTTTTAGTACCTGTAGTTGCACTAATGAAGCTGAAATCAAATACGTTATGTGATATCCCATCCTATAGATGTTCGGCAGAGAGATTGAGATCGATAACGATCTGAAGCCGCTGGAGTTTTACTCGGTGGAGGACGGCGACAGAATTCTGGTGCGCTGGTCCTGATGAAACCGCAGGGAATTGTGGGACATTTGAGCCACTGACCACTGAAACACTCCACGGATCAGAAATCATCTCACATTTGTGTTTACGATTATAACGCAACGTTATTCCTCCAGAAAACAAAGCATTGCCAAACTCTTTATAAAGCATAATCTATTTATTTAGTATTTCGTTTGGATCCTTCGATGTCTGTGCGAATCATTACAGTCTCTCACCACCAGATGGCGCTCCATTTCGCTGCACAAACCCTGTGCCTGGAGCAAATATTCCAGAAAGACACTTTATAAGATCACGTGAATCTCATAAAGAAATGTACAGGTCACATTTCACCCCAGTATCAATGTTTGTTTTTCACATTCAAATCAAATAAAATTCAGTACATCGTACGGCAAAACTGTACTTTCATGTGACGTTTAAATTATAAAGTACATTTGTAAAAAATTGTTTTTCCCCATATTACAGAAGGCAACTGAAAATTGCTTAAATGTGCTTAATTGTCATTTAAAAAATGTCATGATGCCAAAAATAACCTTTGCAAGTTTTTTTTATTATTTTGATTTTTGACTAGGATTTTCTTGACAATTCATGAAATTTAACTATAAACATAGTAATTATGCTTGCAAATATGTGGGGTCTGAATAATTTATATTAAAGCGAGTACTCATAAAACCATCTTGTAACCGTGTTTTGTTAAATCCCTGTTGTAAGCCTATGGTAATTACTTGTATTTTAGAGAATTACTTGTATTTTAGAGAATTACTGGTATCTTGCACACACAAAAAAGTTTCACCCATCACTAGACGTGCTTTTTAAAATCATTACAAGCAACGTCGAAATTCGAAAATGGCTCTTTTGAACTAACTATTACTAATGAATCGCTTGAAATCACTTCGGGCCACCCTTCGCAAGTCACAGGTCTTGAATTTGGAAGCAATCAGAGCTTGTTGGTTCATGCGTAAGGATCATAGACAGCGTTGAGCTCATTCCACTATATTTGACAATAGTTTGAGCTGCAGTTCAGTTGGTGACAGTTCAATAGGAAATCAGTTGAAAGCATCCAGTCTCTTATACCATTGAAGTGAATGTTCAATTTATCAGTATATTGTAATAAATATTAGAACAATTATCATTGTGTATTGTCAATGTAAAAAGAGCAAATGGGAGAAGCATGAACACAATTCTGAGGAGAAACGCCAGAACTACAGATTTGCAGTTCAAAAGAGCTCCGAGATTAAAAGTCGCAATATCTTTCAAATGTAAACGAAATGTAAACTCAGAATTCTGAGGGGGATAAAAAAAAGTCGCAATTACCTTTTTTATTCCGTGGAGGAATCAGCTAAACCATTGCGTCACAAAACGATTCACTGTTTCGAATGCGCTAAATGGATCGCAAATCATTTGATTCAGATCGGGACATAGGAACGGGTTCATGCAACTTTTGCTTCAGATGGGACTCGGGCGGGTTCATGAATCTTTGATTCAGTGATCGGGAGCTACAGAGGGTTCATGAATCTTTGATTCAGATCGGGACGACGGAGGGGTCATGAATCTTTTGATGCAGATCGGGAATCGGCGCGGGTTGAATCTTGGATTCAGATCGTGGACTACGGAGAGGAGTCATGAATCTTTGATAGCGATAGGGACTAGGAGCGGGTTCCGAACGCTTTTGATTCAGATTGTCGGAATACGGAGCGGGTTCAGAATATTGTGAGTCAGATGGGAGCTTCGGAGAGGCGTCAGAATCTATTGTTCATATCGGGACTTCGGAGCTGGTGCATGACTCTTTTCGTGCAGATCGGGACGGGAGCGGGTCATGGAATCTTTGATTCAGATCGGGATTCGGCAGGGCGTCATGAATCTTTGATCAGAGCGGGACTACGTCGAGACGGGTTCATGAATCTTTTGATTAAGACGGGACTTCGGAAGCGGGTCCTGATATCTTTGATCAGATCGGGACTACGGAGCGGGTTCTGAATCTTTTTGATTCAGATCGGGGGACTCGGACGCGGGTCATGAATATTTTGATTCAGATCGGGACTTGGAGAGGGCAGAATCGTTGATTCAGATCGGGGATCTCGGAGAGGGTCATGATCTTTGATTCAGGATCGGGACACTTTGGAGGGGTTCATGATCTTTTGATTCAGATCGGGAATTCGGAGCGGGTTCATGACTCTTTGATTGAGTAGGGAATACGGAGAGGGTTCATGAATGTTTTGATTTAGATCGGGGCTTTGGAGAGGGTTCATGAATGTTTTGATTTAGATCGGGGCTTTGGAGAGGGTTCATGAATGTTTTGATTTAGATCGGGGCTTTGGAGAGGGTTCATGAATGTTTTGATTTAGATCGGGGCTTTGGAGAGGGTTCATGAATGTTTTGATTTAGATCGGGGCTTTGGAGAGGGTTCATGAATCTTTTGATTTAGATCAGAACTTCAGAGTGGGTTCGTGAATCTTTTGATTTAGATCGGAACTTCAGAGCGGGTTTATGAATCTTTTGATTCAGATCAGGGATTTTCGGGAGCTGGTTCATGAATCTTTTGATTCAGATCGGGACTTCGGAGTGAGTTCATGGATCTTTTGATTCAGATCGGAACTTCGGAGTGTGGAGCGCAAATCATTTAAATAAGATCCGAACTTCGGAGTGGGTTCATGAATCTTTTGATTCAGATCGGGACTACGGAGCACGTATCACAAATCATTTGATTCAGATCAGAACTTCGAAGCGGGTTCACGAATCTTTTGATTTAGATCGGAACTTCGGAGCTGGTTCTAGAATCTTGATTCAATCGGGATACGGAAGGGTCATGGAATCTTTGATTCAGATCGGGAGTCCGGAGCGGTTCAGAATCTTTGTCAGATACGGGACTTCGGAGTGGGTTCATGAATCTTTTGATTCAGATCGGGACTTCGGAGTGGGTTCGTGAATCTTTTGATTCAGATCGGGACTTCGGAGCATGTATTGGGAATATTTTGATTCAGATCGGGACTTCGGAGTGAGTTCATGGATCTTTTGATTCAGATCGGAACTTCGGTGCGGGTTTGTGAATCATTTGATTCAGAATGGAAATTTGGTGTGTGTTCATGAATCTTTTGATTCAGATCGGGACTACGGAGCGGGTTCATGAATCTTTTGATTCAAATGGGAACTTCGGAGCGGTCATGATGAATCTTTTGATTCGTCGGGCTTCGTGTAAAGTTAGTTTTCAATTCAAGTGTTATTTGCGCGGTTTATTCGCCACAATTACGAAATCGATTGCAAACAGCTTTACGAAAAGTTAAGTTTACCTATTTATAGATTATCAGTGGTCAAGTTGATGTGCATCTGGCAGGAAAAATGTACAGTAAAATCATGCATAGTAATAAACAGTAATCAAACAGACGGTGACCGCTATTAACAACATTATATGTTGCGATCAAACATAGCAAAATTGGGTCGTTTGCCTTCAGTACGGTAATAAAACACGATTGTCATGAATCCTGTAATAACCATCACATGTTAGTGGTAACATGCCAATAAAAGTTTTTAGCAACTTACGTTGTACGTTTATCTGATGGTCTAGTACTATGATGCTTAAATGTATATATATATTTTTTTTTACATGTGCATGTATGTGTATGTATATGTTTGCTTACATAAATAAACGACCAATAGGCCTATGTGTATATATGTATTTATTTTAGTGGTTGTTTTAACTGTAAACCTTATTTTTGCACTGAAATAGGATTGCACATAATTTCCTTGTACTTTATGTATAATGACAATAAAGATTCTGATTCTGATTACAGTACATAGTGTAGCTTTAAACACTAAAAATAATAAAAAGAATCAGTCTTTTACATACTTGATTTATTATTGTACCATATGAATCGTCTCCAAATGTCTTGTGAACTCGTATAGCCCCATGTGTAGCACAGACCGTATCATTTAGAGCTCTGCGTGAAGTCAAACATCTGCTGGTGTCTGAAACTCTACAGCAGGAATCACAGATCATCCAACCTGTTTGTTAAAATGTCTGAAATGCACAGAAACTTGCCAAAAAATAAACATAGCTATCAGATCCACCTGTAAGTTGCATGTTTAATAAGTTAAAAGGCCAATTTCTCATGTTTCCATGCGAGTCTGGTTTGAAGAATGTGACTGGAGGAATAAAACACAACAAACTCGAACCTCTTAAAAAAATGTGTTTTAATTGAACAGCTGTACAAAACACAGTCTCTCTCTTCCTTCTTCCTCCGTCCAGCTGTTTCCACAGCGGCCCGCCTTCCCATCATGCAGTGTGTAAACAAATCGTGTGATTTCCCATAGGAGGCTCTTGTCCAGATGGACTGTCTGAGTGTAAACGTCACATAAAACGGCCAAAAACGGGCCCCTGAGCACCAGATAGGAAATACAGAGCCCATAAAGATGATGTAGTTTTGATATTTACAATAAACAAAAAGAAAATCATCATCTGGCATTTTAAAAGTCAGATTAAAATATAATTGTAAGTAATATTTTACCTAAATCAGAATGCCTTCCCCTCACACATAGTATAAATGTATCCCAGCAGCCCAAGAGCTGAAGGACGCTCAATAAACAATATTATTTATCTACACTATAAGCTAAACTGTGAAGAGGGATTCAGATCAGTTTTCAAGTGGTGTTAGTAGGGACATTGCACCACAATACAGACATTTAAAATGATAAAACAGTTTAATAAGTCATATGTGGTTTTAACATAGTGATTACGTTTCAGTAAGTTTAGCATTTCGTAGTCTACAAAACATTATGATAATAAAAATCTAAATGTTATGACGGTTAAACGCTAATACAGACAACTGATATTTTTTATTAACAATTATCAATATAATTGCTGATATTATACATATTTCATATTTTACCTGCTTTAAAAAAAGTAGAGATGCAATATAGAATTTTTCAGTAAAATACATTGAAAAATATAAATGTGCAGTAGAAATTATGGAGAACTATGGAAGCTTGTTTCTGCCATATACTGTAGATTAAAAACTAAAGGTTACTATGATATTTTTATCGTCCCAGTTTGAAATATACCTATTTCTAAGAATTGCAATATAAACTCAGAATTGTGAGATAAAAACTCACAATTCTGAGAAAAAAGTCGCAGGGCCTATTTTATTTAAATATTTATAATCTGAGGGCGGAGAACGAGGGAAGAGGAAAAGAAAAGTCAGAATCGCGAAAAGTTAACTCCAAATTACAATAAAAAAGTCAAAATGATGAAAAGTAAACTCTGAATTCTGATAAAAGACATTTAAAATGGCAAAAAGTAAACTCAGAATTTCAATAAAGTCAGAATAGCGAAATAAAACTCCAAGTTCCAATATAAAAGTCAGAATTTTGAAAGATAATCGCAGACATGTCTAGAATAAACCAAGTCTCCCCGAAATCGCGGATGTTCTCCCCCCGAGAGATCTTCCCCCCGCCGTAATTATAAACAATTCAATCAAACAAACCAGTAAAACAATCTGCAAAAATACCCGCTAAAACATCACAGGAAATTTTTCGGTAAAATACAAAGTCAGAATGCGCCGGCCAATTTGTCCATTTTGAAGAAAAAAATCTGAATTCCATATTAACCACAAGTTCAGATATGTGAAAAATCCTATGAATCAATAAAAAAAAATAATGCGCAAAAGTAAACGCGATTCTGAAAAAAATAAGAAGTACCGAAAATAAAGGGCTTACACCATTACCCCGATGTTTGTCTCACCACTGAATAAAGTTTTGAATTTTAAAATTCCCCCCCCCTTTTTTACACCCACCCGTGTATAACTTTTTTTTAGCTCCAGAATGTCGATCAAAAAAAGTTCCCGAAATACGAAAAGTAAACTCGATTCATAAAAAGTCCAGAACCATAAACACGTAAACATATGAAATCTGCTAAAAAAGTCACGAAACTGCTGGGCTTGTAAAGCTTACACCTGCCGAGAAAAAGTCGCAATTTACCGTTCTACTGTTTCTATTTCCCGGTGGTTGTTAAACACAGCTCCACACGAATGTGAATTAATGTGATAAGACCGACGAAAAAGGAACTCAATCACTGACTTATCTGAGTCTATTATCAGCCTCATCACACCGACGGTGTAAAGTATTGGAGTAAATGTAGTTAGTTACTGTACTTGAGTATCTTTTCGGGGACTTTGTAGTTGTACTGAGTATCAAAAATATTAGCAACTTTTACTCTCTACTACATTTTTGAATGAGTACCTGTACTCTTTACTCCACTACATTTGAAATGCGCTGGTTGCGTTACCACCAGCACATCAGCATGGACCTAGCTTCCTGCAGCCACTAGTTTATATCTGCTACAAAAGAAGTGGATATCTGCGCCGACAGGTGCACGAAAGTACTGAATTACTTCGCGTTGTAAAAAAACTTGTCCAACAAGGGGCTACTTTATGTGAGAGCGCGAGTTCCTCAGAAGTATTTGGACAGAGGTGTTACTAATATACGAGAGAGGACGTGAGGCCTAAACCAGCACATCCACTGCAAGAAGGTTTCGGCTTTTTAATTTTACTTAACATTTTTTTTTTATCCATTATACTGAAGAGACCTTTTGAAAGATATTGTTTGTTTGTTTTGTTTCGTAATTTTGAGGTGTTCAGTTTTATTCTGGTTTTAGAAAATAAACGTGATTGCCCTCATCCCTCAAAAAACTTTTTCTTGTTTGTGTTTCATGCTCTCTGTGCCTTGCCCTGGACTTTTATGTCACTTTCTGTCTTCCGTGGTGTTTGTAGTCAGTTTGTAGGCCGTTTGTTCATTGGTT
>JADLZN010009171.1:0-22740 GCA_018155175.1 Sinocyclocheilus anophthalmus | reverse complement strand
GACTCTGGGTCTGAGAATTCCTTAATGATGGCTTGTTTAAAGCCTAGCTGGGAAACTGCAGCTCCGGTCCTTTGATGTCCGTCTGGACATCTTGAGGGTCTCTGGCTATTTAGGTTTGCCATATGTATTGTCGCTGGCCCTCTTGGTCTGTGGGGTCACACGGGTGTGTTGGCTGGCATGATCCTCGGAAATTCCCTGCCCCACCCCCTTGTTGGCTGCTGGTTGTGAACATTGGCTCTCGCCCCCCCCCCCAAATAACAAGCAGTTTCTGACTCTTGGCTGCTGCGGCTGGCCTGCAGTCAGGGGAAGTTCTGTTTGCCGTGTTTTTCCCTGTCGGTTCACCTTGTGAGTCCTACAAGCATAGTCCATTCAGTTATGTGACATTGAATTCACCTCCGTGCTACTTTGCCGGTGGCTTCACATGCCAGTTCATTTCGGTTTTGCCTAATTAAACTTTTTTTTTTTTCAGCTGCAGGGGTTTTCAGGGAGCTGTCTTGTGAAGTGTCAAGCCGAAGGCTTTGGCTCCCTTTCCCCCCCTTTCGTAGCTGTGCACAGGCGTGGAGGGCGTGCACTGCTGGCGACCGATATTCAGCAGGCTGTCTTTTGCTTAAGTCTATGCGAAGTCGGTAGGACTGTTTAAATTCTTTATGAACCAAGTCAAGCTCCTTTCTAATCGCTGAGTCAGGGTTTGGACCTCAGCTATGTCTGTATGCAGGTGGCCTTGTAAGACCTAAGATGTGGTGTCTCTCTCATTTACTTCCACATATGTTGTTTTAAGAGTGACTTTGTGTGAAACAATTCTCTTTTCAAGTCCTGTCTGATGGCTTTTTCCAGTGGCGCTTGGTGTCTAGCAGTTGTTAGAGCCTCTGTGAAGACTGGTGTTTTCCTTCTGTCGCACCATTCTGTGAGGATCTTTGCATACGCTCTGTGCTTTTTCTCTTTGAGCAGGTGTCAGTTCTCTGTAGAATTTTGTGACTTGCAGTTTCAGCTCATTTACTTCCTGTCTGATGCCCTTGAGGGTGTGGGCCGAGGAGAGGATGATAATGTTCAGGTGTTCACTTATGTCGCGTCTACTCTTTCCTTTCTTTGGCCTGCAGGTCGTTGGCTGCTTTTGGCTGAAGATGTAAGGTATGGATAGCTGGTGAGAGGCAGCTAGTGAGGTAAGGTGCTATGTTTTTTTTTTTTGTTCGTGAACACAAAGGAAGAGTTTTGAGTAACTTTGTTGAGGGGCCGTAAGCAGGGTTCAGCTGATGACCGGGCTATACATGTCGTCAAACTATTATTTAAAGCACTGATGGTTCACGGGTTTGGTCACTATGACAAAACTGAAATAAAATAAGATGAAATCAAAAAAAAAAGTAAGATTTGACCTATTTTAGTTTTTTTTCTAAGAGATATGGCTCAGCAGGTGTCACTTGTGTGTGATGCTGCAATAGACTTCATAAACCTAGCGTAGACTTTTAGCTAAACTAGCAGGGACACACCAAATACCTCGTCAAAAAAAGAAAAAGAAAAGGAAACAATGGGAATTGTTCCTAGTTCTATCTTGGCCTACATTGTGTTGAATGATAGCTGCCTTTCAATGTATTAGGCCTGGCATTGAGGCGTGAGGAGAAGTAGAGAGGAAACAGGGATTAGGCTACTAATAACCTGTATAACTCATTAAGGAAACAACAGTTGCTAGAACTACTGTAATCCTATACAAAGAGCAAAGATGGTGATGGTAAAATAACTAGAATAAGGTAAAAGTAAAACAAACAAACAAAAGGGGTCCTAATAGCTGTATGAAATTAAAAAATATATTCTTTTTATTTTTATTTATTTATTGGATTTTTTCTCGTTTGGCTCTCAGCGAAGGCGGTCGCATTTTCTCCCCCTCTCCTCCCCGTTACCTTCCCTGCTTTTGCTCCTCTCGTCTTGTCTACTGTCTTGATTTTGAGAGACTCTCTCCGCACTGCTCTCCAGACTAAAAAATCATGGATTTGATCAACTGGTCTCTCAACGCAATTGACACCATCTTCTCGACAAGAAGCTTGGACTGACTGCCCTGACGGAACGTTCGCAGCTGGCTACACGATGGACGCGTGGGAAAGGTGGCGGGTCGTGTGGCTCTTTCCGTGGAGGACATTGAAGTTATCTACCTATTCGGAACCATGATAACAGGTCTTATGCTGATTGGATTAGGCATTGCCCTGGTTTATCGAGAAATTCAGAAAACGGACCAACGCCTCACAAGCGGGCCCGTCATATTGAAGCAGTGGCAGAGCAGTCAGCTCTCTCTTAGACTGGGAAATTAACCGGCAAAATGGATAACATCACAGAGAAGCTCACTGCTTTGCAAAGGCAAATGGATCGATTCGGAGACCAGAATGGACAAAGAGAGTAGTCGTGTAAACTGGAATGCGGCTACTTGCCCCAAGACCAAACAATCCCAATCTTATCTGCTTTCGGCTCCCCTCAACCAGCACTGGCCTCAGCCAAGGCCGCTGTTGGAATAACTACTCCCCCGAGAGAGCACTGCAGTGAGATGCTCTTGTGTTCCTTCCCCCAATTCCTCTGACACATGCTGATTGTTGACTCTGTCTGGGACCTGATCAAGGCTGACTCCATGGCAACTTGGTGTGTATCGCTATGACAATCCTGTGGACTGAGGCACCTAGATTGATGCCAGGAGTAGCGACTCTCCAGGCCTACATATACAAGAACTTTTACATACTTACATACATACATACTCACCCACGTACATATATAAAGATATGCATTCACCCCCCCGACCCCCCCATCCCTCGCCTTCGCCGCTTTGTTCCGCCAGTCTGACAAGCGGGTCTGCGATCAGCGCCGAGAATGGCTGCAGGACTGGATGGCTGCTTGCCTGTGCTGGGTTACCTCCACCCCCCCTATCCCCCTACACTGTTGCAAGTCGTGTGTCTCACGCTGTATTGATGTGCTTATGTTGCTGAGGTGTTTTTTTTTTTCCTGTTCCCACACTGTGCTCCCCATAGGAGCATAGTCTGGGGTCTGTTTTTTTTTCTCCTCCCCTCCCTCATGTTATGCTTTATTTCTTCTAAAAAATTCACTGTCCTCCTGTCCTGTCTACCCCCCTTGTCATATTGTATGTATGGACAGGTTGATGGCTAATTTCGCTGGTACCTGTGACCAGTGACAATAAAGGGCTACAATAAAAATACTAAACTGGAATAAAATAAATGATAAAAAATAAAATAAAATTTGAGTTAATTAAATCTCAAATTTAATAAAATCAATTTAGCTGACTTGGTACATTTGTGCTAAACAAATGTAAAAAAATGCAAAAACTTAAGAGAGTTAGAATAAGGTCAATCAAAAATAAACAATAACAACAAGTAAAACCAAAGTATGGGGAGGGCCGGCCGAACTGAATCCAAAAGAGTGATGGCATCACAGGAATTGACAACAGGTGTGACGGGATAGAGAGGAGAGAGTAGAGAGAGAAGAAGTGTTTAGAAAGTTTACCTTACACCCTATCTAGCGTTTCGTCGTATGCTACCATCTCGCGTTTCTGTAAAGGGGCTTACTAAGACGTTATCATGGTTTTACACTCGTTCTTTGTTAAACAGTCCTGGTGATTGGCGTGTTGTCAGATTAATCGGAAGAGTCTGCTCACACTTCCGGGTCACGTGTTGCTAGGAGACCAATACAAGCTCACAACAAGTGCACGTGGAGCAGACCTGCACTGCTGTGAGCATGCATGGGAAACTCCATGCGGGGCATAACAGTCAGTTATGAAATGTCCCATACAAATTCATTCACTAATCAAAACAGCACATTCACTTAACAGGCAATGGTAAATTCATAGTTAGCTACGCTAGAATAAAACCATTAATTTTACGTAAATGTTTCAAATGAACAAGTCATAATGAAATACAATGATACGTAACACATAAAAAGGCCTTAAATTAGTGAAATGAGGAGTATCGATCAGATCACCTACACAGTGCTGAAAAAGTGGATTTCTTCACCCAAGATCAGACTGGTTTATTCTGGTACCATTTATACGGGCTGTTAATCTGAGATTTCGTCGTCAGAAAAGGCGTACCCTCTATTAACAACAGAAATTAGGATTTCTTCGATAAAGTCAGGTTAGTTTCTTATCGTAAGATTTAAACACATTATAGCATTGAAAACTTCTTACTGCTTGTAGGAAGCCGCATTCAAACTATAATTTTATCTGATTTTGATAAGAAACTGGTGAGCGCATGTATAAGTAGTTACTAAAACTTATGAGACAGACACATAAGATTGATTACTGGTCTGCTTGCAAGCAATGTTTAAAAATGAACGCCACCGTCTAAATTACTATAGAGAGTATAGGCTACTATGTGTCAAGAAGTTTGATTTATTGCCCCTCATAAACCCCCCTCCACCTACCATAAATGGACACCTGTTTGGACATCTGTTTCTGTACACACCCACCCATCTAGCCCGGCCATCTGTTTATCCACCCCAATGAACCCATAGAATTTATGATTGTTTGGGAAAGTGTTTTTTTGTGTGGTCAGTTGAACTTTCAAAACTATGTGCTTTAAACTTCAATTGTTACGTGGTAGATTATAAACGGAGATAAGGGAAGTTTTTATAAGTTTTTCACACATCCTTTCGACAAAACAGATGCAGTATATAAACAATGTAGTCTGGTGCGTCCGAAAAGAGTAAAAACGGGTGGTAATACGCGATAGGTGTTAAGATGTGGTTATATAAGTAAAAACAATATTTAGAGTTGTGTTACACAGTTAGACCAAAAATGAAAGAAAGGAAGAGCTACGGACCGAGTTGGGAAAGAGTCCATCTATCGTCGGAACAACGCAGAAAAGAAGAAAGTAGCAGATCGTGTGGCGGTGATGATTCACTGTGTGGTTTATTGGTGATGCAGGGTGGGTTCAACGTCCTGGGCTGCAGGTCACAAAGCTTGTTCAAGAAATATGCCTAGGTACAATCTGCAGCTTTGAGTCTCTTTGGGTGTACTTGCTGGCTTACGAAAAGCAAAGAACATAAAAAAGTAAAAAAAAAAAAAAAAAAAAAAAAGAAATAAAAAACTCTCAAACTTGGAAGGGTCATGGTACAAGATTTTGCTGCCCACGGACCTCTCCATGCATCAACCCGCGACTGATGCAATAAATGATATATACTTCGCATCATTGTCTTGTGATATTAGGTGTATACTTCGAGACGTGCGGGACATACGCGTAGGCTCATGCGATTGTGGCGGGTTTTGTCCTAACTTGGAACAAACTCTAACTAGGGGGGAAAATGAACAACACTGAAATAGTCGTCTTACCCTGTGGGACGCTTGTCGGGAAGCACAGGACAGGTACAGTGGGGATATACGGCAGAGGTGGGTTCTTTGAAAGGGAGTGGTGTGAAAACGGTATAAAAACTGCCCCTGAGCCCGAAGAAGCGACCACGGGTGCTACAATGGAAAGGGGGAAAGCACCGAGGGGGGGAACCTTGCAGCGGCGTATACACACACTACAGCAAAACACGGGAGCTGCGCGCGCTAACTAAACGACAGTGTCGAGGAGGGCCAGGTGATACACGGGGGGGGGGTGAGTAGCATGTGTGAGCCAAAGAGAAAGCGAAAAGGAATGCTGTCTTCGGGGGCGACCGATGACAACACAAACAGAGATCCAAACGTGAGCACACATAAAGGAAGAGGGGGACAACAGGACAATAACACTAAGCAACTCTCGTGGGGGGTCTGAGCGGATGAGCAAGCACACGCAGACGTGACATAAGCTCGATCGGTCAGCTACTAGCAGACGTAGCATGGCCAATTGAAACTATTAGTTTGTCACAAGTTAAAAATAAAAGAAAATTGGACATCTACCCTGATCTAAAACAAAAAGTACATCCTTCCAGATATTTCGTTAAACAGTACTGCAGTCAACAATCTTGTAAACAGTACAAGTAAAAGTTTGAGAGTTTGTTACCGTTTAGAAAAGAAAAGAAAAAATGCTGACTTCTCACCGTGATCTAAAACAAAAAAATATCCATACAGATACGTACGTTAAACAATATGTCAGTTTTTTTCTCTGTACAATTTTAAAAGTTAGAGCTTGTTACCAGTTAGAAAAGAAAAAACGTTAAGTGACATGTTAAGATACTTGTCAAAATCTATGTTGTGCTCTACCATTAGCTACAATTTAAAAACTAGTTTGAGTTTATCACAAGTTAAACAAAAGAAAAAGACCCCGTGTATCTTACGCTGATACATCCTCACACGCAGCAGTCAAAACTCAGAACGTTTACGTCCGGTCCTACTCAAACCACACTTACAACCCGCCCCTAACACATCCCTAACACCGGAGTCACGCAAAGATAAGATTTAAATGTATGTTAACAGAATTAAACAAAGTAGTGTTTCTAATAAATCGATATAATTTCTTAATTGATGAAAACGTTCTACCTGTTTTAACATTGGACCAGCATTTTTTACTTTAAAAATAGGATAACCTACAGCCTACAAGTTTTTTACCTTATAAACAATCACCTCTAAGCCATAGGAAAATGTTGTTTGTTTTTTATTTTATTTTAGTTTAGTTATTCACACTTATTTGAGTAATTCCTTTATTTACTCTTTGGTTTTTGTCCAATTTAACTTGCCGTGTGGTACAGTTAAAACACACACGAATGCTCGCGCAAATATCTAACTGGAATGTTTCAGGGAGACTCTTTGATTTTCCGTCTGTAACACTTGTGGCGTGTTATCTATCAATTAAAACAGACATGCGTAATTAAACATCTAAGGTTTTTACAACAAGGTACGAAATGTAAATATTTCGTATCACGCAGTGTATCGAAACGAGATTGGCGCCGGGTGTCTGGGGTTGTGTGATTACTGTGTAACAGTCTTCAGCCTGCTACTGGTTGAGTTCAGCTGCAGTTTCATTCCTCGCTTGTAGGGGGCGGACTAAACTTCGGTTGATCACAGATAAATGTAGTAGCTTAATAGAAGGGAGTATGGATACCTTTTGGTAGTGTGCCAATAATGGGTCTAGTAGAAGCATTTGAGCTGATCTACTGCATTTGGGGAAGGCCCTTGTTGAGAAACATTTTTGTTTCCTTCTCAACTAAGGGTTTTTTTCCCCTATGTTATGCTTGATACATATGGAAGCATTGGGGATTGAATTGGAATCTTCGTTGGTGGAGTTGACAAGTAGGCCTACTTAAGTCTATCTGTTTGGTTCCCTACCATGGAGTTGCTTTAAGGACCCATTCGACGCTTTACAATATGGATTATAATTGTGATTCAGGGACAACGTTTGGGCCTACTTCAGTCGTTGTTGCCATTGGTCTTCTTCAATGTCTAACATGATCACAGATAAGACTACTTTCTTTGACTTTTAAACATTTAGTGCTTTTACACTCAAGGACTTGATTCATAGTTTGATCAAGATGGGCCAATTTGTGATCTCAGATGAACAAGTGGTGTTTGATTGATATTATCACTGTTGTGTTTGGTGCAAAATGTGTATTGTTTTCGTTAGTATCATTTCAATTGAAAGGAATACAAGTTAAAGGAAGAGTTTTGTGGCTGCCTTATTTTATTTGTCAGAATTAATCAACGTTTATGTTGGAAACCCACCCAAAAATCAGATATAAAACTAACATTGGTTTAAATATTAATCTGAGTTGGTTATATAATGGTGCCCAAACAGGGACACATTTTCGTATGAGATATTGTTTATTCTGCTAATAAAATATGGCAAGCCAAGGATCTAATGACGGGGATGAGCAGGAACCCAAACTTGATTTTTCTTCTGACGCATTCCTTAGCAGAAGAGAGCCTGTTCGAGAGCTAATCGATACATTTAGTACTCTTTATGTAGACTCAGAAGAAGAAAATTAAGTGGTTGAGGCTAAGAATGAAATTAAACAGCAGATTAGGGATCCTTCACCTCCTGAACCTGAGAAAGAACAAGATGAGGCACACACACAAGAGCACGTGCAAATATCAGGCGCATCATTATTTGAACAGTTAATTGAGCGAGTCAGTAAATTGGAGAGTCATTTTGAAAAGTGTGTTCAAAAGATGAATGAAAGCGTGACCTTTGCTGAGTGTAAAGCTATTGAAGAAAGAGTGACTTATCACCTGGAACGAGAGTGTGAGAGAGTCCAGAAAAAAATGGAGCTTGAACTTCAAGATTTGGGTAAATCTATGGTGGACTGTTTGAAAAGGCGAGATGCTCAAATTGACCAAAAATTAAAAACCCGTACGCCTGTTATGTCTACTCCCATACATCGAAAGTCAAATCTTTATGCTCCTGTTTCTAGAGCTACAGTGACTAACCAGACTTACCATGTGCCAAGTAGCCAAATGTCCTGCTTAGAAGGTGTGTCAATGATGTCATTCCATCCTCCAGTGAAAATAGAATTTCCAAGTTTTAGTAATAGTGGAGAGGAAGATCCTGTTACTTTCATAGAGAGATGTGAGGAATATTTTGCCATTCGTCCTCTCAATGATTGTGAAATTCTTGCTTCTTTAACATCAGTATTAAAGGGTACTGCCAAAGATTGGTGGCTGGCAGAGAAGAAGAACGTTCAGACATGGCAACGGTTCAAAGATATCTTTTTGCGCTCATTCTTAAGTGAAGACTATGAAGAAGAAGCTGCTAGAAGATTACTGGAAAGGAAGCAAGGTGCTAAAGAGAGTATTAGAGATTTTGCTTATCATTATAGAGCCTTATGCCTTCGAAGAAACAAGGACATGTCAGAGAGGGAAGTTGTACATGCCATCTTACGAAATTGCAACCCACGACTAGCGAGTTTACTCAGAGGAACTGTGAGAGGGGTGGATGATTTGGTAAGATTTGGCACTCAAATTGAAAAGGATTTTGAAGAGTCTAGAAGATACTGGAGCCAAGTTAATTCAGAGACGCAGCAACGGAGAGCGAATGCTTCTAGAGAAGTTGTACTAAAGTCTTCGCCAGCTAACACGAGAACCATGCAGTCTGCGAAAAGTGTTGTTCAACCTGAGAGGATCACCCTCCCTATCATTCTACGTGGCAGATACTTACAAGCAATGATTGATACTGGCAGTACCTTATCGCTCATTCAAGAGTCTTGTTGGAAGCAACTGCAATGTCAAGAACCATGTAAACCGAGCAATGGCCAGACCTTCTTGCTAGCCAACGGTCAGAGGCAGGAAGCTATTGGCAAGCTGGAGTGGGAATGTGAACTGCAAGGGAGAAAAATAGCGCTGACCTTGTATGTAATGCGTGATACTGATCTAACAGTACCTATTATCCTTGGTATGGATTTTCTGTTATCTTCAGGGATCATCCTTGATTTCAGAAGATCTCGGTATCAACTGCCAGCATTAGAAGATGATGAGAAAGTTGCAACTTTTCCTTTGCTGTCACATGAATCCTGTTCGACCGTACATTTCTACCTTGCTCTGTCCACACCAGTGGCTTCAGATGAAACTCTACAGTCGATCCATGACCTTGTTCAGAAAGCTGATATGAATCATCATAGCAAAGAGATGCTGAGGGAGCTGATGTTGAAATGGCCTACAGTCTGCACACATGAAATAGGTCAGTCAAGTATAGTCAAACATCGAATTATCACCACTGACGAAGTTCCTGTTCGGAAAAAACCCTATAAGCTGTCAAGAGAAAAACAGCAATTTGTTGATGCAGAAATTCAAGGGCTACTGGATAAGAAGATTGTCCGTCCATCTATTTCTCCATGGGCTTCTCCAGTAGTGGTGGTACCTAAAAAAGATGGAGGATCAAGGCTGTGTGTAGATTATAGAGGCGTAAATGCAAAAACTCACCTTGATGCTTATCCAATACCACAAATACAGGACATTCTGGAATCATTACATGGAACAACTGTGTTTAGCACGCTTGACCTCAAGACTGGTTATTGGCAAATGGAGATGGAGCCAGAAAGCATACAGAAGACAGCCTTTGTTACTTCTGCAGGGCTATTTGAATTCTTGCGTCTACCCTTTGGCCTTAAAAATGCTGCAGCTTCGTTCCAAAGATTGATGGAGCATGTTCTCAGGGATCTAAGAGGAAAATGCTGTTTGATATACATAGACGATGTGGTGATATTCTCAGAAAATAAAGAAAAGCACCTGCAACATCTTAATCAGGTGTTCAGCTGTCTCTCCAATGCCGGTCTAACTCTTAACCTAAGAAAATGCCACTTTTTTCAGAGATCCCTTACATTCTTGGGACATGTCATATCTGGAGAAGGAGTTAAGACTGATCCGTCAAAAGTGTCTGCTGTATGTGATTTTCCTGTGCCTCAATCACTTAAAGATCTACAACGTTTTATAGGTTTGGCAGGATGGTATCATCGATTCATACCCAAGTTTTCGGAAAAGGCTGCTTCACTTCATGCTCTGAAACAAAAGAATGCTACCTGGGTTTGGACAGATGAATGCCAGACAGCATTTGACATCATTAAGCGAGACCTGACGAATGCTCCGGTGCTAATTCCACCTGACCTGTCAAAGTCTTTCAAAGTCCAAACAGATGCGAGTGAAGTTGGGTTAGGAGCAGTATTGACTCAAGATGTGGAGGGAGAAGAGCATGTTGTGGCATATGCATCTCGTTTGTTGCGAGGACCTGAAAAGGCGTATTCTGTTTCAGAAAAAGAATGTCTCGCAGTGATTTGGGCTGTGGAGAAATGGAGGACATATTTAGAAGGTCGACCTTTTGAGGTGATTACTGACCACTCTGCATTAACTTGGGTATTCCAACACCCCAAACTGTCTTCACGATTGGCACGATGGACCATCCGTTTGCAAGGTTTCCAATTTACTATCAAGTATAGAAAGGGACAGTCCAACGTAGTCCCAGATGTCCTATCTAGAAGCATGGAACCAGTGGCAACTTCAGGAAGGATTACAGTTCTCAAAGTCATGAAGTCCCCAGTTAAGCCAGCATTTTTACCAGTCAACCTGTCTCAACTAGCCACTGCACAGAGTGATGATGCGGAAGTGCAAGAGCTGAGTAAGAAGGCTGATGCACAGGTGGATGCGGATAATACACAGGTTAGGTATGTGTGTGAAAATGGGTTGTTATTTCGCAGTGTCCCTAGTAGTCATAATGGAGAGAAATTGCAATTAGTCATCCCAGCTTCCCTCCGAAATGAGTTCTTACAGTATGCACATGACAGTCCTCTGAGTGGGCATCTTGGGAGAATGAAGACATTGCTCAGGCTAATGGAAGTTGCATACTGGCCTAGTATCCGTGCAGATGTATGGAAGTACTGCAAGTTTTGTCATATATGTCAGAAGTACAAACCTAACTTGTCAAAGCTGTCTGGCCATTTACAGTCAACACCTGTGGTGGAGCCAGGTTACATGCTTGGTGTAGATTTAATGGGACCATTTCAGAAGAGTGGAAAGCAGAACGAACATTTACTGGTGGTGGTTGACTATTGTTCCAAGTGGGTGGAGTTATTTCCTTTACGAACGGCCAAGGCACCACAAATAGCACGCATCTTAGTGGAAGAAATATTCACTAGATGGGGAACTCCTGCTTACCTTGTATCCGATCGTGGAGCACAGTTCACATCCCATCTTATCAACTTGATTTGTAAGCAATGGGGAGTTGTGCAGAAATTACTGCGTATCACCCACAAACAAACCTTACGGAAAGGGTAAATCGCACACTCAAAACAATGATGGCTTCATATGTGGAAGAGCACCACAGACAATGGGACATGTGGTTGGCCGAATTTAGGTTTGCAATTAACATGGCGTGGCATGAAAGTACGGGATATACACCTGCTGAAGTTGCTTTGGGACGGAAACTCAAGGGTCCACTAGAAAGGGCTATTAATCGACCACCTGATCCAAGCAGCCCTACCTATGAGGTGATAGACAGGCAACAAAGTCTGATCCAGGTGGTAAGGGAGAATGTAGAACGAGCTCAGGCCAAGCAAAAATGCTATTACGATAAAAAAAGAAAGCATACTCGGTTTCAAGTAGGAGACATAGTTTGGGTTCAAGCTCATCCTTTATCCAAAGCAGATGAGGGCTTTATGTCTAAACTGTCTGCAAAATGGAAGGATCCAGCTAAAGTTCGAAAATGTTTGGGTCCAGTAAATTATACTGTTTCATTTCTTGGTAAGCCTGGAAATGTTGATACCTATCATGTTCAGAATTTAAAAGTCTGCCATAGGTATTTTAAGACTTCTTTTGATGGAGAGGGGTATGTAACAGTCTTCAGCCTGCTACTAGTTGAGTTCAGCTGCAGTTTCATTCCTTGCTTGTAGGGGGCAGACTAAACTTCGGTTAATCACGGATAAATGTAGTAGCTTAATAGAAGAAGAGAGTATGGATACCTTTTGGTAGTGTGGCAATGTGCCTAGTAGCAGCATTTGAGCTCATCTACTGCATTTGGGGAAGGCCCTTGTTGAGAAACATTTGTTTCCTTCTCAACTAAGGGTTTTTTTCCCCTATGTTATGCTTGATACACATGGAAGCATTGGGGATTGAATTGGAATCTTTGTTGGTGGAGTTGGCAAGTAGGCCTACTTAAGTCTATCTGTTTGGTTCCCTACCATGGAGTTGCTTTAAGGACCCCTTCGACGCTTTACAATACGGATTCTAATTGTGATTCAAGGACAACGTTTGGGCCTACTTCAGTCGTCGTTGCCATTGGACTTCTTCAGTGTCTAACATAATCATAGGTAAGACTACTTTCTTTGACTTTTGAACATTTAGTGCTTTCACACTCAAGGACCTGATTCATAGTTTGATCAAGATGGGCCAATTTGTGATCTCAGATGAACAAGTGGTGTTTGATTGATATTATCACTGTTGTGTTTGGTGCAAAATGTGTATTGTTTTCGTTAGTATCATTTAAATTGAAAGGAATACAAGTTAAAGGAAGAGTTTTGTGGCTGCCTTATTTTATTTGTCAGAATTAATCAACGTTTATGTTGGAAACCCACCCAAAAATCAGATATATAACTAACATTGGTTTAAATATTAATCTGAGTTGGTTATAACTGAAGTGTCCATATCAGCGTAATGTATTTCAAAAGTTTGTGAAACATCTAAGCCTGTTTCTGGGATCGCAACTCATTTGCAATCTAATGAGTTTAAGGGATCTGGCATTGTAAACTTTGTTGTTGTGTCAGGCAAATTTCACTGATCAAAGGGTAGGCCTATCCATTGCAGTTATTTTATGATGTGCACCTGCGAGTGTCAAAAGTTTAGTCAAAAGTTCAGTCAGTGGTTGGTCAAAGAATATGAACCCCCTTTTTAACCTCAAACATCTGATTAGGTTAAGAAGAAAAACAGGTTAATAACGTAGATCTGGTGGATGTGATTTCACAGAGGTTCAGGATACACTTAGAAAAAAGACAATAACAACAAAAGTGAAATAAATAGGGAGATTTATGTTTTAAACAAACATACACGCAAAGCACAAACACTCAACACAAACACAGACATATATACACAAAAACACTCAAACACGCAGACAAACATAAACACAAACACTCAACACAAACATGCACACAAACATCCCTACAGTTAAACATTTAGACTTGTACGATGTCTCATACAAACCTTTTACAAATAAAAACTTTTAGAATCACACAGGGTATCTCTACAAGATGATGAAAGCAGTATGATTAAACAATGATATAACATTTGTTTGAACAAATAAGCTAAGTATTGGAGATTTTTAGAACTTTCAAACCTAAAAAACATGATGTGCTAAAGCAAGGATTAGAAGCAGTCAAATAATCCTCTGATGAATGCAATACGTTTACATAGATTTTTCTTAATGAATTAGCTATAATAGACTGAAAATTAGTTGTCATAAGGTTGTTTGCAACAAAAAGTGTTTCTTATACAAGATGCTACAAATGTCTCACAGAACCTTTACAACAGATTAGACTTTCTTTCTCACTTTACTTAAAAAGGGTGTTATTAACCATGCTGTTTAAATGCAACATATTTATTTTCCACTATAGCACTATAATGTTTTATTTTACTAAGATTTGATTAATTTATTGATATAAGAAACAAACAAATATTCGATAAGTCCATCTCATCACCCCAAGCTGATGTGTCTGATGGTTTGTGATGACATTAATATCTTATTGATACATATGTGTTAAGATGTTAAGCATGTGTAAAGTTCAATATTACTGTTAAAAATAGTTTAAAAAGTCATCTTTTTTAGCTTTCATATAGGATTCACGGTCATACTCAGATGGATTTTGTGTAACAGAGTCCTGCAACAAATTAAAATAGAATGTATGGAAGACTTTACTTTTAAGATATTATAATGACAGACTAAAAACTTTAGATTGATTAAACAACTGAGGTTATGCATTTCCCTTGAATATGTATACAGTAACCAGTGATTACATAAAACATTATTGTATAAACACATAACCTTGTAAATTCAGCATGATTCTATCATATTAATCAATAAAAAAAGACTTAATTTATATACCATATCTGACTTTCTCATCAAAACACGACAAATTTTCTTTTGACTTTTTAAACGTCGAACAATCGTTTTGTTGGAAATAAAAAACATAGTGTTGTGTTTCTAAGTTAGAATGCTTATAGTTAGTAGTAAAATCACATCTATAAGCTGAAACATTTTTCTTTCAAACTCTCTCACGCACCCCCCATGCAGCTTTCACAGACCCCACCACAAACTGACAAAATCATCCTTAAGTTTGTTTAAACATTTAGCTTTAGCTGAGACCCTGATGGATCTATTTTACGCACCAGTGTTGGGAGCAGTTGCTACGGATCTGTAATAGGCTAAACACGTTACCCTTATGTTAAAAGCTATAAGTTAGCGGTAAACTATTTCAAATGACTTTAAAAAAAGTATGTAACTGATTTTGAGTTACTTTTCTCATGTAGATGTTCTTCAATGTTAATCTTTTGAAAAAAATGTAAACCAACCGTAGGGAATCAACAAACTAATTACTGTCAGACTTGCAAAATCATTCATCACTTGAATTTAGGATTATAATAATTAATTTACGCACAACACCCCACAAAATCCGAATTGCTTTGAGATTGTTCTGAGGTTTAAATACAGATTTAAAATCATAATGTTTAGTTTAATAGCTATGATACTGTTTTAAAATCTGTCTTTGCATAGCAATGACAGGAAACACTGGAATCTAACAACGCCTTAGAAAAAAACCAGAATAAGATGTGTACTAAACTCTGAAACATCGGTTGTCTCATATTTTAGAGCTGGTTAAATATAATTATGAAAGATGATCAATTAAATCTGTTATGTGTGTGTGTGTGTGAAAATATTTAGATGTAACCCCCTTTGTAATTGTTAACTTTTTCATAAGTAACTGTAATTTAATTGCACATTTTTTTCTCAGTAACTGTAACTGATTACAGTTGCATTTATTTTGTATTAAATTACATAACGCTGTTACATGTAACTAGTTGCTCCCCAACAGTGTTTATGCATTATTACAATAATAGATGGTGAAAGAGTTCATTAACCTCTTTAATGTTAAAAATGTGAACAATATCACTTAACAATAGTTTGGCAAACAAGGGTACGCTCATAAAACAAGCCAGACCCGATTTGAAGCATCGTAACAAGTACAGTCATAGCAGAAAATGGTTTATAGCGCCGCAGTTAATTAAAGTAATACTATGTGCTAATTTAACTGCTTTATTTACAGTATGCTGAATATAAAACTGTAAACAAGAACATTAAAACATTTCAAGCTTGTTAAACAACCACGTACATTCCTCTTATGAAAACGCTTTATAAAACATTTATCAAATACTATAAAACTCATATCCGTTAAGCGCTGTTTGCAAGTTCACATGTAAATTATCAACAAGTTCTCAATCTGTTCTCATGTACGCCAACATGTTCTTACAAACAGAAACATATTTATAACGAGCTTGAAAATATGTTCAAAACATATAAAAACCCGTCACACATCGTGCACGGATCTAATGCATTCTGCACACCTTAAAACAATTAATTCAATCAAAAACCTGATCAAAACCAGACAGACAAAAGCTCAATGATAGTTGACATGGATCGAGAGGAAGGACAAAATAATCATTCTTTGCCACAGTAACATACTGGGGTCCGAGAAATTTGATATCCTTACTGTAGATTTTCTTAATATTCTTTATTCCTATTTTCCTCTTATTCATAAACCTACAATAGTTAAGGAAAATTCAACAACTTTAACTGATTACATTTTAAAGGCTCTAACTGAAGAAATTAAATCAGATGTTTTTTGTTTAGACTTGACTGATCATTTTCCGATATTGCATTATTCTGTAATTAGGGTTAACAGGGCTAAACTCTCAAAAGAAATACATCAAAATAATTGTATTTTATTGATCGATTAAATGACAGTCCTTCTACATGGCACAGCTTAAGACTAAACAAATGAAATTTATTTTAGGTCATCTTTCTGGTCTGTCTACAATGCGGAAACACAAGAAACGACAACCCAAGCATGAAAAGTGAGTAGCCTAGATGTGTTTTTCTGTCGCCTATGTAAATATTACACTTCAGACTTTTCTAACTATTACACTTAAAGACACACATTTCACAGTACATACATAGATAAGCATTTATTTTGTGTATGTCTCTAGACCATAGGTAAATGACTTACAGCTGATAAGTAATTTTAAGTGAAAGGTGGGATGATTCATGTCTTTTTTTATTCTCTTCACACCAATACTTTGATACCGGTGTTTTAGGCGTCTGTCTTTTAGGTCTGACCCAGAAAATAGATGCCTTAATATTTCGTTCTTCTTTTTATGAAAACATGTGGTAAGCAGTTTTTGTCCTCATCTGCAGTATATCTATATATTTTAACATGTCAGAAATTCCAATTGTTAGTTAGCAAATGCAACTGTTTATTACTGATATAAGTCACATCAGAGCTGCATTCTAGTTTATATTGAACATTTTTCAACTATCTACATGTTTAACGGCGCTGCAGTTCTAGGTCTCGTCACACCGGTGTGAGATTTAAACCACAAAGTTTTTCATCACCTTATACTTTTAAACCAGAACAATTGTATATGTTTCCATGGCTCTTCGCTCTTTCTGTTTGAATTTGTTTACAGCAGTTTCACCATTCTTATCTTATTTCCCACCTAATTGTAATTGTTAGGCCTTACGCTTATGGCGTTATACGCTTTGTCTCCTAGTTTTGCTGTCATGTTAGCGGGCCCTCTTTGTTTATATAAGTTCTGCGAATTTGGTTGATCATTCGAGACATTCACGTTACATTATTATATTATCCTAGCTTACATCAGATATAAGATACAACAATCGTTTCTTATTAAATATTTCGTCATCTAATGATATGGAATATAATCATTCTTTGATACATTTCAATCCATGTGTCCTTTAACAGGTCTACTCATAAAAGTATATTGAGTAGCAACAAGAGTATTCACGATCAATCAAAAGTCTAATAAACTGAATAATACAACATACAATGAATGAAAGGATTAATAAAATCACCCCAATAGGGATTAACGCATTCACTAGCATTTTCTGCCACCCTGGGAGCCAACCAAACACATCATTTGAATTGTTTATTGCATCTCTTGCTTGTATCTCTTGTGCAATTCTAGTCATATTCATTAACACTTCATCTATCAAATGTCCATCAGCATCATTATCTGGAATGTAAGTACAACATGCAGTACCCACGATATCACACACTCCGCCCTTCGAGGCTGTCAGTTGGTCTAGAACCAATCTATTTTGTAGAGCAGTAAGTCGCAAACCTCTGAGCTCTTCCTTTACAACTTCTAAGGTATTTCGCGTAGTATTCATAAATAGAAGTAGCTAATAACGAATAAATTCTGTTTCAATTTGAAAATGGGCCACACCAACCTGTGGGAAAATAGATTCAAAAAACTTTTCAGTACCAGTCCATAATCAATGTTCCCACGGTACTGGAGTGTTTTTCGGGGATACCGTTTAATGAATCTTAAATTGTTGGTCAAGACAAGAGAAAGGCTTGGCCGAGAACGCTTCTTTCTTTGTTTCACCTTTTTCTCTTGATGATGAAGTCGAACAACCATAGAATGTTTTTCTAAACTTACTAGAGCACATCTCCCACTCCAGTCCACTGGGAGAGAAGTATACACTGAATGTCCACAGAGCCAGAACCAGTCTCTTAAAGCTTTGGTTCCCCTTCTATTTGGGACATACATACGGTATCTTGGATCTCCTCCATAAGAACAGAAGAAATCACATTTTTCTCTTATTACTCCACCCATAAACAACCACGGTTGTTATGGGAAGTGGATTCTTGTTAGCACATTCCTCTATTTTAACTTCTGCATTCAAAAGACAATAATGACAGTATGTAATACTTTTCATCTGGCAATATTGATGAACTCGATCACACTTGCTCAATGGAATTTCTCCTTCAATTCTTTCTACACAAAATTATGAGTCAGGGATTGAACTCACGATTGTTACTCTTACAAACACTTGGGGTATAAACAATATTGTACCATTTGGTCTGCACCTCTATTGTCCAGAAGTCTTCAAAGCAGGAACCAATCCTGCAATACTAATAAAAGAAATGCATTCCCAATTTTGCGGTGGTGGGGCTTTAACAATTACCCAAGGACCGACCGCACTGTGGGGCAGTTTTGTAAGACATAGCAAGACCCTTTTTCCCTTCGGCCTTTGCCGTACAGTTAGCAAATCTCCACCACATATATTCGTGGCATAGGCATGGGGTGTATCATCATGCCCAAGCCACATTCATTACCTGTACTTATAAAAGTGTGCGTACAAGCAAACAAACTTATTAGAATGACCAGGTATATAATTTGTCTCATAAACATGGCCACACAAATATCAGGAATGATGATTGTAAACTCTTGCATCTCCTTCCGCCCCTTCCGCACCTCGACACCTCTCTCAGCTCCTCGAACTCGATCCAGCCCCAGATACGATCACAGATCCCCTCCTGTATCCGGAGCCGCCTTTAGCCTGCTTGCATAGATCCACTGTGGCTGGAAATCAGTCAACACCCCTGTCCACGTCACAGCGATGACAGTCGCAGGTCAAAGATACTTTGGTTCTCCGAGCTTTGGAGGTTTCAGGCACTTTAACAACACCTGTTGGCCTGGAGCAAAAGAATAAGTCGGCTTCTCTGCAGGGAGAGGGAGAAACATCACCATTTATGCTATTTAAAGTTTTGACCAGGGAATCCACGTAATCCGCGATGATCACTTCCGTGTCACCTGTGGAGAGATTACCAGCACGACCCTTAACCCACGGGGTGGGGAACAGTCTGCCCATTAGTATTTCAAATGGAAACATCTTTGTTGTCAATGAGGGGGACATTCTTATTTCTGCCAACACTACAGGTAGTATGTCGACCCAATTTCGGCCTGTCTCCATACATGCTTTCGTAATTCGATCTTTTATAGTTTGATTCAAACGTTCCGCTACCGAAAACGACTGGGGATGATAGGGTATGTTCAGATGCCAGTTAATATCTAGCTCTTTAGCTAGCAACTGGGTAACCTTGGAGGTAAACGGTGCACCATTATCGCTTTCTATAACCGTTGATATACCAAAACGAGGTATAATCTCCTAAGCAAGTACCTTCACTACAGTCTGTGAATTTTCTCTTCCACACGGGAAAGCCTCAAGCCATTTGGAGAAACGGTCCACTATCACAAGAAAATATTTGTGATTTCCACAAGGAGGCATTTGTGTAAAGTCTATTTGTAAATGCTGGAATGGCAGTTCCGGGTGTGTAAGAGAATCATGTTTACTAGCCTTATGTCGATTGGTCTTAGCACAGATCAAAAAAGCATCTAATAACAACAAAGTATTTTTTCTTACATTTGCTATACAATACGATTGATCACTTTCTCTTTTGACACATGTGAGACACCATGATAGTGTTTGCATAGCATAACAATGATAGAGGCTGGCAGAGCAATCCTGCCCTGCTTATCTCTCAAAACACCTGCTTGATCCGGTTTTGCCTCATTCACTGCCCAATGGTTTAGATCACTTTGAGTGGGGTTTACCTGTAATAGTTTAATATCCAAATCATTAGTCAACACACAGGACATCATGGGCACCCTGCTGTGCCTGCTTTTGTCCAAACATGATGGACTTGATTAGGACATCACTAGATGACCATTTGATACTTTATAGTCGGCAAGTTATTTCCCCTTTGCTCTTCTGACTTTCTTGACTGCATGACCAGTTAATTTATCAAGCTCACCCCCTGATTTTGACACCCCCCCCCCCCCCCTTGGTCATGTGCTGCACTTGGAAGAGCAGTTCAGCCACAAAACTGTGGTGGGATATGGGTTTTCCTTCTGAAGTTTTAAAATCCCTTTCTTCCCACAGTGTGGCAAAATCATGTACAATTCCATGTGCATATTTGGAATCAGTGTAAGTGGGTACAGAAAGTATCAGACCCCCTTAAATTTTTCACTCGTTGTTATATTGCAGCCATTTGCTAAATCATTTAAGTTAATTTTTTTTCCCTTATTAATGTACACACAGGACCCCATATTGATAGAAAAACACAGAATTGTTGACGTTTTTTCAGATTTATTAAAAAAGAAAAACTGACATATCACATGGCCCTAAGTATTCAGACCATTTGCTCAGTATTTAGTAGAAGCACCCTTTTGATCTAATACAGCAATGAGTCTTTTTGGGAAAGATGCAACAAATTTTTCACACCTGGATTTGAGCATCCTCTGCCATTCCTTCTTGCAGATCCTCCAGTTCTGTCAGGTTGGATGGTAAACGTTGGTGGACAGCATTTTTAGGTCTCTCCAGAGATGCTCAATTGGGTTGTTAAGTCAGGGCTCTGGCTGGGCCATTCAAGAACAGTCACGGAGTTGTTGTGAAGCCACCACTCTCATTATTTTACGCAGAGTGCGTAGGGTCAGTCCCCTGTTGGAGGTAAACCTTAGGCACAGTGGGTCATGAGCACGCTGGAGAGGGCTTTCGTCCGTCCAGGGATATCCCATTGGACTTGGCGCATTCAATCTTTCCTCGTCGAGTGCATCGACGAGCCAAGTCTGTCCTGTAGCGACGGCAGCTGATAAACACCCCCCACACAAGCATGATTGCTGCCCGACATAAGAAGTAGAGAAGGGGCGAGAACGAAGGCGTTGCCACGGTGGGACATGATACTGGACAATGGTGATTGAGACTAGTGCAATGGTTTTATCGACACATTAAAAGATCCTAGAATTAATAGGGCCAAAACATAAAGTTCTATCTTGTTCTCATCAGACTAGAGAATCTTATTTGTCACCATCTTGGATTCCTTCAGGTGTTTTTTTAGCAAACTACATGCGGGCTTTCATGTGCTTTGCACTGAGGAGAGGCTTCTGTCGGTCCACTCTGCCATAAAGCCCCGATTGGTGGAGGACTGCAGTGATGGTTGACTCTCTACAACTTTCTCCCATCTCCCGACAGCATCTCTGGAGCCAGCCACAGTGATCTTTGGGTTCTTCTTACCTCTCTCACCAAGGCTCTTCTCACCCAATAGCTCAGTTTGGCCGGACGGACAGCTCTAGGAAGGATTCTGGTCGTCCCAAACGTCTTCCATTTAAGGATTATGGAGTCCACTGTGCACTTAGGAACCTTAAGTGCAGCAGAAAAATTTTTTGTAACCTTGGCCAGATCAGTGCCTTGCCACAATTCTGTCTCTGAAATCTTCAGGCAGTTCCTTTGACCTCATAATCCTCATTTGCTCTGACATGCACTGTGAGCTGTAAGGTATTATATAGACAGGTGTGTGTCTTTCCTAATCAAGTCCAATCAGTATAATCAAAACAGCTGGGAACTACTAAATGAAGGTGTAGAACCATCTCAAGGATGATCGGAAGAAATGGACAGCACCGGAGTTAAATATGAGTGTCACAGCAAAGGGAGATACTGTGAGCTTTTCTAGACCATGTGATATTTCAGTTTTTCTTATAAATCTGCAAAAATGTCAACAAATCTGTGTTTTCTGTCAATATGGGGTGCGGTGTGTACATTAAAGAGGAAAAAAAAAAAAACTTAAATGATTTTAGAAAATGGCTGAAATTCCAGATTGCGGTCTTAGTTTAGCATTTACGGGGGGTTTTTTTGTTATGTTGCGATTAGCAGACATGTGTTCCGTACCCACTGTTATTATTGATACACTGACTTTTGAAACTTCACAAACTTGGTAACGCAATTCATTCTAGCCATTTGGTGCTGAGTTTATGGCAGGAGAGGCTCAATGACACAGTCAGGAATTTCCACCAATCGATACCCACACCATATTAATTCTCATTGGCCTATCAGACCATGATGTCATCTACATTACCCAAGTTTCCCATCCTCCAGGACAGATGCGGACACATCTGGCCTGCAAGCCGGCGAATTATGAATCCTGGCTAGGCAGTCACGATCGCTGTCCTCAAATTCACCCTGCAACAACAACTTATGCAAACATAAGGTTGGACAATGAACTACGGAAGTTGGTTTCAATGTTAAAATAGCAGTAGCTAATAATATTGCTTCAAAGCCAGAACGTCGTTGAGCAGTCATATACTGCATAGAAATGTTGTGCATAATAGCTCCTAACTGATGAGAGGTGTGCACTTTCAGTGGATGTGACAACATTATACGTTCTGCATCCTGCACCATGACCGCCGCTGCAGCCACTGCGCGCAGACAGGCGGGAAGCCCTCTAGCCACAGAG
>JADLZN010009170.1:0-48255 GCA_018155175.1 Sinocyclocheilus anophthalmus | reverse complement strand
CAGTCACTGCACCTTCCCTGTGAAGTGACTGTTTCCTGTACATATGTGTCTTTATATAACTCAAATGCAGCTATGCCATCGTATAACCAATGATAACAAACATCATGGGAAAACTCATATATACATTTTAGGCCTGATTCACACTGCATGCGCATAGCAGCGAAAAAATGTTTTTGCCCGTAAAGTTTCACCACTGAGTCTATTTTTGCAACTCTAAGTGTCTGAAGTAGCAAGTAAAATACACTGAAGCACACCCCCCCCCCCCCCCCCCCCTTATTCATTTTATTAAACAACTTACAATATAGCTTGTAAAGAAACACACTAATAGAGTAAACTACTTGACATTTGACAAAAAATACATCTGCCTTCATTCAGTTTACACATTGACAGGCACCTGAACACTGCAAATCAGTAAATCTGAGTGACTCCAGATAATATGTAGTTTGTAGAGTTTGGGTTCGATTGTAAATAAATGTCTATTAATTACTATTTGAATGCTAATGCGATCCACCTCGCTTACAATCACATTCATAATAATAATTCTCAACTGCACGGTAAACCAGAAATCATTTTATTTTCTGTATAAAGCTGCAGCTCATTTATGCAGCAGAAACACAGTCAGTGTGAAAGCACAATGTGAGCCTGCTATGACAGTTACGCTGCAGCACCGCTTGCGTGCTGTTTATGCATGCGGTGTGAAACAGCATGAATTGCTTTCACAATGGAGCAAGCAGACTGGAGACTAAAAAAAAGCACTAATGTGAAGCTTGTAATTTTGATAAAGAACTACATACACAAATAACATTCATTAGTTGAGCTGTAAATTACTCTAAATTGTACTTTTGAGGTGGGGCTTCTTTTCTTTGAGGTTAAAGTTCTGAATATTGCTTTAATCTGTCAAAACACTGAGCACTTCACAAATGAATTACTCTGCCAGCACATAGCATTCAATAAATAAATGCATTTTTCTATTTTCTGGAGCATGTCACTGTCTGAAATTCCTGTTATCCTCTTTACTCTGTTAACTCTGTGGCCTGTGTGTTTGCTGAGCTGGAGCTCAGAGGTCAGGATGATGCGCTTTCTCCATCACACAGTCTCATCATATATATTTTGCACAAATGCATATGCAATGCAGCATTAAAAACAAGAAGAATGTTTGTATTTGTGCATCTTTACACCGTATGTATACAATGATGTGCATGTGTGACTATTTTTGTTGTGAGTTTGCAAAGTGCACAATGACAATACATTTATAAAATATTTTAAAAAGTTATAAAACATATACACTACAGTTTAAATGTTTGGGGTTGGCAAATGTTTTTAATTCTCTTATGTTCACCAAGGCTGATCAAAAATACAGTAAAAAAGTAAAATATTCGTAAAAAAGGCTAGTTATTAACATTTTTAATAGCTGTTTTCTATTTAATCTATTGAAACAAAGTCTTATATTCCTGGGATGCGTAAAGTTGATTTATGAGCCGTTGTCAGCTGGCACTGAACACATCAGAACTAATTCTATAAATTTTGCTACTTTGTTTTGGTGTTTAAGAAACTTTTTCTTAAAATAAAATTAAATTACGACCCCCATATTTTTGAAAGTGGTGGAATTAATACAATTTATGATATAAAATATAAAAAGAGATTAATTACAAATATTGATATTATATGAACGATCATTGTGTATTAATATTGTCTTAATTAAGTAATTTCAAGGTCACAATAGGTAAATGCTCCCTTCATCCTTCATTCCTTTAAAGGTGTATTTCTGAATGCGATTCAATTTTCAAGTTTCTCCGTGGATGTTACATGGATCTTGGTGCAGTCAAGAAGATCGTAAGTTGAAAGACTAATAGTCTCAAATCAAATGGATATTATTTATAAAAGATTCAGAGGTTCAGCACGCCTAAAACGGCCTGTTCTAACACACCCCCACATATCTACCTCACTAGTGCGGAAGATTTGCATAACGACGACCCAAATTTCTCGCAAGAATGAAAGGCGATAACTGTTATTTCTAGCGGTAAGGATTGTTGGCGCTGCAGCATGTCGTGAAGGCGCTGTGTGCTCATTGGTGAAGCGACCTACTTGTTGTCTCCAAAAGAGGATGAATCTGCCTTCGTCATGCCTAGAGTGATCTGTGTGGCGCTGAGGGAAACATCAAAACTTTTACAATGGACAAAGCGGAGCCAGCCCGGGGTAGTCACATGTGGGTGACGACCCCATTCGTTGCATCCCGGGCGAGCCTTCTCGACCCCGACACCTCAGGCTCACTCTATCCCGGCTCAGCTGCATGCCTAAGCCGGGGCTTCAGCTCACTCTGGCTCGGCCTCAGCTCACTCTATCCCGGACTCAGCGCACGCTAAGCCGGGGCTTCCCTCACGCTAGGCCGCTGTGTGTTTCGTTGTGAAAGTGAAACCACTTTGTTGTGTCTTCTTAAAGAGGACACAACTAGAAATCAGTTGTTAAGTTTTATTTACAACACTGTTCCCGAACAGTTTAACCCAAATATCCAGATGTGTGCAGCACATTTTATGGAGGACTGTTTACTGATCCTGGGAGAGTAACGTTAGACTACAATGCCGGCAGTTCTGACTCACGTAAGTACATTTCATTTAAAGGATTTGCCACTGATGATTCAAACGCGAGTTTTGAGCAGTGTAGAGTAGCACTTGTTGTTTGTCATTTCTCCGATCACAAATGCAGACATGGTTTTATGTTTACGCGGCGCGATGCAATGCAACGCAACGCGTAAAAAGACAGTATAAGTCATTATAATCAGTAATTTATTTGCAAACTGGATGCAACAAATGCCTCGTTTGTAATGGGTTTTAATGTTTTTGTCTCGTCGCTCTGGCCGGACACGGCATCAACAGTATGTGAGGGGCGTAACATTTCCGTAACGCTTGAGGTATTCGGCCAATCCAACGCACTGGATAACTGGCCAATCACAGCACACATCGCTTTTCAGAACGATGAGCTTTGTAAAAATCAACGCGTTTCAGAAAGGCGGGGCATAGAGGAGAAACAATAATGTACAGTATGTGGAAAATAATGTGTTTTTTGAACTTTAAACCGCATAAACACATTTCATTACCAAATACACAAAATAATGTTCTTTTAGCAGCATCATATGACCCCTTTTAATATATTCAATATCTGACTCACCTGGGCGTCTGTGGGGGCGGAGCTTTGATCCGGCTGCTGTGGCTGAGCTGACGATGCACTGATGGTGACATTTTTGTCTGAGCGGCTGCTGCTGTCTCGGCTGTGTGATTTGTGCCGATCCCTGCTGCTGCGTTCACTGCACGAGAGAGACACACACACAGCGACGTATGTGAGGGAAACGCTGTGGTTTTACCTGGTTGCCATGGCGATGGGTGCGGGGAAACACACTCAGACTAATGACAGGATAACCACCATCAACATTCTCCCTCCTCATCTTCTCGCTGACACGTGCTGGCTTCCTCTAGCACTGTCTCGCACATGCCCTAGCTGGAGCATCTGGTGCAAACTGGGTTAGATGCAGTGAGCTGTGACGACCCTAATCCAAGCACAGCATTCTCTCTCTCTCGCTCAGTCTTTTTAGTCATCATAGCTAATATCTGGTCAGCCTTAGAATAAACAAAACAGATTAACAAAAATACAGCACACACATTCTATCAAACAGCATCAGACATAGACGTCTCGCTCTGAGTAATTATTGACATCAGCAAATAACTTGTTTGCACACTGTCTATGTTTAATAATATAAAGCTTTCGCAATGAAGCATGAAAACGATATTGTTTCTTCAAGCATCTCGGAGACGTTGCCATAGTTCTTCTGAATTTAGCCTGTCTACATTTTTTCCTGTTTCTTCTTCACTGCAAAAAATGCTTTTCTTACTTAGAATTTTTGTCTTATTGTTTCCAGTCAAACAAAAACACCCCCCCCCCCTTTCTTAAATCAAGAAGGAATTCTAGCAAAGTACCAATTATTGTGCTTGTTTTCAGGAAAAAAAATTCAACATTAAGTGAGTTTGTGCCTGAAACAGCAAATAATCTGCCCAAATGGGGGAAGCAACATAATGTGTTTTATGTTGAAATAAGATTTATTTTGCCTAACACAGTACACAAAAGATAGAAATAACCTTACTAAAACTGGCTTTAACACCTTTTTTTTGTTCTGAAATGCTAAAGACTTTTGCCACAGTACTGTACATAAATATAACATGTTTATATGTGACCCTGGACCACAAAAACCAGTCTTAAGTGTCACAGGATTATTTGTACCAATAACCAAAAATATATTGTATGGGTCAAAATTATAGATAAATTATTTCTTTTATGCCAAAAAATCATTAGGATTAAGTAAAGATCATGTTCCATGAAGATATTTTGCAAATTTCCTACCATTAAATATATCAAAACTTCATTTTTGATTAGTAATATGCATTGCTAAGACTCATTTGGACAACTTAAAGGCGATTTTCTCAATATTTTGATTTTTTTGCACCTTCAGATTCCAGATTTACAAATAGTTGTATCTCTTTTTCCCCCTTCCCTTTTTTTTTTTTTTTTATTTTGTCTTCCTTTTTGACCAAATATTGTCCTATCCTAAACAAACCATACATCAATGGAAAGCTTAGTTATTAAGCTTTCAGGTTGTGTATAAATCTCAATTTCGAGAAATTGACACTTAAGACTGGTTTTGTGTGGTCCAGGGTCAATATATGTCATATACCGTAATAGATAGATAGATAGACGGATGGATGCATTTACATCAAGCAAGCAGTTTTTTTCTACAGTCCATCAGTCCATGACCCTGTCAGAGCAGATGTTCAACCCATTTTGAGGTCGCAGCCCACCAGCTGAAAACCACTCAACTATAGTTTTCTAAAGTAACTCTCTGATCATGTTAGATCAGTGAGCATGAAGAGAGAGAATGCAATATGATAGAAGATTGCTTTTGTCTTACACTGTCCTCTAACTGTTATGTTTAGAGACTAGTTGACAGTTTATGAAGGCACATCTTTTGATCAGTTAAAAGAACTAATACTAAAACATTAATTTCAATACCACCTGTATGTTTTTAAAATGCTCCCTTTTCTTTTACAGATAGTCATCACAGACGTCGAGCCCCTGTTGCTTTACTCTAATCCTGGACAGCCTGGGCAGAATGGGAACGCAGGGTACTCTGAGATTTTGTGTTATATTATAGAACATGTCTACAGCTGAGCCACAGGGACTAAACCTAACAGCTGCTCCAACATACAACAAAAGCACAAGATTCAACTTTGTAGACAGATAATGAATATACTAAGAATCACATTTGGAACTACTTTGAATTTTGGGGGAATGATTCACCTCTGATTGTCCACCATCTACAGTAAGCACAACCATGGAGATTTGGGTATGAGGTGGTAAATCATAAGTTCTCAGTAATATATACAGATATAGAACTCCTCTCTCCTCAATATAATTTGAATTATTTTTAAAAAATAAAAAAAGCACAGATGCTGTCATTCCCTTATGATAGCTGCGACCCTCTAAAAGCAGGAGTGTAAAACATAAGGCCCACAGCTAACACGGCCCACGGAGGTGTCCAATCCGGCCCGCAGGATGATTTAAACTATATTATAAAATAATAAATAAAACATAATTTTGAAAAATTTAATTGTGTATTCGCTACAATATTTTACTTTGAGTTTAAAGCGGAACAAATGGCTCAATTATTTATGTCGATATTACGCCTCGGGATTTGGGACACCTAACATGCGCGTTTTAAAGCGGCGCCAGAATCTCGAGCAGCACGAGGATAATATGATAGCTGCGTTGTAACTGATGCTTGTGGGGCAATTTTCTGGTGATTTTAAACATGTCCAAAAGAAGAAATTTGATCTGGAAGAGCGGACAGGCTATTTAAGGAGAAATGGAAAGAAAGTAATCTCAACTCGTGGCTGTGGTAAATGTGTGCAATATTAAACGACACTGTGACGCACTGGACAGCTTCGCATGGAGAAAGTACTACTTATTGTGTACTAATATCCTAACTGTTGTTTTAATGATGTGCGAGCTGACATTTTGTAACTTTGCAAAAAAACAAACACATCATGAGAGTTTTTCAGTGCCGGATGAAGGCTATCAGTTTACAATATAATTCAATATATGGGGGCAAAAATAAAATGCCCTGTAAGAAATGTAGTTTTTAATATTTATGTCGTGATAGTTAAGTAATGTCTAACTATGTCAAGAGTGTTGCTTTCCCGAATGTCAGCGCGATCGCAAATGAATTGATTTTATATAACAGCTCAACAAACAAGATGCTAGTATTAAGTGTTATATTAGTCACAATGCTGTCTGTTTATCTCTGTTTTGGCACGAAAAAGTTTTTAACAAAGCCGAAGTAAGACCAATTGTGTGTCTCCGAGGCAGCATTGTGTATTTTGTTACTGAATTAATCTGTGTTTTTGAACAAATTATTTGAGTCAATGATTCAGTGGCCCATTCATAAAGACAATCACTAGCTTGGTTTCTAAAGGAATCAGCCGTTTTGAATGAACGAGTCAATGGATCACTCATTAAGATGGAGACTTGCTGCCACCTACTGGCAGCTTTAGAGTCATATTTATTTATCCATGACAGGCTTAAACCAACCAATGTGCTATCTCAAAAACATTCTGCAAAATATGGTTATTATCACTATCAAAAACATAAAATTAAAAAAAGAAATTTTGTGTCAATATTGCACACCCCTAAAGTAACCAAGCATCATCTTTAAAAAAAAGTTGTCCTAGATTTTTTTTATTTTATTATATTGTAGTTTGTATGGTTAATATTAATGTAATTGTGAGTAAACTAGGGTTTAACAAAAGGTAATTTGGCCCGCACAAGGGGACATTTTCTCCGATCCGGCCCTCAACCTTAAATTAGTTTGACACCCCTGCTCTAAAGTAACCCAAGGCTTCTCTTTGTCCTGCTGAAGTGGGTTCAAACCTCAACCAGATCTTCAATTGCACCACACCACTTTCTCTAACTCTTCTTTCTTTTCTCATTTTCTAAAAAAAATGTATGGCCATTATACTACATATATTTACTCTGCTTTTAACAGTGCTAAAGGTCATGGCACCGGATTTCCGAAGAGATTTTTTAAAAATGCAATCAATGAATAAAACAACAAAGCCCCTTTTCCCAGCAGTGCAGAACTACTCAACTCTGTGTGTATTTCAGTATTCTAAATACCCTGCAGCAAGCATGGGATTGTAATTAGAAGTTATATAAACTGGGTGTTGATGCTGAATGGGAGAGGCAGTATGACAGCCCCTGGTGAAACATTGAGGTGTCCGTCCCCACCCAGGCATCATAAATGTGTGCTGATGTAAACTGTGCATTTCAGCTTCATTTGAAAATTGGAAGAAAGAAATAGCTGAGCTTGCCCACTGATCCAAGGGAAACTGGCTAGATGAGTGTATGCTACAAGTTATAGATACATACAGAAAGAGAGAAAGAGGCAGTTTGAAGGTGGTGTGTGAAAAATATTAGTAAGTAAATATTTTAATTAGCATTGTTTTAACTTTCATTTGCACACATTTTATAGAACATTTTTGCTTTTTCCATGTCTGTAAAAGTTAAATTAGACTAAATACTGAACAGACACAATTACGGTAAGATATGGAGATGATAGAGTAGGATACATGCGCTAATTCATCCAGAAATAGTTACTAACTAATAAAGAATGAGAATGTATGTGTCTTCCTGCCACTTTTTACTTCTTATCCCCCTTTCTTTCACTTTTTAAGTGAAAGAAAGGGGGATAAGAAGTAAAAAGTGGCAGGAAGACACATACATTCTCTGCTTTCATGCTGGAATTCCTCAGGCCTGTTTGGGCCTTTAACTGGAGATTTTATAGGACACCTAACAATAGTGGAGCTCAATAAATAACCTCCTAATTACAGTGGGTGGGGTCAACACAGCCTAATAGTATTAAAGTATATCAGTAAGCACTGACAAGGAGAGCTGGGAGAATATGTGAAAATCTCTGGCTCAGATCAGAGCAGCTACCAAAATCCAGCCCAAATCTGTGAGCATGAGTGAAAAGTGTCATACAAGCACAAGCAATTCTATGCAATAAGAAACTACTTAAACAAAAGTAATGGAACGGAATAGAAATGGAGATGAAAAGGCATGTGGACTCTATCATAAACAAAAATGTAAGCTTTGGATTTCCCGCAATATTGGTCATGTAGTCATAAAAAGCAAACTTTAAAAAATACAGAAAAATAAAAAATACCTAAAAATGCCCTTAAAAGTTCAACAGGCCTGTTTTTGTTTAGTCTAGAATTAAGCAAATAGAGTCTTCATCTCATGTGAGTATATTATGTCATTTTAATCATATTTATGAGTACTCATTTTTAATGAAGAATCAATTACTGAGTGAACCTTTAAACAAGAACATTTTTTTTATGAGTTATGACACTGATTACCTTTTTAAAGTAATAATTTAGAATCACCAGAGGACAATTCTCAATAATTTATTCTGAAAGTAATTAAACACATCCCATCACTAATGAGCAACAGAAGAATCATTTCACAGAAAAATTAATTTCATTTTGTTAATACACTTGAAGCTCTAAATAAATGCAGAATCTTTTCGTAATGACAATATACATTTTTTGCATGAATAAGTGTGAGGAAATCTGGGAAAATCCTCAAGAGAGAGATGCATTAGAGGGAGAGTATGGCGTGTATGCATGCATGTGCACAGGAAGTTCAGCCCTTTACCTCTGCTTGTTCGACCCACGTGACCTGTTGGAGTGGTGGGAATAACCAGAGTGAATGGAATCTGTGTCCATTGTAATACTGTCCGTGCTGTGACTGGTTTAAAGCAGCGAAGGGAGGAATGTGGAGACAGTTAAAGTGCAGATGATGATCAGGACATACATGAATCTGCGCAAGATGACAGGATCCTTTCTAGGGGCTTTCTGTTATCAAACATTAACCTAAAAAGAGAGAGAAAGAAAGATTTTTTTAACAAACTCATACCATAAATACCTCAAACACAATAATTTGATAATTTACATAATTTAATTCAGAGCACAAACACAGTCTTTTAAAAAGGTTAGGGCTATCTCATGTCAGTTAGTAAAAAAACAACTGCAATACAGTGCAGCAGTCCAAAAAAAAGGTCATGTGTTCAATTCCCAGGGCTAGCAAAAATTGATAAAAATGTGTACCTTGAATGCAATGTAAGTCACTTTGGATAAATGCATAAATGTAAATGCTTTTCTCCAATACACTGACAACAAATGCAGGCGCAGCATCAAGAGGTCACTGCAGCAAAGCCTATAGCACTGTAAAGCACCTCTGCTGGCAAGATCAAGGTGCATCTGTTTCAGTACTACTCAACTTTAGCCAGAACAGAAGCCAAACTAATAAATGCATATCGCTAGCCTTCCGCTTCCTCCTTTCTAGTTGGAATATATCTGCTAGTGATAATTTATTAAAGACCGGAAGGTATGATCCTTAGGAAATCAACTGTACTTCATTAGTATTCAGCTATTCCTTTTCATTACTATGCCCACAGACCCCTCTCACTTGAGCTGTTGTGGAAGCTATTTTTCTTAGCTGCTCTTAGTTGTTTTTCTTTTGGCCCTCAGTTCTTCATCTTCAGGGAATTCTGACTACTCAGTTTCATGGTGTCACTTTAAATTTGATCTTTCAAATCGCGAGGATTATATCACAGCAAAAGCAGACATACGCCCTTCTTAAACACCATCCCAAAAACACATTTAGTTAAGCTTTGCTAGATAGTTAGGGTTCTTATAGCTGCTAAAAAAACTTGAATGGACAGCCAGATTGAGGACCAAAGCGGTTTCTGGGTGGTGGATTATCAGCACCCAGGGGTAGGGGAAATCAAAGTGATGTGACTCACAAGCCGGGACAAAAACTAAAGAGTTTGGAGAAAAAGCCTTTGAACAATCTACAACTGTCATTAAAGGAGTCACATGAGGATAGCAAGAATGAGTATCAGGATTTATACTGAGAACTTCCAGCGAGGACCTTTTTTTTCCTCGTGTGCATTGATTTATCGCTCATAAATTATAATGGGAGTGCATCACGCTCAGTGACACCTGCCATCTCAAACAAGCAAACAACACATCAACACATCCAAGCAACACTCACAAATACAAATATCAGAGGATTACAGAAGTCTAAAATTATTTTTTTTTTTTTTTGGATACCATCATGGGCAAAATTATTCAAGCACAAGGCACTCGCATTAAACCATGATGAAATTAAATTCTGCAATTTACTTTCTGCCTCTCACTCCCTGCCACATTCATATACGTTCTGGGGGTTTTCATTTAATTAATTAATTTGTGACAAACTATTCAGCAGATTAAATTAAATTTAACTGAAAATTCAATTAAATACCTGTTTGTTCAAACAATGGAAGACAGAGATTTTTTTAACTTTATTTTTGTAACTCACACTGAACACAGAAATTGATTGAATTTTTAACGTTTTGAACTTGTGTTTTTTTTTTAGAATGGGACAATTGTCTTAATTGCTAGTTTATCTAAGAATACAGGTAAACACCTCTATGTTCTTGATCAATGTGTGGTATGTGAGTTTGCCAAGATAGCACTAACCACTTTCAAGTCTTCATTTCTCTTATCAATGGGAGAAATCTGACCTGGACAAGAACACATAGCATTCCTCTGGGGTTACCTCATAGTGCCCTGAAAACACACACACACACAAACAAATTCCTCTAAAGTTACTCCATGCACTTATATGCACTCTCAGAAAGTGTATCATGTTAGGGAGGCCGGGGGCTTAGTATTTTTTTATGTTATTATACCCTATCATAAAGGAGAGGAAAGCAATTACAGCCAAATGTTTAATAACATCAGACAGGTTTCACTCTTCTTATCTCGGTTTTGGCACTGTGTGTCAATCCATTACTATTCTGGAGACAATTTAGAGGTTGTTGCATATTTCATAGGGCAGCACAGGCCAAATCAATCTCCTTTGTTGAAGCAGGAATGCAAGGTTTTGAAGACTTTGATATGTGATCTGTCGAGATGAACTGGAGGCAGTTGAAAACTGAAAACTGTTTACAAAATTCATTCTATTATTGCGATACACAGATTCCTAATTCAGAGTTAATAGTTTTCTAATCTTACCAGGCTTGCTCTGTTGATTGTAATCAGTAGTCAGAGTTCTGATAAACAATAAATGAGAAAAACGAACAGCAGACATGTTCAGCTTCTTTCCCTACAAATCACGGGCCTTTTTTAAAAATAATTTTTTTTATTGATATTCAAAAATATATAAACATTTATCACTTGTATTTTAGATACTGTATCATACCTACGTGTTCACCATACATCTTAGAACAGCATTTACCAGAAATACGCACACAGAAAGACTCTCTAATAAAATTTCTCTGTGTTTTTTTTTTTTTGAAGGCGATCAAAATTTGTCATTATTTCCTCACCCATCAGTGTTCCAAACCTCTCTGAGTTTTTTTTTTTACAATGAAACCCAACAGGGTTTGATATTGTTTTGGACCCCACTAACTTTTACTGTATGGACAAAAACAGTTTATATAGAAATATCTTTTTTTCCTCTTTTTTTTTATATCTGGGCACAATCTCAAATTGTAAAGTTCTTCTAGATCTGGGTCTCGTCTTACAGTTTTAGACAGACTGCATTCTATTTCTAAAGTATGCTGATAATTACAGATGGGCACAGTATCTTCACCATTTCATTCAAAAGAATTTCATGGCATGAAGTTCCTGAACTGCTTAGTCACTTTTCAAATCAGCTTTGTGTTTGAAGTGAATGCTGCAATAAATGTAGAAGTTTCCTTTAATAACCAGAGACCTTAAATTCCAGTATTTTTGCCACACATTGGCTTCAAAAGACTCGGAAGACAGAGTATGAGTCACATTTGCAATACTTTTGTGTCCTTTGAAAGCTCCACATTAACTGTAATCTTCTTGGAAATGAGCAACCAGTGCATTTTTTTTTTAATTACCCTTTTGTGTTTTGCGGAAGAAAGGAAGTAATTAACAGGAAACAGAGGAATATTTTAATGTGAGCTGATGGACAGTTGCTATTAGAGCATATAGTCAGAATGTAGTGCTAACTGGAGCAGGAGAGTCCCTGGAGGCTTTTGCATTTAGCCATCAAAACTCATTTTCACAGCCATTACACCTACAGAGCGAAGACACATGAACACACACATCATTTGACAGAGAGACTCAGCGAAGCCGTTAACATATGTTCAAAGCGCTGAGTAATGCATATCATATACTCTCATGTAGAAACACACATGCACATGCAAGTCTTTCACAGTTGCCCTAGAGGCAGTCATGGATGATCAAACATGGCAGAACAATAACAGTTCTTCACCTACTAAACAAGAATACAAGACAGGCAGAAAGAGAGACAGAATCAGAGAGCAGAAAGAATGAAAGCAGAGGGGGGAGGGACAGGGAGAGTGAAAGGAACAGTATTTTATTGCTATATATAATATGTTAAATATGATGTATAAACACTCTATTTCTTTCTATATATATGTAATTGTAAAATATGTATAATGTAAAAATGTGTATAAAATGTCTTCATGTAATTTTTAAGTCATGTCAAATGTTACAAATATTATGGCCAATTGTATACTTCTATACTATTTTACCTATATATCTGCATATGTACTAATGTTACTGCTAAGATAATTTTAAATTTAGTATTGTACCGTTTAAAAAAATCTAAATAACTGAAGATATAGTGCTCATATGGGTGGCACAGGTTCTATTCTATCCTGCAAATCCTGATATTCGTTTTGTCATGTAAAAATGCAAAGTAAATCAATAAATATTAAACAATAATCAACTTTCCCACTTGCCATGTCTTCAACACACACTGGCGCTTCTCCGAGACTACAACAGCATTTCCAAAAAGTTATTGGAATCACGAATATGTAAACAGCATGTTTGTGTGTGTGCATGTATATTATGGCAAAATGGCCAGAGAAAGAGAGAGTGACAGCGAGTTACAGTAGCACAACAGAAAAATTGCATTACAGAACCTCGCTCTCTTTAATCTGGATGTTGAGGCCTGATGGAAATTAAATAATTGTGTCAGAAACATTGGTAGCTCTATATTTAGCCAGCACAATCCAGTCCCATACAGAACGCTATCCTGAACTCTCGCTCTTTCTCCAGCTGTAAGTGCATTCCATCTCTAAGGAACAGATGTGGAGAAACCACCATACACACCCACAAACAACAATAATACTCAAAAACATCACAAACGCTGCTGTTTAAAAAATAAAAAGTGTAATCCTCATTTACTAGACGGACTTTCATTCCTAAAGTGTTTCATTAATGTGCTTGTGAAACAAAACCATTCAGAGTGATACACAGTATATAGGCTAACTTAACATTTTTCCCCATTGCTCTTCATCTCACTATAAAAACACCATATGCTTGTGTGGTTAGCATAGTGATTGCAGCTAGGGCCAACACATGAGCTCTAATGACACAGTTTACAGCAATTCTTCCCAGCAGTATAACTGTTATAAGGATTGTTAACACTCCCTTCCCTGGGTGCTGCTTGAGGAAGCCTTTGCTAGAAGGCAAGGGATACTAGTGTTATTATACTAAGACACTAAGTGTTGAAAGTTCAACATGTGTTGTGATAGACAGTATAAGATACTATGAAATTAAAACAGAGTGAGAGTTTCTGAACGTCTTATCAAGCCCAGTGTTTTCAGGCTCCATGCCTTTCCGTGTTCTTCCTTTGCATGTTTTTTTTTTAAACAATGAAACATTAAACATAAGAAATGATCCCATTTTCAAGACATGCATAGAGTGTGTTGAATGTGTGTGTAGCAGAAAGGCGGTTCATAAATACATTACAGGTACCCAAACAACAATGTGGAAGTCTTGTTCCTTTGCGGTGTTCTTCAGATAAAGTTTAGTGTTATTTTACTGCATGAGAGTGTAAAACTTTTAGACAGGACAATGCATAATTCATGTGCTGTCAGATATAAAATGCAAGAGTTGTACTGACAGATTAAAAGCCAGCGTTTGCAAGTCAGTAGTTTTCTGATGTGCAAAAGACATAAAATGTCTGCGTTACAAGAAAGACTGCCTCGTTACTTATTTCTAGTGCTTCAAGAGGAGAAACACTTCCACTTCCATAGGCTTCCACTGTTTATCAGTCAAAACCACACAGCATACAACAGCAACATCCTCTGGTAAAACACCTGTTTGCTAAAGTGTTACTAACACAATTCTAACTCAAGTTTAAATACTTTTTTAGGTTTTACAATACAGTCTCCCCTGAAATGCATGACATCTTTCAATGAGTCCAACATCATTACCTGGCAGTAGTTTCCTAAAGAGACCAAGAAGCATAAGAAAGTCCAGAGATGAGAATTTATGTCATATGTGAACAGTGTGATAGACACAAACTCATTCCTGTTGTACAAGCCAAGCGAAGGAATATGTAATTGTAAAATGTGGTTCGTAGCAATTCACATCAAGTTAAGACACCTGTATCTTAAGCAAACTGTAAGTGCATGCCCAATAAAATTAATTCACATCACCTTAATTTTGAAAAGATGCTCTCTGCGACTAAACACTGACCTTAAAAAAAAACCTCAGATAGCACACGTACGTCTGCAAGATGTGTTAAAGATTGCTTCATCTGGAAAGCATCTGCTGTGTACACACATCTGATAGACATCTTTTAAGATGTCAGTTTTACATTCATTCTTAATCTTAAAGACATCTTCTAAACGTCTTTTTGACATCTGATAGGAAACGTCCTAAAGACATATTGCAGATAAGCAAACACTCTAAAAAATATCTCTTGCAGATGTCAAATAGACATATCCATGATGTAAGTGTGCTATCAGGGATATTTGCTATTCCACATTTACTATTACAGAAGAAAGTCAGAGAAGAAAGTGTTGAAGTCAAGTAGGTAAAGTCAGCCAGAAATCATTAGGATAAGCACATGCATATGTGCAGGCTATGGAAGAGGAGAAAGATTAATCCTGACTGCTGACCCCCAAATATCCTTTTAAAGATATTCAAGATTTTGGTCAGAGATAACCCCACGCCTTTTTTTGTCATGATTATTTATAAACAAAATAAAGAAAATTAGTCAATCAGGATTAAAGTTGAACATAAGCATCAATTTACCCTCTTACTGCATCAAATCCAACGCAATGTGAAAAGGAATGAGACCGGAGAGTAGACAGCGAGAAGGGAGATGTGAAGGTACCGCTGTCTAACCAGTCAACAGCTGCGCTTTACGTGCTAGTCCGGCTTCTGAGTTCTGTGGTTCTGTTCCGCAGGTGACCAGGGACTACGATGAAGAGGAGCAGGGCTACGACAGCGAGCACGAGGAAGAGCACGAGAGGAACTCGGACGCCGCCTCGTCGCCACAGGCTAAAGAGCCGCTAGCAGACAGCGCAGATGACGCGGGCCGCGGAGAGTCGGACGGAAACAGTGAAGACCAGCAAGACGAAGACATGGACATGAGCGACTGAAGCAGCCCACAGATCAGTGTTTGAGTGTATTGTTCAGTAGAGTTCAGACGCCGCTCTAGATCAGTCTGAAACTCCTTCATTCCTTCGAGTTTTAAAACCGCATCCTAAGAATCTGCTGTATTTACTGGTACACGCTCGTCTTAAGAAGTTCTCCGGTTTTAGAGCGGTTTCTTCTCTCGTGGCTGATGTGGAACGATGTTATACTGTACATTTAGTGTAGACCGTTGAAAAATACACCCATTCACTGTCTGTTAGCAGTTTCTATTTAAAGCAATCACCCTCTGATTAAAAGTGCTTGGATAACATTGTCAAGCCGTGCTTTTTTTTTTTTCTTTTAATGAAATTGCATTTGTTTTTTATAGTTAGCCTGAGTTAGTTTGTCATTTTAAACTCGTTTGTGGAGCTCCGCATGAACTGGATAACTTTCTCTCGCAGGTCATTCGACAGTCCAGCTGTATCTACCACAGTGTGTTTTTCTGTAGATTGCACTGTACTGTTTGCAATGTTACGAATTGAAAATAAAACTTCATATAAAATTCTAGTCTATTTGTTCCTTCAGAACCAAGGAGGGTTGTGAAGCACTAACTCACATTTATCCAATGTCGGTTTTCAGGTTGTAGAGCAAAAAATCTATTTGGATCATTTAATTAAATTTTTGCGGTAATTGGATGCAAATATTCGAAACCGCATCAATTCTTAAGCCAGCTTTTTTGTGCGTGTGAAATTGAGGCAAGGCTGTTTGCACATATTAAACGACACAAGATTAAAGATTCGTTCACAATGTCTGTCGGCGATAACTATGTAAGCGTCCACACCAACGCATGATAACGTTTATTATAACGTCGTTTGTTGCGTTAAATGCTCGAGGATGGATTCTGATTGGCTGTCTGTTTTTATCGTTAATCGGCTGTAAGAAGTGATTTTAATGATATCGTTCTCCTGTGGTTTGGACTTTACTATTCTTTTAAATTTATGATTTTAAAAACGATATCTTTATCGAAATAGCTAGTTATTGTCCTTGGTGTGAACGGGGCGTAATTCGAATGCGGAAACGCTAATTCTTTACATTAACTCGACAGCAGAGCTATGCATTTAAATGTTTTTTTTTTAATCTGTTTTTTGTAGATGTATTTGTAGTTAGTGGGATTTATTCATAGAGACACAAAAAAATTCATAGAGACACAAAACAACACTGGTCTACTACATCTGTTACTATAATAAAAAGATCATTTCTTTCTTGTTACTGTACTGTCTTAATGGTTAGATGTTTTCTACTACTAAAGCCGCGAAATAAGAAGAGTATGGCCTCGAGCACATTCATCATTCTTATTTATTTTAATTCCCTGCTAGTTACTGCTAACTGCTTTTCTGATATCGGCTTGTAGAATTTAACAGTTATGACCAGTGCTGGGGAAAGTTACTTTTAAAAGTAATGCGTTACAATGTTGCGTTACTCCATAAAAAAATTACTATTTACGTTAGTTACTTTTTCTGGAAAGTGTATGCTTACTTCTCTTTTTGCTCTACGTTTAAATCTGGACAGGGCTTGCTTGCTAGTTTTTAAAATAAAAGTTATATTTCTGGCAAATATAAAAGACCAGAAGTGAAATGAATGCGCCTCAGGCTGAAGAGAAAGTACATTTACATCCGTACAGTAGAAGACATTTCAACACACTTCAGCAACAAAAAAAGACACACAAATGTTTGTCTATCTTTTAGTGCATTATTCTTATTCTTTGCGAATACTGAAGCTGTTTTTTGTGTGTGAGTGAGATTATTTAATGCATATTCATTTTTATTTTAGATCTACAGTAACATCTGATTTCTGTCACTATGGCGACACCAGAGCCGTCAATCAATAAATTGAAAAAAAAAAACTTGCTTTACTTATTTGAAAAAGTAACTCAGATATTTTATTGTAAATTTAAAAGTAGTGCGTTACTTTACTAGTTACTTGAAAAAGTAATCTGATTACGTTAACTTGTAATGCGTCCCTCCTCAACACGCTCAGGACACTGCGACAATCAAAGCTGACCCACCCAGGTCATTTTTAAAACGAAATGTTTACTTTTAAAATACTTAAAATCTTCTTACTTGATTGGTGTGCGTCCCAGTCATCTGTGGGGGAAAACAGACCTTCCCCCCTCATTGTAAAAGCATGGTTTTAAAAAAACTCCAGAATAGGCCTACATACATCGTTTTTCTTTTCTTCTCTGCTGTCTGGCTGCCGCTCGACAGAGCAACATACCCATGAAAACTGAGCCGTATTGGGTCAGACTGTCCGTACGGTATCTGTGAATGGAAAAACGACCCAACGGAATGGCCAGAGGCATCGTTTCCCGACATTTTTTGTTACGTTACCTGATTGAGCAAGAGACAGCTTACTACAAGCCTATACCAGACGGCTTGTGAAAGTAAACATTTGTAGTTTTGTTTTGCTTAATTTTAATAAAATGATAAAGACTTGAGTAAAAGCCTGTCATACTTTCTTATTGATCTATTAAAGAGATTTTTAACATTGACTAAACGGGTAACATTAAGGTCCACTGAAGCAACTGCCTAATAATTTTCACAAAAACATGCCGTAAAATAAAAAGATAACATCCTAATATGTCTATAAAATCCAAAAAGCACTTGGTTGGTAGTAGTTAACCCATTGTGGTCAAACAACATGTTTTGCTACCTACTGTACCTTTACATGTATTTAGTAAAACTGTGGTTATAGGCTACAATTGGTAATAAAAACGCCAAAAAAACATGGTTAGCCTCCTATACTTAACAAGGCCCCCGCGCGTTACTTCGAATGGTTTGTTTTCCCCTACGAGTAGTTCACTTCCAGAATAAAAATCTAGAAGACTGTCTCTAGACGAGCCTCTTATTCCTCGGCTGGGATCCTGTAGAGCTCGGCTCTGAAACCGGTCTGATCTTCAGTTGCTCTCCATTGAAGTCCATTATATGGAGAAAAATCCTGGAACGCTTTCCTCACAAACCTTCATTTCTGTGAACATCTCAGATGACATGAGGCGAGTAAACCATCCGATTTTTATTCTGGAAGTGATCCATCACCCCTTTAGAATATCATGCATGCTAATAAAGACCATCGGACCAAAACAAATCCCCACAAGAGACTGATACGTGGACATTTTATTAATTAGAATGTCATGTAAAAGTGCAGCAGGTTCATACAAGGTTCCTGCTGAACATCCGGGAGCTCAATGCATCTGGGAGAAAATCTGAAGAGTATCTAACGTCATTAAACACAGGGAGAAGAAGCCGGTAACAAAAATAAAAAAGGAATACAGCGAGTTTCCACACTAGCCAGTAGTGGGTCGTGGAAGCGTTGCAGCTCGTTTCCATTCGGAGAAGGAAAAACTAAACATAAAAGACATTAAAGTGGAAACTGTCCAATGGGGGATATTGCTGGTGCAAACACACATATAAAACACTCGCCGCCGTAACATTTTACACTAATATCTCAATAATGCATGTCAGTTATCCTACACTGGAAAACATCTTTAAATCCGAATGTATTTACATCCATCTATCAAGGTGAAAATAAAGTGAAACACTTCTTCTACATTTGCATCCGGTCCGTAAACGCTAGGATGCGAGAAAGCAAAAGCACAGTGAAGGATAGTGAACAAGCCCGTTTCCCATAATGCAACAAGCAGAAGAACTGGAGAAGGAAGTGGTATTTACACAAAGAAAGTGTAGAAATGACATATACATTGCTTTCCAATCCTATACAATCGCCATCCACTTCTTTCCTAAATATGCATGTTTCCTTTAAGTGAAGTAAGTTTGTAATAAAGATATAGATGAAAACGTGGCTTGTGTAATAATTTATAATGCCGTATTCCTGCCCGTTACAGAGGAGAAGTGAAGCGGCGCTCCGTGTCTCTGGCGAGGAGCTCAGTCCAGAGCTTCATCATGTAGTGGTTCACTCACTTCAGCACGATCCCTCTGTGTCCACATGATCGAGTGTTTCCTACACCTCTCCATCTGCTGGTGTGGACGGGAGGAGAGGGAGACGCCGAGCGGCTCAGAGGTCTGGGAAGCGGCTGGGATCCTCCTTGTAGTCGTTGGGAATCGTAAAAATGGAGTTGTGGAACTGGTCGTAGCGGAACTCCTGAAAGGTGACGGTGGCGGTGATGGTGGGGAAAACGGGGATGTCTGGAAGAGAACACCACACTCCAATCATAGGACAACAACTATTCAGTCTCCACATGAACACATATTCGGCTTTTTGGCCAAATGTGTCCTCACTGCATTTAATCATCTTCACATTATTTGACAAAATCTTGAAGAGCAAAACGAGCGCTTCAGGCAACATCAACTATAATAAAACTAATCAAACTGCCATTCTAGTTATTTGTGCATCACAACGATCAAGCGGAGATTTACATTAAGAGTTCTTTTGTTAATATTACATTAGTTTACAGTGTTTTTACCATTTATTAGTTTACAGTTTATGGTGCATTTTTACAGTTTATTTATTAACAGTGTATTTTTTATGTTTTTCAGTTTATTCATTTACAGTTTATTTCTTTACAGTTTATTTCTTTACAGTGTATTAGTTTATGGTTTATTAGTTTACGGTTTATTAGTTTTCATTTTATTTCTTTACAGTTTTTATGTTTTTCAGTCCATTTGTTTACAGTTTTATTTGTTTTCAGTTTATTTGTTTACAGTTTTATTTGTTTTCAGTCTATTTGTTTACAGTTTTTATGTTTTTCAGTCTATTTGTTTACAGTTTTATTTGTTTTCAGTTTATTTGTTTACAGTTTTATTTGTTTTCAGTTTATTTGTTTACAGTTTTATTTGTTTTCAGTTTATTTGTTTACAGTTTTATTTGTTTTCAGTTTATTTGTTTACAGTTTTATTTGTTTTCAGTTTATTTGTTTACAGTTTTTATGTTTTTCAGTGTATTAGTTTACAGTGTATTAGTTTACAGTGTATTAGTTTACAGTTTTTATGTTTTTCAGTTTATTTGTTTTCAGTTTATTTGTTTACAGTTTTTATGTTTTTCAGTTTATTTGTTTTCAGTTTATTTGTTTACAGTTTTATTTGTTTTCAATGTATTTGTTTACAGTTTTTATGTTTTTCAGTCTATTTGTTTACAGTTTTATTTGTTTTCAATGTATTTGTTTACAGTTTTTATGTTGTTCAGTGTATTAGTTTACAGTTTTATTTGTTTTCAGTTTATTTGTTTACAGTTTTATTTGTTTTCAGTGTATTTGTTTACAGTTTTTATGTTTTTCAGTTTATTTGTTTTCAGTTTATTTGTTTACAGTTTTATTTGTTTTCAGTTTATTTGTTTATTTGTTTTCAGTTTATTTGTTTACAATTTTTTTGTTTACAGTTTTTTTGTTTTCCTGTTTATTAGTTTAGTTTATTAGTTTACAGTGTATTTGTTTACAGTGTATTTGTTTACAGTGTATTTGTTTACAGTGTATTTGTTTACAGTGTATTTGTTTACAGTGTATTTGTTTACAGTGTATTTGTTTACAGTGTATTAGTTTACAGTGTATTAGTTTACAGTGTATTAGTTTACAGTGTATTTTTATGTTGTACAGTGTATTAGTTTACAGTGTATTTGTTTACAGTGTATTTGTTTAGTTTATTAGTTTACAGTGTATTTGTTTACAGTGTATTTGTTTAGTTTATTAGTTTACAGTGTATTAGTTTACAGTGTATTAGTTTACAGTGTATTAGTTTACAGTGTATTAGTTTACAGTGTATTAGTTTACAGTGTATTAGTTTACAGTGTATTAGTTTACAGTGTATTAGTTTACAGTGTATTAGTTTACAGTGTATTAGTTTACAGTGTATTTGTTTACAGTGTATTTGTTTAGTTTATTAGTTTACAGTGTATTTTTATGTTGTACAGTGTATTAGTTTACAGTGTATTAGTTTACAGTGTATTTGTTTACAGTGTATTAGTTTACAGTGTATTTTTATGTTTTACAGTGTATTAGTTTACAGTGTATTTTTATGTTTTACAGTGTATTAGTTTACAGTGTATTTGTTTACAGTGTATTAGTTTACAGTGTATTTGTTTACAGTGTATTTGTTTAGTTTATTAGTTTACAGTGTATTAGTTTACAGTGTATTTGTTTACAGTGTATTAGTTTACAGTGTATTAGTTTACAGTGTATTAGTTTACAGTGTATTAGTTTACAGTGTATTTGTTTACAGTGTATTAGTTTACAGTGTATTAGTTTACAGTGTATTTTTATGTTTTACAGTGTATTAGTTTACAGTGTATTTTTATGTTTTACAGTGTATTAGTTTACAGTGTATTTGTTTACAGTGTATTTGTTTACAGTGTATTTGTTTACAGTGTATTTGTTTACAGTGTATTTGTTTACAGTGTATTTGTTTACAGTGTATTTGTTTACAGTGTATTTGTTTACAGTGTATTTGTTTAGTTTATTAGTTTACAGTGTATTTGTTTACAGTTTATTTGTAAAATACACAAACTGCTTTTACTAGTCAGTAGTTACGGTAGTTAACATTAAAGGGATCATTCACCCAAAAATGATAATTTAGTCACTCTCATATCATTCACTTTTATGCGGCATTTATAACATTTTTGGATCTTCTAAGTTTTGGTTATTTTTCAAAATAAGTTTCATAAAAAAAAAATCTTAAAAAATTTTTTTTTTCAAAGATGAAGCAAAGTCTTATGGGTCGTGCTGAAAGTGTGTCTGTTTACCTAATTTGACAGGAAATCCAGGCGGAAGTTTCATCTGAACAAATTCTCTGAGTTTATTAAAGTGCTTGAAGGGTGCGATGATCTCCAAAACATTTAACAGCCTGTAAAACAAGTCAGACGAGATGTGATCAGCATCAAACACCACATGGACGTCGCCAGGAGTCTGCGGAGCCCGCGCGGGACACTTACGACTCGATGCTCAGAGGAAAGTCCTGACTCATGGCTACAGTTGCTTTGAAGTTCTTCTTGCTCTCTTTGCACACCAGCTCTCGGCCCAGATGAGGAGCCCTAGAAGAGAGCAGACACAGGACATGAGCCTCCAGCAGCTCCTCTCACCGTGTGTTTGAGTATATGATGGAGGTCTGACGTACTTTCCCGTCTCGGCGGTGATGTACTCCTCCCAGGAGATAGTGTTCGGAGACGGAGCGGTCAGCGACTGACGCCTCACCGGCTGTCAGAGCACAGAGACACAAAGGTTCAAATATAGACAATTCATCGATGATCTATATTTATTGTTCTCAGGCCAAAGACATGAATGGGGTTTACGCTGCATCAGCGGTTCATCACCAGCAGAGGGCGCTGCTCACCACACACTACAATCACCCGCAGCTCTCATGAACCGTATCCTCTGAGAGTTAAAGTCAGTACACTTCAGTTTTATAAGAGATGCTCAACATCACAATCCACAGCACTCCAGTCCATCAGTTAAAGGTGTCATCAGATACAATTCACTTTTGTTGTTGTTTGAACATAAATGTGTGTTACCATCCTATAATGATTGTGTTTTTTTAAAAATCCCCTTTCTCAAATCAGGCTGTTCTGAGGTTCCTGTCAGAATGACGTAGTTCTGTACAGGCCCCTCCCACGATAGTTGATTGACAGGGCCGTCTTACCTTAGCTCCGCCCTCAGTGAGCTGTCATCAGTCCGCCATTGTGTCGACTCTGGTGCGGTGGAAGACAAGAACGTCTCCGATTAAGCGATTGAGGTGTTCTGTTGTTGGATGTAATAATGAACATAGCAGTCGTCATTTACTCCCGACATCTGAGCCGCTGAAGACGCTGAGGATTAACGGTACTTTTGTTTTGAAGGGAATGCGCTGATCCCCGATCTACATAAATGCGTTTATGTCCGCGCGAATCATTCGTGATCCAGCTTCACCTCCAGAAGAAGTGAGTGTAAGGGTTTATTTGATGAATCTTTGCAAATCGCCTTTCCTAATATGTGCTAGTTAGCCAGTTTCACCTGAAGTTTTACAGTCGCTCCCCTCACCCCACGGTAGAGAGGGGCGGGGCCAGCAGAGCTCATTAGCATTTAAAGCAACATGGACTAGAACGGCGTGCTGAAAACAGAGCTGATTTTGACTGGGTTAAAAAGGGTGTTTTTTACACTACCATCGAGAAATTTTAACCAAACTATGTTACATACTTTCATTAAGACCCTAAAGAATCATATCAACTTATATCAAATGGGCGTAGGATGACCCCTTTCACATCTGGAGAAGACAAAAGCTGAAAAAATCCAGCATTAAGACGCTTTGACTAAAATACATTGTTGGCAATTACTCCATAATAACTCTTCCTCCAGTGAAAAAGTGCATCTGCTGTTGTCTCTCGCATCAAAATCCAGCCACATATGTGTTTAGAGCTGTTTAAACGCTCTTATTTGAGTTAAAAACGTCTTAATGCTGGATGTGTTTCAGCTTTTGTCTTCTCCAGATGTTAACTGATGGACTGGAGTGCTGTGGATTACTTATGGATTATTGTGAAGTTTTTATCAGCTGTTTGGACTCTCATTCTGACGGCACCCATTCACTTGCAGTGAGACACTGATGCAATGCTACATTTCTCCAAACCTGATGAAGAAACAAACTCATCCTGATCTCAGATGAACTGAGAGTGAGCACATTTTCAGCTAATTTCCATTTTGGGGTGAACTATTCCATAAAATCAAGAGAAAACGCTGCTAACGCATGGCATTGTGGGATTACGGAGTTACAGTCCAGCAGCCAGTGGTTCATCTCAGTGGAAACAGTCAGAAGCAGCTTTCTAACATCGGTGAGATTCTCACAGTCTGAAGCGACGGCACCTGAAGCTAAAGTCCCGCCTGAGCACATCCAGTCAGCGCTCATGAACAATCTGCACAGACGGCTGGCGAACGTCCAGCGCTCCACATGCGGAATAATGTGTCCGACCCAGATTTATAAATGCGGAAAACAACTGCTGTCAGCAACCAGCGAAAAAAACAACAGCAGTCACAACACCTGAAATAATAATCAGCCTGAATGAACACAACATCACCAGAATCGGGTTTCTGCAGGATTTATGACACTACATTTAAGACTTTCTGCACTGATTGCAGAGTTGTTAAGGCCTTAAAGGGACAGTTCACCCAAAAATGAAAATGACCCCATGATTTACTCACCCTAAAGCCATCCTAGGTGTATATGACTTTCTTCTTTCAGACGAACACAATCGGAGTTAAATTAAAAAACGTCCTTGCTCTTCCAAGCTTTATAATGACAGTGAATGGGTGTTATTTTTCAATAGTCCAAAAGAAGTCCAACAAAGTGCATCCATCCATCATAAAAATTGCCTCACACGGGGTGGTAAGGCCTCCTGAAGCCAATCATGCATTGTGTTCAGAAAAAATCCCATTTAAACACTTTACACCTAATGCTCTCAGCTTCCGCTAAACTGTAAGATCCGGTGAGCGTATGCTAGTCTCGCGAGAACCGGCGTTTGTTTACTGGAGCAAAGGAAGCTAACTTTCCGTACTTTAGCAAAGGAAAACCAGTCTCCTCTCGGCTTATATCGGAATCCTCCCACATTTGTCTTTACTAATCTTCGTTTTGTGCTTCTAATTCGTGACCAGTGTTGTGTTTCGCTTTCTCCGACAGCGGAAGCTAGAGATTACGGTTTATAAAGTTTTAAATATGGATTTTTTTTTATACAAACGCATTGATTCGCTAGCTGCAGGAGGCCTTTATTTACACACGGAGCTTTGAGAGGCACTTTTTATGATGGATGGATGCACTTTATTGGACTTCTTTTGGACTTAAAAATCTCGACCACCATTCACTGCCATTATAAAGCTTGGAAGAGCCAGGACATTTTTTCTAATATAACTCCGATTGTGTTCGTCTGAAAGAAGAAAGTCTTATACACCTAGGATGACTTGAGGGTGAGTAAATCATGGGGTCACTTTCATTTTTGGGTGAACTATGCCTTTAATTTGTGGACGGGTGAATTAAGAAACCCAGAAACCCTGCAGAAGCACCGAGCGTCACGTGACCGGACTCACCTCAAAGCTCTGCTCGATGATACTCCCTCCTCCTTTGCTGAAGCTCTCCATGATGGCCTTGTTCCTCAAGATGTCCTCCTCGCTCAGGTGCTCGCGTCTCTTCCTGGACTCCAGAACCAGGCCGTTCACCATGTAGAAATCCGCCAGGAAATTCCCCACGCGCTCCTGCGGGAACGTCAAGAGAGGCTCAGGATGCTTTCAGACGACTCCGAGAGAACTATTCCTCATATTCAGTGTGGTAGTTTCATTAACAGGTGATATTTCCCAGCTTAAATGGGCATTTTTACCTTTTAAGAGCAGTTTTTCTAAGTTTTTTAGACGTTTGGTTAATCTTTAATGCCAAATTCTTACAGTTAATCAAGTTCAATTGCAATAATAAGACAATATAGAGCTGTTACCAACCAAATGAAATCAGTATCAACACAATCCATCTTTGCACTGCAGAAGCTGCATTTACAACTACATAAATAATGCTATAGATGAATGTTTTAAAAATACCGATATTGAAATTTATTTTTAATACTTAATATTTTAATTATTTTTTTAAATAATATTAATCTTGAAATAATTAATTTTTTATTACATTTTGAAAAAAATAAAGCACTGTATTTTTTAATTACACACATTAAATACAAAACTGAAATTGGCAGTAGTTGTCTTAATAAGTGAGTCGTTGAATCATTCATTCAACCAATTCATTCAAAACAGCTGATTCATTCCGAAACAAACTCAGTGACTCTCTTTAAAAATGAAGCTTTACATCACTGAATGCTTCAAAAACACTGATTTGTTCACATCATCATGTGTTGCTCGTAGAGCAAGTTTCAAAATAGAGAAACAACAGACAGTACTGTGTCAGAAATGCAGTTAAAATGACCCCAAAATTCTAAATATAGGGCTACAATGCCCCTGTATGAGTTTGTGTCATATATTTCTACATGATAAACTATAAGTAGCAGTGCCGTTTCTTCCCAAATATCTGCATGATTGTAAATGTGATTCAAAGTCATTAATGGCCATTTAAAACCCATTTATTTTTATAGCTTTATTTATGTAATTTATGCGTTATATGTAATAAATTCTATTTTTAGCTACGTTTTGTAATGTCTATTCACTGCTTTTCTCCAAATGATATTTTGGGGGGTAATTTCTTAGCCCAAATTGATTGATATGTAATTAATTCGATTGAATGTTGCGTACGGTTTTGTCCTCTCGGAAGAGCCAGCCGGTCTGCGCGCGCGAGAAGGTGATGGATTTGGTGGAGAGCGTGGCGGAGTAGATGTCGCTGCTCATCAGGATGTCCACCTCCTCCTCCGTCTCCATCTCTGACTCCTGAAACACACACACGTGTTACACACACGCCAGCGCAGCACACGCGTGATGTGTGTCCTGAAGGAGCACGTGCCTCGTGATGAATCCTCTGATAAACCTTCTGCTCGTTGTCCAGAACCACGAAGGACTCGGAGGGAGCGGCGTCTCCACAGAAGATGAAGCTCAGGTCTCCTCGCTGACACTTCATATCAGTGAAGTCGATCAGTGTAGTGTCCAAACTACAGCACACACACACAAACACACACACACACACACACACACATACAACAGACAAAACACACACAGGACAAACACATACACAGGACAACAGACAAACACACACACAGACACAACCACACACACACACACAGGACACACACACACACAAACCACACACCCACACACACACACAGACAAACACACACACACACACACGTACACAGACAAACACACACACAGACAAACACACACACACACACACACACACACACACACACGCACACACACACACACACACAGACAAACACACACAGACAAACACATACACAGACACAGACAAACACACACACAAACACACACACAAAAAAAAACACAACACACAAAGATACACAAACCACACACACAGACAGACACACCAGGACAGACACACCACAAACACAGACATACACAGACAAAACACACACACACCCCACACCCAGACAAACACATTACACACAGAGACAGACAGACACACGCACACACAGACAGACACAAACAGACAGACACACACACAGACACACACAGAGACACACAGAGACACACATGAGACACAGAGACACACAGAGACATACATGAGACACAGAGACACACAGAGACACAGACACAGACACAGAGACACAGTCACATACACACAGACACAGTCACAGACACACACACAGACACAGACAAACACACACACACACACACAGACAAACACACACAGACAAACACACACACACACAGACACACACACACTCACACAGACAAACACACACACACACACACTCACACAGCCACAATACACAGACACAGAACAGAACAAACACACACACACAGGGACCAAAACACACCCACAGACAAAACACACACCCAGACACACAACAAACACACACACACACACACACACAAACCACACAGGACAAACAAATACAGACACACACAGACAGATACACACACACTCAGACACACACACACCCACACACACACACAACACAACACACACACAACACACACACAAAACCCACACACACACACACACACACAGACAAACCCATACACACACACCACACACCACAGACCACACACACAGACAGACAAACACACACACAAACACACACACAAGGACCACACACACAGAAAGACCACACAAAGACACACACCAGACAAACACAACACAGACAAACACACCAGCCAAAAACATACCAGACACAGACAAACCACAAAGGACACACACAGACAAACATACAGACAAACACAGAACAGAACAGACACAGACACACACACAGACACACCACACACAAACACACACACACACAAAAAAACACACACAAACACACACACAAAAACAAACACACACACACAACACAGACAACACAAAGACCACCACACAACAGGACCACCACACACACACACACACAAACACCACAGGAAAACACACACACACATCAAACACAAAGGACACAGACACAGGACACGAAGACACACACACACACACAGATAAGAACAACAAGACAAAAAAAAAAAAAAAAACACACCACACACACACACCACACAGACAGACACACACACACATTACATACATTTTATTTATGATTATTATTTGATTCGTATTGTTAAACCAGAGGTGCCCAAAATCTTTAATACGAAGCCAAAAAACTCTAATGTATTTGAAGATGGACCAAACGTAAATGTTTGCTTATATCAAGAGATATTATGTATTAAAGTATCATTTTTTAATATTTTTAAATTAGGTATTTTTAAATGTTTAATAAAAATGCACTTTTTTAATGTATTTTTTCCCCCACATTTTACATAGTTTTTTATTATGCAAAAACAAACAAAAAAGTAAATATGCAAATAATAAATGCCATGTTTTTTTTTATTTTTCTTCCTATTGAAGTTTTTTTTTTAAATATTTTATTTCACTTGTATTGTATTGTATTTCACACCAAACTTTTTCTTACAGTTTCAGTGAACTATAAATCAGCCTGGTGTCAGCTGACTGTCTGCTGTCAATCAAACGGTTAAACACTCTCACTAAGCAGCTGACATTAGTTAGTGTGGTGCTTATGAATCTCTGACTGACAGCAGGAATCTGATCAGACGTACCGGATGTTGATGCCCTGTTTGTAGATCTTGCAGGCGTCGGAGGGTAAAATCCGTGAGAGTAAAGGCACTGAGGAAAAGAAAATCAACTTCAATACATCTTAGAAAAAAATGATTCAACATGTTATGCCACAGAAAAACAGACCCGATAGAAAACAAGCCACAATTTCGGTCATATTCATTACTGTTTAATGACTTTTAAGAAAATCTCAAGAACTCTAAAAAAATTACATTAATATTAATAATATTTTAGATCCAGATTATTTCACGACAATTTCCACACACTCTCACACGCACGCACACATACACGCACACACACATGCACACACAGACTCACACACTCACACAGACACGCACGCACACACACACTCACATACACAGACTCACATTCACACACACACACACACACGAGGACTCACATCAAATTCAATACACATCACAATCTGACACACACTCACCACAGTCTCACTCACACACACACACACCGAACAGACTCACACACACACACACATTATTCAAATAGCACCTCACACACACAGACTACACCACACAGACTCACAACCCAGACTCACACCACACACAACACAACCCCCAAACATATTCACATACACACACACACACACACACACACACCTCACACACACACACACACACACACACACACACACACACACACACACACACACACACACACACACACACATATTCACATACACACTCACACTCTTACACACACCAGACTCACACACACCACACACACAACACACACACAGACACTCTTACACACACAGACTCACACTCACACACACACACACACACACCAAACACAGAAAGCCACGCACGCACACACACAGACACACAAACACGCACACACACACAAACAGACACACACACACACTCTCAACACACTCACAAGCTAACCGCTAGCAAGCGGACTCGCCCGACTGAAACACAAACTCACCCCGCTATGGAAAATCCCATGCAGCTCCAGATAGAAATTCACCCAGCTACAGACACCAGCACACATGGACTGACAGCAATGACACAATTATAAACACATATTTAACCACATCTTCCTTACAATCAAAAAGTAGAATTTATAATATATATAACATTCACATTTTACATGCATTCTTATTTATTATTCTTCATTATTTATTTAGCATATGCAGCAAAATGTATAATAGATTTTTAAAAGAATCCTTACAATAATAAACCCTCATATAGTGGGGAATATTATTGGATCATGACGGATTTGTCAGTTTGCCACTGACCAAAGAATGAAGGGTCTGTAATTTGATGTAGGTTTCTTTGAATGGATAGAGCAGATATCAACCAAAAAATGCAGAAAAGGAGATTGATTGCAGTGAATGGGAGGAACCAGAGTAACAGTCACTAATGAGCATGACGATTAAGGATCTACGCTCGTGGAAAGCCGATGCTAATTAACACCAAAGGCACGCGGTCACCTCGGTCAGTAGGGGTGTGTGTGTGTGTGTGTGAGGAGTGAGTGTGGAGTGTGTGAGTGAGGTGGTGTGAGTGTGTGTGTGAGTGAGTGTGTGAGTGTGAGTGTGTGTGGGTGAGAGAGGGTGTGGAGGGTGGGGATGGAGTGTGAGGGTGGTGTGTGAATGTGAGGTGGTTGGGTGTGTGTGTTGTGGAGGAAGTGAGTGGTGTGTGGGGTGTGGTGTGAGTGGGGAGGAGGAGGTGTGTTTGTGTGCGTGGTGTGTGTGTGTGTGTGTGAGGGGTGAGTGTGTGTGTGTGTGAGTGTGAGTGAGGTGAGTGTGTGGGGGTGTGTGAGTGAGTGAGTGAGTGAGATAGTGTGTGTGTGTGTGTGTGTGGGAGTGTGAGGGTGTGTGTGAGTGTGAGGGTGAGTGGGAGTGGTGAGTGAGTGTGAGTGTGGTGAGGGAGTGTTTGTGGGGGGTGTGAGTGAGTGTTGTGAGGGCGTGTGGGGTGAGTGTGTTGTTCTGGGTGTTTCTGTGTGTGTGTGAGTGAGGGTGATTGTGTGTGTGAGGGAGTGTGAGTGTGTGTGTGTGTGGGAGAGAGAGAGAATGTGTGTGTGTGTGAGTGTGTGAGTGAGAGTGTGTGTGTGTGTGGGGTGTGTGTGTGGGTGTGGAGTGCGGTGAGTGTGGTGTGTGTGTGGTGCTTTGTTTGTGTGTGTGTGTGTGGGTGTGAGTGGGTGTGTGAGTGAGTGTGAGTGAGTGAACGTGAGAGTGAGTGAACGTGAGAGTGAGTGAGCGTGTGTGTGAGTGAGAGTGTGTGTGAGTGAGAGTGAGAGTGTGTGTGTGTGAGTGTGTGTGTGTGTGTGTGGTGAGGTGTGTGTGAGTGAGTGAGTGTGTGTGAGTTGGGTGGCGTGAGCGTGAGTGAGAGTGTGTGTTGTGAGGTGTGTGAGTGCGTAGGTGGTGTGAGTGCGTGGTGAGTGTGTGTGTGTGAGTGCGGCCCCCCGAGTGAGTGAGTGGCTTCCCCAGCCAGTGAGGTGAGTGATCTTTTTTTTTTTTTGGGATGGCCGGAGTGATGGGCGTGTGCGTGAGTGCGTGTGAGGGTGTGTGTGAGAGGACTGTGAGGTGGGTGTGAGAGTGACGCTGTGGTTGAGAGTGAGGAGAGTGAGTGAGTGAGTGGAGTTGCGTGAGTGAGTGAGTGAGGGAGTGCGTGAGTGAGTGAGTGAGTGAATGAGAGAGTGAGTGAGTGAGGAGTGAAAGTGAGTGAGTGAGTGCGGCTGTGGTGAGTGAGTGAGTGTGTGTGTGTGACGTGGAGTGCGTGTGGGTGTGGTGTGAGTAGTCAGTGTGGGTGTGTATGAGCAGAGGAGTGCGTGTGTGTGTGTGTGTGTGTGAGTGGTGTGGAGTGTGTGTGTGTGTGTGAGTGAGTGTGAGGTGTGTGTGTGAGGGAGTGTGAGTGTGTGTGTGTGAGGAGTGTGTGTGAGTGTGTGTGTGTGAAAGAGTGTGTGTGTGTGCTGTGAGCTGAGGTGAGTGAGTGAGTGTGCTGTGTGTGTGTGTGTGTGTGAGGGTGAGTGTGAGTGTGAGTGTGTGTGTGTGTGTGTGTGTTTGTTTGTTTGTGAGTGAGTGAGTGAGTGAGTGTGATGTGGGTGTGTGAGTGTGATGCTGAGTGAGTGGTGAGGACGTGTGAGTGAGGGAGTGTGTGTGTGTGAGTGAGGGTGGTGAGTGAGGAGTGAGGAGTGCTGTGCGGGTCTAGTGAGTGTGTGAGATGTGTAGGGAGTGTAGTGGTGAAGTGAGTGTGAGTGTGAGTGTGGGTGCAGGAGTGTGTGTGTGAGTGAGGAGTTGGGATGTGGTGAGTGTGTGTGTGTTTGTGAGTGAGTGTGAGTGTGTGTGTGGGAGTGAGTGTGTGTGTGTGTGTGAGTGGGTGTGTGTGTGTGTGTGAGTGAGTGAAGTGTGTGGGTTTTTTTTTTTTGTGTGTGTGAGTTGATGTGAGTTGAGTGGTGTGGGTTGTGTGTGGGTGGCTTGTGTGAGTGATGTGATGTGAGAGGGGAGTGAGTGAGTGTGAGTGTGGGTGTGAGTGAGAGTGAGAGTGTGTGTGTGTGTGTGATTGTGTGTGTGATTGTGCGAGTGTGTGTGTGTGTGAGAGTGTGTGGTGTGTGTGTGTGAATAAGTGACCGTGATTATAGTGGATGTGAGTGTGTGTGTGAGTGTGAGTCTGTGTGTGTAAGAGTGTGAGTGTGTATGTGAATATGTGTGTGAGTGTGTGTGTGTGTGTGGGTTTGTTGTGTGTGTGTGTGTGATCTGTGTGTTGCTTTGTGTGTGCGTGGTGTGTGTGAGTGAGTGAGTACGTGGAGTGTGTGTGTGTAGGAGTGAGGGTGAGTGTGAGAGTTGTGTGTGAGAGGGGTGTGTGTGTGGGTTGTGTGTACAGTGGGGCAAAAAAGTATTTAGTCCACCAATTGTGCAAGTTCTCCCACTGAAAAAGATGAGAGAGGCCTGTAATTTTCATCATAGGTATACCAACTATGAGAGACAAAATGAGAAAAAAAAATCCAGAAAATCAAATTGTAGGATTTTTAAAGATTAATTGGTAAATTCCTCGGTAAAAAAAGTATTTGGTCACCTACAAACAAGCAAAATTTCTGGCTCTCACAGACCTGTAACAAACTTATTTAAGAGGCTCCTCTGTCCTCCACCCGTTACATGTATTAATGGCATCTGTTTGAACTCGTTATCAGTATAAAAAGACACCTGTCCACAACCTCAAAAAGTCACACTCCAAACTCCACCATGGCCAAGACAAAAGAGCTGTCAAAGGACACCAGAAACTAAATTGTAGACCTGCACCAGGCTGGGAAAGACTGAATCTGCAATAGGTAAGCAGCTTGTGTGGTGTGAAGACCAAGATAACTAGAAATGTTGGTGGCGCAATTATTGGAGAAAATGGAAAGACATACAAGACCACTGATAATCTCCCTCGTTCTGGGGCTCCATGCAAGATCTCACCCTGTGGGGTCAAAATGATCACAAGAACTGTTAGCAAAAATCCCAGAACCACACGGGGTGACCTAGTGAATGACCTGCAGTGAGCTGGGACCAAAGTAACAAAGGCTCCCATCAGTAACACACTGCGCCGCCAGACTCAAATCCTGCAGTGCCAGACGTATCCCCCTGCTTAAGCCAGTACATGTCAAGGCCCATCTGAAGTTTGCTAGAGAGAATTTGGATGATCCAGAAGAGGATTTGGAGAATCTCATATGGTCAGATGAAACCAAAATAAACTTTTTGGTAAAAACTCAACTTGTAATGTTTGGAGGAGAAAGAATGCTGAGATCATAAGATACACCTTATGCCTCTGTGAAGCTTGGGTGGTGAAAACATCATGCCTTTGGGGCATGTTTCTGCAAAGGGACTCAGTCGAATGATAGGTGTAAACCTGATAAGATATGAATGGGTTGGTGGGGGGGGCTGTATCGTGAGATTTGCTGGTTGATAACCTCCTTCCTCACTACAGTGGCATGAAGGTAGGAAAGTGGTGGGTCTTTCAGCTTACAATGATCCCAAAAAACACCGCTCGGGCAACGAAGGGTAGTGTTCGTAAGAGCATTTCAAGGGCCTGGAGTGGCCAGTCCAGTCCTCCAGATCTCTAACACAATAGAAAATCTTTGGCGGAGTTGAAAATCTTGTGTTGCCAGCGAGCAGACCCCCAAACACATTTATGCTATAGAGGAGAGTGTCTGCATGAGGAATGGATAATATACCAGAACAGTGGTGTGAAAACCTTGTGAGATCTTACACAGAAATACGTTTGTATCCTATGTCATTGCCAAAACAAAGGGATAGTATCAAAGTGATTGAGATGAATATTTTTGTTATTGTACCAAATACTTTAGTTTCCACCCATAATTTGCAAATAGTAATCTTTTCAAAAATCCTAGGAATGTGATTTTTCTGGTGATTTTTGTTTTCTCATTTTGTCTGCTCATAGTTGAGGTTAGTACCTCTGATGAAAATTCCAGGCTCTTCTCTGTTGTAAGGGGAGAACTTGCACATGGTGCTGACTAAATTACATTTGTGTACCCACTGGACATGTTTCATTGTGGTGGGGACTGTGTGTGTTGTGGTGTGTGTGTTCTTGAGAGAGTGAGATGTGTGTGTGTGTGATGAGGATGAGAGTTCAGAGAGACGTAGTGTGTGTATGAGAGAAGAGATGTGTGTGTGTGTAAGTTTTTCTATTTGGTGGGGCGTTTATGTGTGTATGAGCGTTTTGGGTGGTCGTGTTGTACAGTTTTTCTATTCTGGTGGGTTGAAGCTTTGTTGTAGTGTGTGGTGTGTGTGAGAGAGAGTATGTATGTTGTGTGTGTGGGTGTTGGTGTGTGGAGATGGAGTATGTGTGAGTGCGTGAGGAGTTTTGTGTGTGTGTGTGTGTACCTGTTTTTCTATTCTGGTGGGGACTTGTGTGTGTGTGTGTGAGCGAGAGCGTGTGTTGTGTGTGTGTGTTGTGTGTTGTGTGTGTGTGTGTGTGTGATGAGAGAGTTATTGTGTGTGGGTACTGTTTTTGCTATTCTGGGGGGGACTTGTGTGGTGTGTGTGTTGTGTGAGGAGAGGAGTATTATGTGTGTGTGGTGTCGTGTGTTGTGAGAGATGAGTAGGTGTGCTTGCGATGTGTGGGAGTTGTGACCTGTTTTTTCTATTTCTGGTGGGGACTTGTGGGTGTCGTGTGTGAGTAGAGCGAGTGGAGAAGTATGTGTGTGTGGCTGTGTGGGTGTGGTGTGTGGTGTGTGATAGATGATGGACTGGTGTTGTTGTACCTGTGTTTTTCTATTCTGGTGGGGACTTGTGTGTGTGTGTTTGTGTGGCCTGCTGCTTTACCTCTTTCAGTGCTTTGAGCAGACGGGGTCTCTTGTCCTCCACACTCTCTCGTGACTGCTGCTTCAGCTTCCTCAGCAGAGCCGTGACTGAAACACAACACACACACAAACATCAATGATTAACTTCCCATTTCATCCGTCAACTGAAAATAATCAAATAATAAAAATAATAGCAGTCTTCACAGGAATGTCATTTACATCATCAGAGCTCAATATCCTTCAGTAGGCACATTTTTTTCTATATAGTCCTTTAAACAAAAACATGGTTTCAAAACAGCTTTAAATGAATGGGTGCCGTCAGAATGAGAATACAAACAGCTGATAAAAAACATCAGTGAATTTAATCCACAGCACTCCAGTCCATCGTGAACATCTGGAGAAGACAAAAGCTGAAACACATCCAGCATTAAGACGTTTTTAACTCAAATTCTAAACTAATATGTGGCTGGATTTTGATGTGAGAGACAGATTACAAATAGTTAAAAGCGTCTTAATGCTGGATTTGTTTCAGCTTTTGTCTTCTCCAGATGTTAACTGATGGACTGGAGTGCTGTGGATTATTGTGATGTTTTTATCAGCTGTTTGGACTCTCATTCTGACGGCACCCATTCACTTGCAGTGAGACACTGATGCAATGCTACATTTCTCCAAACCTGATGAAGAAACAAACTCATCCTGATCTCAGATGAACTGAGAGTGAGCACATTTTAATTTCTGGTTGAACTATTGCTTTAAATACAGACACAGTGAGGCAAAGAGAAAATCTCCTGAAGATAATGATGTTGAAGAGTCAGAGCGTGATCCTCCAAAAACTCAGGCCAGCTTCACGGGAAATCATTCTGACAAGACAAAGTGTGTTTCCATTGGTTACCAGAGTCTAAAATGGAAACGCTGTGCGATCGATAAGTCATCAATACACACTGAGAAACTGAGAAACACCGCAGCGGGAATCACACACTAATGAGAGCGGTGTTAATCAGCAGCTCTCTAACGAGATCTTTCCTGACGAGCATCTCCACGCTGCTGTGTGCCTAATGAATCACACATCCAAACCCCAAGATAAAGTGCTGTGATTGGTTGAGCCTGTGATGATGTCACTCAACGTGGCTCATTCCTCTGAATGAAACACTTACATCGGAGGAAACTGGGGAAAAGTACTGAAATACCATCAAAATAAATAGTATTAAAAGTATTGTAGTAGTATTAAAAGTATTGAAACAGTATCAAATGTACTAAAATAGTATCAAAGTACTGAAATAGCATCAAAAGTACTGAAAAAATCAAAAGTACTGAAATAGTATCAAAATAACTGAAATGGTATCAAATGTATCTAAATAGTATCAAAAGTACTGAAATAGTATCAGAAGTATTTAAATGCTATATAAATACTGAAATAGCATCAAAATACTGAAATATTATCAAAAGTACTAAAATAGTATCAAAATACTGAAATAGTATCAAAAGTACTGAAATAGCACCAAATGAAATCAAACGTATTGATTACTCTAGGGTTGATTAGATCAGTTTTCAGTATTTCTCTCAAACTCTTCTAAATTTAACGCAGCTCAAGGACAGACTGTCACTAGTGCATGTTTTATCCCGTTATAACTTAATAAACATCTCATAAAAACACATTTTTAGAGTTCAGACTTTTTTTTGTTATAGACATTCTGGTCTTGGCACCTAAATCAGCAGTGATTGCACTGATTTGCACAACATTTGAAATGACTGTCGTTCGTGTTTTTCGTTCTCGGTTACGTCTGGACACGTCTGGCTCTGGAGAACTGACGACAGAAACCGGTTGATTCTGATTCAAAGCCATTAAACTCCCATGATGCACACAGTGACACATGAGCACACAAACTCAGAGCTGGAGCGGGACACTGACAGATGGAGCGCTCCGCTTTAGTGCTAATCTCGGTCTCCGATTGGCTTCGGGCACTAGTTTCCCTGCCAGAGGAGCTCAGATGAACCAGACCAGATCTGTGGAGGAACAGTGACGTTCATCTGCTGTGCATCCAGAAACCGGTGCTCCATACTCACAGTTAAACTAACTAGTACAGGTGAGTGAAGAGATAACCAGCTCAACACAACACAGAGAAAACAATCTGTCATTTACTCTGAGTCATGTGGTTCCAAACATGGATGACTTTCTTTCTTCCGAAGGTATTTTGAAGAACACTGGGAAACAAACAACGTTGGACCCCATTGACTTTGACTGTATGAACCACAAACTTCAGACCCATTTCTCAAAATATCTACTTTTGTGTTTCACAGAAGAAAGTCAGTCATACAGGTTTGGATCGACATGAGGCTGAGTAAATGAGACAGAATGGTCAGTTTTGGGTGAACTAATTTAACCTTTAACTGGTCAACCAACTTTTATGATGACCTCTTATGTCACCGGTCAAAGGTCACAACCCACTTCTGAACGTCTCGCTGCTCTCGGCTGATGGGAGTGATGGAGAGATCAAATCTAATTATATAGATTACATATGCTGCATCTCCTGTAGGTGTCATCATCATCATCATCATCTCCACCCACCATCGCTGATTCATCATCATCTTCACTGAGAAATTAATAACTCCGTTCCACAACCTACTAAGCCCTTAATATTATGCAAAATTATGTCACTTATGTTAAATTCTAAGATGCCTCACATCATCACATGCGATGCAATAAAAGCTGGCTTTGGCGAGTCAATAACAGTTAATCAGCAGTTGGCGGCTTCTGAAACACAACACGAGGAGAATGATGAAGATCAGAGAGTCAGAGGAAATATGAACACAAGTACTTCATGCTAATAAAGCAACAAATAAATTGAATTCAAATGGACTTTTCTACTCAATATTAGGGCTCTATGATTTGTGTGATGTGGAAAACGCAGACTGAATCATGGAATTCAGGCACAAAAATGTGATTTCACCATTTCATTTGAGAAAGCAATCATCAGATACACACTGAAACTCAAATATCTTCACTAAAACCCGCCAAAATAAAAGACTGGTTTAACTTGAAGAAATTATGACTGAAATACATTACTGTTGTACAGTGGAATGTACTTCTCAAAGTAATAATTATACAGTTTAAAACATTCATTTTAAGGTATATCACAGAAAATACAACCAATTTAATCAGTAAACCCAGTAAAGTTGTGCCGTAATGGCAGCCTCGCACGCAATTCTCAATATCGGTGAATATGATATTACAAAACCGATATCCAATAATGGAAAGATACTTAAATGTCAGGAAAAATATCGGTAAAACCGATTATCGGTCGATCTCTAAATCAAAGAGATTTCATAGGGCCGTACAGTGTTTCTGTGAGATGTCAGTATGTGAAGTTTTCACTCTGTTTTGCATTTCTAGCAGATACGCAGTCCAATGCAAATGATCCCTATGTAAAGTGTGAGCAGGAACTCTGAGCCGCCGGTGATCGTTAGCTGAACGAGCTCTTCATTAACACAGACTGAGCATCGTTATGAGCTGATAAACACACATTAATGCTCAAAGGATTTTCAGTGAATTAGCGCTGATGGTGTAACTTAATCCAGAGTGAGATTTAATCTGACAGTCACTCGTTTCATCTGGACTCGTGCTGTCCTCGTGCGGACCACACATGACCTGATTACACACACACACACACACACACACACACACACACACACACTCTACACATGTTCACACCGTACTCACGTCATCCACATCACACTCACTCACACACATTCTCACACACATTCTCACACACTCACACACTCACACACATTCACACTCACACACACACACTCGCACTCATACACACTCATTCACACTCACACACACACACACACACCCTCATAACCTTCCACTCATACACACACACAACACACACACACCACCCACACAAACTCATCCACACTCATACTCATACAATACACACACTCATTACACTCATACACACTCGCACACACACTCACACTCCTACACATTCCCATTTACACACTCACACACAATCACACTAATACACACACGCTCATTCACATTCACACTCACACACACACACATTCACACTCACACACCTACACATTCACACACACACACACACTCATACACATTCACACTCACACACACACACACACACAAAACACTAACACACACATACCATACTCACCACACACTCAAACACACTCAACACACTCACACACCCTCACACTACCTCACACTAATACACACGCACACTCTCGTACACGCTAACACACACACACACTCTCACACACATTCACACTCGCAATCAAACAATGCAAACGCACCCACACACACTCAAACACTCACACACTCACACACTCACACACATTCACACTCATACACACACACTTACACACGCGCACATTCACACTCATACACACACACTTACACACGCGCACATTCACACACTCAATTACACATTCACACTCCCATACCACACTAACCACACACACACATACACACCACACACACACACAACACATCACATACACACACACACACAACACACTAGGCTAACTAAAACCATTAAAAACGGCCTTACTTAAATAAAAAAAAAAAAAATAAATAAAAAAACTTAAACTTATTTTATTTCAGGTAGTTGCAAAGGCAACATTTCTAATTTTAGTGCATACTAAAAAAATAAACTAAAACTGAAACCATAAATTTCATTATACTAAAATAAAAAAAACTTATTTTATTTTAGTAAGTTGCCAAGACAATATTTCTCTTTCGTTTAGTTTAAGCTGAAGTACCAAAATAAACTAAATCAACCATGAAACCATACAAATGTCATCATAAGACATAAAATAAACATATACACATTAAAATATATACCTTTTTTAAAATTAATTAAATAAAAAAATTTACATTTTATTTCAGCTAGATAAGAAAATAATTACTCTTTTTTGCTTAAATTGAAGTACTACAAAAAACAAAAACTGAAACCATAAATACATTTAATTACTTACATTTTTATTATTATTTCAGCTAGTTTCCAAAGCAGTATTTCTCATTTTCATTTAACTCAAGTAATTCATTTAATAACTAAAACTAAACAAACTGAAACTTAATAAAAACTAGGGATGTAACGTTTCTCGGTAAAACATCTGTAATAGGCCTATGGCTTGTTAAAAATAACAACACGTAAAACAGACAGAGTTCGGCTAATATATGTTTCTGTCGACAGATACGCATTCTCGCTTCCCAACAGATTACAACAATAGCCATGAACAAAAATTTTAAAAACGTGGACAAACCAGTCACTCTTTGTTCAATGCTGGAATATGACAAACACAACATTCTAAATGGAAACACAAAAAATAAATCGAATTAAAAATATTCACAAAAACTATAACAGTATATCAATGCCGTACTCATCTGTCGGTCCCCGTAGCTGATGGCCTCGGCGAGTGGGCTCCATCCCTGAGCGTTTTTCACCTTCACTGGTGCATTATGGGCCAGCAGCAGATGGGCACATTCTGAGGAGGAGAGAAAGAGCAGATCAAGGCTTCTTTACAGTCCACTCACGTCAAAGACTGAAATCACTCTTATAAATCAAACACAAACTACATCTACTGTTTCCAAACTGTACAGACTTCTTTCTGGCAAATATCGTGTTCACGCATCATTCTTTATAATAAATTACCTTTTTACTTTGGTGTTTTATATGTTGATTTCAACATTACGCTAGATTTAATTATTGCATGGAATTGATCTTACTGATATAGATATCGTACCTCAAAGCGATGATGTTACTGACCATTTCCTTGTATCGTGCATGCTGCGTATTACTAATATTAACTATATGGCTCCGCGTTATCGTCCGGGCAGAACTATTGTTCCAGCCACCAAAGACAGATTCACAAATAACCCGCCTGATTTATCTCAACTGCTCTGTGAACCCATAAGTACACATGAACTAGACGAAACGACTAGCAACATGGACACTATCTTCTCTAATACATAAGAAGCTGTTGCCCCCATCAAATTGAAAAAGTTAGAGAAAAACGTACTGCGCCATGGTACAACAGTAATTCCCATTCTCTCAAGAAAAAAACTCGTAATCTTGAACGCAAATGGAGAAAAACAAACTTGGAAGTTTTTAGAATTGCGTGAAAAAAACAGTATGTCCAGCCCCTATAGACAGGCTCTAACCAAGACGCAAGGGGCCGAGCATATCCACAAACTCATCGAAAATAACCAAAACAATCCAAGGTTTTTTTTTTAGCACAGTGGCTAGATTAACAAAGAACCAGACGCCACCCAATCTAAATATTACCTCACAGTTTAATAGTAATGACTTTATGAATTTCTTCAATGATAAAATAGATAACATCAGAAATACAATAACAAAGGTAGATTCTACAGCGTATAATACTTCAGCTTCATTCATCGCACCAAAAGATAAAATGCAGTGCTTTACAACTATAGGACAGGAAGATCTAAATAAACTTATCACTGCATCTAACCAACAACATGCCTGTTAGATCCTATACCCACTAAATTACTAAAAGAGTTGATACCTGTAGCAGAAGAAGCTATCACTATGAGTAAATCGTCGTTGTCTTTAGTCACGTCCCAAAAACTCAACTGGCGGTACATTAAGCCTCTATTAAGAAACCACTACGAGATTTAGGAACTGGCAAATAAAGACCATTCATCTTCCTTTTAGTCTAAAATTTTGACAAAAGTCGGTGTGTATGCTCAATTGTGCTCCTTCCGCCAAAAAAAAAATTGATATCTATGAAGATTTTTTGACTTGTTCTTGCGTAGACTAAGGCGGGTCTCATTTGTAGTTTTACTTTGATCTTAGTGCTGCATCGATTACTATAGATCATGACATATCATAGCAGAATTACAAACTATACAGGTATCACAGGGCAGGCTTTTAAGAGGTTAGATACGACCTGTCGGATTCGCTAACACCTTGTTCATTTAAATGTTGAGTCATCTCAATTATCACCAGTAAATTATGGAGTGCCATAAGGATCTGTCCTATGTCCTCTGCTATTTTGTTGCCCCTTGGTAATATTATTAGGACATTTCGGGATTAGTTTCCACTGTTATGCCGTTGATATTCAACTATATATCTCAACAAGACCAGACTCATATTACCCAATTTTACAGTCTCTGCACTGGCTACCTATTAAATTCCATATCAGTTACAAATATTATTACTTGCCTATAAGGCCATTAATGGATTTGCTCCTGCGTACCTAACTAGTCTTCTAACAATCCATCACGCTCCCTAAGGTCGCAAAACTCGGAACTTTTGGTAATACCTAGGATAGCAAAGTCAACTAAAAGAGGTAGAGCTTTTTCGCATTTTGCTCCCAAACTCTGGAATAGACTTCCTGATACCGTTCGGGGTTCAGACACACTCTCTCTGTTTAAATCTAGATTAAAGACACATCTCTTTGGCCAAGCATTCGAATAATGCATCTCATAATCTTTTACTAACATATATCTAATCAAATGCACATTATTAATCTTTAGCTTGGGTTAAACAAATACATTTAGCTTGGTTGGAACAGCAACTACGCTAACTATGTTTGTATTTGTTCCTCTGTTTCTGCTGGGATTAACATCCCGTGGTAACTAGGATTTAAACAAGCTTCAGTCTGGATCCAGAACACATGAGAAGAGATGATGCCAACCCCTCAGAGGCACCTCAGATGATGCCAACCCTCAAACAACTTACACAACTACCACATTTTGCTATAAGTTTGATTGCATCATATAATAATAGTGTTCATCGTCTGTTTTATTACGTCTTAAATTGATTTTTCCGTACATTTCTGCCATATGTACATTAACTGACAGTCACCACTGATAAGCTACTACTAAATATTGTAGAAACTTAATATGCTGTAAAGTTGCTTTGCAATGATTTGTATCGTGAAAAGCGCTGTACAAATAAACTTGCTCCCCGATTTAAACATTAAAGAAGGTGAGAGCTTAATAACATCTCTCTTCTGTCGCGGTCACAAAGGAACTTCTTTAATTCCGGCGTTCAGATGGAAGAAACTCCTCCGAGCTCTTCACGGGTCAAACATGACACGAGTGGACGTCTAGAGCCAGTAATAATGAAATACTAGCACACTGCTGACTGCATACTACACACTACAAACTGCTTACTTCTGAAAGTAGCGTGAAGGAGTACGCAGTAAAACACTTCCAACAGGAGTGCGCTGTATAGCGTCACATGACCATGCAGGTTTAATGCATTATTTCACATTGTTTTGAGTAAAAACGTCTCAACTTTTGACATTAACATAATACATTTAATAAAACAAAAAAATTTCAATAAATAAAAAAACTATAAAATATAATAATAAATGCTAAAATATAGAAAAAATTAATATTAACTACAGTAAAATATTTAATACAAAAAATTAACCCCATATTATGAATATCAGGCAAATAAATAATACAACAATAAATATATTATAACACGTAATACCTCGTATAAGTTGCTTTCGATAAATGTAAATGTAAATGCATAACTGTGAATGTAAATATCTCTTCTGGTTCATCTGTCAAACTGGAAATGCATTTGTGGGATACAGTATGCCATCGAAGCTTATTTCAGCTACGCAATAAAATTTTTTATTTTTTTTAAATGTTACAAAGTCATGCATTTTATCTTACAATTTGAACTTTTTTTCTTGCAATTATGAGAAAAAAGTCAGAATCATAAGACAGTCACAACAACCTTTTATTTTATTATTTTTGTATCTGTGATGGCGAAAAAAAAACAGGCCAGATGTAAATAGGTAAAAAAAAAAAAAAAAATGCGACATGTAAATAAGATTTCGGAAAAGGAAAAAGTAAAAAAGGCAGAACTGGGAAAAGATAATTAATTAATTGTGAGATAAAAAGTCACAATTCCCTTTTTAATTTGTTTACTCTCTGCCGGAAACAAAAAACAAAAGTGAGATGTAAAGACAGAATTCCAAGAAAAAAAGTCAGAATTGTGAGCGGAAAGGAAACATTCTTCAACTCTTGTCTAAATTGTGACGTAGAATGTTGCAATTGCACAAAAAAGTCAGAATTGTGAGATAAAACGTTGCAATAACTTTTTTTTTATGCCATGGCGAAAACAAAGAACAAAATCGCAAAATGTAAAGTCAAGTTTCTGAGAAAAAAATGAAGAATTGTGATATGTAAACTTGAAATTGCAGGTTTATAACTAAATGTAGATGTAGATCTTCTAGGGCAGGGGTGGCGAAAGTAGGTCCTGGAGAGTTTTGCTTCAACCCTAATCAAACACACCTGAACAAGCTAATCAAGGTCTGAAGGGTTATTAGGAAGCTACAGGCAGGTGAGTTTTCATTAGGGTTGGAGCTGAACTCTGCAAGGACCGGATTCACCAGCCCTGATCTAGTGCAGGGTTCCTCAAATCTTGCCTTGGCAGGGGCAATGCGCTGCAGAGTTTAGCTCCAAACCTGACCAAACTCACCTACCTGTGATTTTCTAATGATCCTGAAGACATTGATTAGCATGCTCAGGTGTGTTTGATTAGGGTTAGAGCTAAACTCTGCAGGAAAGTCGAGCTCGTCGGCCAAATTTGAGGATCCCTGCTCTAGAGTGTCTGTTTTCAGAGTTTCTGCAGGTCTGAGGAAGGTAAATGTAAGACTTTTAAAGAAAATGTAATTAATTAACTGAATGGAAATGTCATTATGTTCTCTTAATATAAATGTCGGTTTAGCAAACATCAAAGTTATCACAGGGGTTAAAGCAAAAAAAAATCCTGAGCCTTAACTTTTTTCTGGGGGTTGCTGTGGGGGGACACATACACAGGGTTATTTGGGAAAAAAACTAAACAAAATGATTTTCCTTGAAACTAACTAGTAACGTATCTGCCCTTGCCATTAGCCCTTGCCAGGCTGAGACTACAGATTATGGTGGATATCTGAAACCGCAATACCAAGAAAGGTTACTCACTACAATATGCTGCAAACACATGCAACATTTAGGATGCTTTGATATCAAGTTTAGCTGGTTAGCTTTGCCCTTGACAGAGTACAGGACGACCTACAATCTAAAACATGACATTTCTGAAATAGTTTTGTTCAAAAGAAATAATAGTAAATTAAATACTAGGAATTTAATATAAAATAGGAAATATACAAAGCCAGTTTACTACAGACAATTACAGTTCAGTTCAAATAACAACAACTAAAACATTAAAATGCTGCAAGAACTGGTAACTTAGGGTTTGTACAGACACTGCAAAATAAAATTTTGCAGGACTTTTAAGGACTTGCAATACTTTTTTGGTTTTCAAGGACTAAAATCAGATCTCACTAATCAATCAATATTGTTATCTTACAAATTCTAATAAATAAAAAAAATTTTTTAAACTAATAAAACCAATGGCACAAATAAAGTGCAGACATGCAAGAATGCAATGGACTGTGGCATAACTCTAACATTTACAGGATATCTGGTTAAGTTACGCTTTCCCATTTCAAACTGTTTGTTTTCCCAAACTCACACACACACTGCTCATACACTGCACATGCCTCTCAACAACAATGCTCACACGCAACACAACTCGCCTCTCTCACACATCACACGCTCACAAACACCACGCCTCACACACAAACACACACACATCACGCTCACAACAACGATCACACCACCCGGGCTCACTCTCTCACCAGAAGCTAACCAACCCTCACCACGCTCACACACAACACCTATCACACACGCGATCACACAAACACAATCTCGCACACACACACACACTCACACGCATTCGGGTGGATCAGAAGCGGGCGACTCACCTTTATGACCCATCATAACAGCCAGATGAAGGGGGGTGTTTCCTGTAAGACAGACGATACGGAGTCATTTACAACCGGGACAAACCCAAACTGAGCAATCATTCAGCAGAAACTTCAGCAGCATGCACTTCTGTATTTAATTTAAGGTGTGTATATACAGTGGGTACGGAAAGTCTTCAGACCCCCTTAACTTTTTTCACTCTGTTATCTTGCAGCCATTTGCTTGTAGCATCCGCTCATGGGGAAATTGTAATTAACCATAACTAGTTATAATTACTTATTCATATTTTAGATCCGCTGTAGATATTTAGCTGAGCTCTCAGGTTCAACTGTCTTGTCAATTCTAAGAACGGTAATTTCCTGGTTAAAGGAAATAACTTTCTTACTGTACAATTCTATAAGTTTGTAACGTAAATCTGCATGATTATTGACTCCGGTTATGAGTAAACAATGAACACGTCAAATGTGATACAAGTAAGGTTTTATTAACAACATAAAAACTTAAACTAGTCTAACATACAACATAAACACACAAACTGGTCTAACACACACACACACACAATTTGTATACAGTTGGTATAGGAAAGGGTTAAAATTTAACTCAGCATAGAAAGAGGCATAAAGAATGGATTTTATGGAACACTTAGCATGTATATTCAACAGATCAAAGCCTTCCGGGATACGTCAGATTCTGAGTTCACACACACCTTTGTAAAAAGGTGTAACTAATACTTAATGCATCAATTAAATCGACTAAGTTTGATACTTGCACGTCTGTATGAACAAAAGATTCCTGATGCGATCTTACGGCCCCAAGATCTTGCTGAGGTTGGTTGATGAGAAAGAACCAGTTTACGTCAGAGTAACTTGAAGAATGGAAAGGACAAGGCCGAAAGGCCTGGCACAATCTTTGACATCCTGAAGCGGTTTTTTCACATTTTCTTAGCTTATGACCGAACCACCGACTGGGGCGGGTCCCTTGAGCCGGGCCTTTAAGGTCGGAGAAGTTCTCCGCCTTTCAAGATGGGCTTGTCAAATGAGCAAAATGGAATTTCCGAGCGAGAGGTGGCAATTGCTGGAGGGCTTTACGACCCTTTGTCTCTAAGCATGATAATTTGCAAATGGACTTAAATCGAAAATATTAACGATTCTCAGGGCCCTAATATATATTGCCTATGTTCCAACATATAATATACACACTTGTTTAGATCATAAGAAGGCGAATTCATAGATAATAAACAAGGTAAGATTACATATAGTGAAAACGGAGGATCAGGAATGGGTCCCCTCACAAGCATACGAAAATAGTCTAAGAATATCAAAGACAAAATAAACAATGACAATAATATACTCAATGGCATGAAGAAATATGTGTGTTCATTCAAATAACAGTTTTTCTATGAATTAACTAGAACACAGTCCATTTCTACTCCGCTTTTCCTTGGGACAAAGAGTGGGCTATCCTTCTCACATTCCGGGGGGTCATAAAACCAGTGAGTGAGATCATGAGAGTGTCCATGGTGACCAAGGGCGGATGGTGTTCAGCAGAAATCCTGGCATCCAGTATATTGAGTGAGGGGACTTTGACGATTTGTTAATCTAATGAATATTTGATTTGTTAAATCAAATTAAAATTAGGGTGTCAGATTGGTCGAGACGCTACATCTTTCCCCCCTTTCGAGCGTTGTTGTCCGTAGAATAGACAACAGCGAGCGACGTCAACGGTGCAGAACAATCTAACACACACTTGTCACTCACGGCTGGGAGACAGTGGAGGCTCTCTGGCTGTTGGTGCCTCCAGAAGTGGTTGTGGTGCAGTGGTGGATGCTGTCAGGTGGTGTGCAGTGGTGATGTAGGCTGTAGCAAGGTGAGGGTCCTCAAGCTTGTGCAGCAGGTGTCGAGGCAGTGTCACCTGTCATCCTGAAGTGAGTTAGTCA
>JADLZN010009169.1:0-33391 GCA_018155175.1 Sinocyclocheilus anophthalmus | reverse complement strand
ACACTGGATGTGTCAAAGCAAACATTCCAAATCATTAGTCCTGCTGTTGGAAGTAGTGCAACCACGTGGAGGATGTCAGAAATAGAATGGAGCATCAACTTACTGTCTGTATCATGTCATGGCACTTCCAGTGTAGACAGAATCACTGACTATAATTAGCCTATTTCCATTTGCTTTTGACGCGGCGCATCTGGTGTAGACGCAGTGTTACTATTTGTGCCATATGATTATTCAGAATAGTAAGAGTAGAAGGCTATTCCAAATCCAGAAACTGTTTATGAGTGAACATTGAATTTATTGACTTATTACTTAGTCAAGTTGTTTATGCATATGGCCTGCATTTATGCATATGGTCTCAAGTAAAAGATGCTAGACAATCTTATTTGTTGCTATATATTAATTTATTTTTGTATGATTTTAGCCACTTTTGCTTCAAACAAGCATATACAGTTTTGGATTGATAGTATTCTGTGCATTTTTATTATTCTGTCCAGTTGCCTGCACAGCTGTCTTTCTCTCCTTCACCACCACACACACATAAACACCTGCCAATAGCGAGGCCTTCAAAAGCAAGGTTTTCAGAGATTTCTCCTTGAGCACAGGTCAGATGGAGTGTTCCACTCTGAATGGAAATGAGTAACTCTCACTGCCACCAGAGAAAAGATTAAAGTGGCATTTAGAGGAAAGGCATTTCTCCACTGGGCATAATAATAAACCTCCTCATCCAAAACAACAGTGGTTAGAATAGAGGGTTGAGCATGTAGACATCTGAGACCTCTTCCAGGTCTCTTCACAATTCAAAGGGCTCCAAACTGCATCTCCAAACAAAACACAGTGCAGGCCTTTGTTAAGTATTAAGTGACAACAACAATCACATTCAAGTTGTGCTTGACTTAGCAGTTGTAAAGGGAAGAAAAAAACATGTGCCAACATGCTTTTTGGAATTGCAAAATGTAGCTCTTGTCTGTTTGTTTGTTTTTCTGTTTAAACTCTTTGTCTTTATGTGATCCATTAAATGGAGAATACTTCAATCCAGAGCAGTCTAGCTTTGGATAGCTTCCAACTGTGAACTATTGTGGAGAAATTACAAGTGAAATCGAGGGTGTAAAATATATATATTTAAAATAAAGTTCAATTAGTTAACAATAGCTAATGCAATAGCTATTGTTTTAGGTTAATAGTCATTTCTACATACTGTATATTAATCAATTTTTAACATTTATTCCCATTGGAATCAAACCTTAAGTATAATACATGCAAAGGGTAAGCATCTTTCTGTACATGCAGTGTGTGTATGTATTGATAATAATAATAAAACAACAGCAAACAATACTTGTGTGTACTTTTTTTACTGTTACAATAGTGTTAAATGTTGTTCAGATGATGTAAACCACAATTACGCAAAAAAAAAAAAGTAAACTCCTGTTACGTTTTGAGTAACAGTGTACACTCACACATAAAACAAAATACTACAGTATTTCAGTAAGTCATTTAGAGATTGACGTTCAGAAGCTGTTAGGTGGAGCCAAGGGCTGGTCTGGTGGGGAGGGCTTGGGCGTTGAATAGTGAAGGAGAAAGGTTAGACTCCAAACCATTTTGACGGTTCAAAGGTTACATTTGCATGATGGCCACAATGAATCCCCTGCCGCTTTGTCTTCTACATCTTATAAAACATGATCATTGGGAGTGTGTGACTTTGTGCATTTGTGTGTTTAATAATAACTACAGGGCATACACTTCCATAAGCAAGTAAGCTCGAGTGATGCTCTTATTTGCTTCTTTGAAAAAAAAAAGCGATTTCTGACTAAATATTTTTTTTCCCCACTGTATAAAATATCTTCTACTAAGATAACTGATCTCTGGCTAAGTGGTTCTTCAAAACAAATTTGCGGATTGATTAAAATCTCTGGATTTTAAGTTGTGTAGATACTGTGTTTTCTGTGTATATTTATTATGTATATAATACACACACATGCATGTATATATTTAAAAACAATAGTTGTTATAGATTAATAATTTATAAATGTAATATAATTTTTGAATATAAATTACATAGGTTTCAAAATATAGATTGGTGTGTCTTTTATTACATAATAACATAACAGTACAATTGCTATATTATGTTAACAAAAACTTTTATTTTGGATGTGAGTAATCGCAGTTAATCATTGCCCAACACTAATTTTGCATGATTCCCAATTATTTATACACACGATTTCTAGTATTTGTATAGACTTTAAATTTTTATTTCAATGTTGTAATTAGCAATTCATTTAATTTTATTTTTGAACAGATTTGTTATGTGACAGCTTTAATTAAAGTTTCTTAAGGGTCAAGATTATGTTATCTGCATCTCCTGCGCTCCATCAAGTCACATCAAGCGGGCCAGGCTTGTGTAATGGAAGACAGCCTAGAGCCAAAGGCAGACCAGGGAACCAGGGTGGAGCTGGCAGAACAGGAGGTCAGGGTGGTTGGGATGACCACCACAGCAAGCCCATCGGGACTAAAGATCCCCATGGTGGTGAAGACCACTTCAGCGGAGGTGATGAGGCAGATGACCCCCTGGCAGATCAGGCAGGACTGCAATGAAGAGCACAAAGAGGTTAGCAACAGCCTTTACGGCCGTAACAGGACAAGCAGACAGTTCAGCAAAGGTCTCCTTGGCTCTGACAGGACAGGGTAACAGTTCAGAGAGAATCTCCGTAGCCTCACTCGAACAGACAAGGGATTGAGAAATGACCTCCTTGTCCATGACTAGACAAGCAGAGGATTCATAAACAGCCTCCTTTGCCATTACAGGACCAAAACAGGAGAGTTCAAAAGTGGGTGCAACCACCTTAAGAGAACCGCAGCGGATGCCGCTGCCTCTGGAGGTTCTGCAGCAGAAGCCACCACCTCTGGAGGTTTAGAACCTAACTCTAGGTCAGTTTCATAAACTGAGGCTAGTTCAGGACCACACTCATAGATCGGAAAGGGCTTTGGATCAAACTCATAAACTGAGGTGAGCTCTGGTGTGTGGACTTGTGAGATGGAGCAAGCTCTGTGGTAAGCTCTGGAATAAACTCACAGACTAGAGCATGCTCTGGAGCGGACTCATAAACTGGAGTGAACTCGTAGGCTTGAGCAGGCTGTGAAGTGAACTCATAGATGGGAGCGAGTTCTGGAATAAACTCGTAAACTTGAGCGGGCTCTGAAGTGAACTCATAAACTGGCGCAAACGGGCTCCAGAGAAGATTCCTGGACTGGAGCGGGCTCTGTAGTGGATTCTGAGGACTGCTGGACTGGAGCGAACTCTGAGGGTTTCTGGACTGAAGCAGGTACTTGAGTTGACTCCGAAGACTCCTGGGCTGGAGCAAATTCCTGAGTGAACTCATGGAATGGAACAGACTCTGACAACGAATGTTGAGGCCCTTGAGATACCAGCTGCTCTGACCAAAATCAGCGGTGGATCTGCCGAACTAGAGTTCAGCCCCAAGTGTCGTTTAAACACCCGAGTGTCTTCAAGTGCAAGGTTCACGATGACCGGGAACACAGTAGTGGCATCCGTGATGGATGAAGACTGTGGCCTGACATCCATAACAGCTGGAGTTGGCGGCCATAATGGCTGGAGGCTCTGGCGTGGCAGTCATCTTGTGAAAGGGCTCTGGAACAGCCTTCTCATGAGCGGACTCTGGGACAACAGGAGTGGACTTAGCTGCCCTTCTCCTTCTCGACCTTCACTTGTGAGACAGAGACAATGAAGCCTCGCTGTCCTCTGGAGATGTTGTGGCGGACTCTGTGCTCATGGCAGAGCCCCTAGATAAGGCAGACTTACCTGATGTTACTATTAGACTGCGGTAACTGAGATAGTCAAAGAAGCCTCAAAAATTGAGTCTTAAGTCCCTCCATCTCAGGCAAGGACTATCAAGGCATCCATTGAAGATGTTATTAAGCTCAGTATTGCAAAGTTCCAGCCCCACTGCCTTGGTCCAAAACGTCTGAGCCAGGGCCCCTACTCCCAGCCCCAAACAATGATCCGGCGGAGTGCCCTCTGGTGGCTGTCATAGGCACACCAGCTGATGGCTGTGACACTTTAGTTGAGCTGTGGTTACTACATTCATGGTTACTACAGTTTTACTCTATTACCATTACTGCAATATTACTATAGAGGAACCATAGTTAGGAACCATAGTTAGAACCATGGTTAATGTTCATATGGGATATGACAAGTGCTGAGTACGTCCATCTCTGGCTTAGCACCAGCCAAAGCACGAAAGCATATTTGAATTTAGCAGTTAATCACGTGACACACTGAACAATAATCACACTGGTGTAATTGCACACGTTAAAGGGCTACTTTACATCCGAAACTCTGATCACCTGTAAAGGGCTTCTATCCAGTGTGAATCTTCATATGTTTCCTAAGGTTTCCATTTTCAGTGAAACTCTTTCCACATTGTTGGCAGGTGAAAGGCTTCTCTCCAGTATGAATTCTTATGTGGACTTCAAGGTGCACTTTTTGAGTAAAACTCTTTCCACACTGAGAGCATGTGTACGTTTCTCTCCAGTGTGAATATTCATGTGTATCTTAAGGCTTGATGATTGAGTGAAGCTATTCCCACATTGATCACAATTGAATGGTTTCTCTCCGGTGTGAACTCTCATGTGAACTTTAAGGTTTCCGTTTTTAGTAAATCTCTTTCCACACTGTTGGCAGACAAAGGGTTTCATTCCAGTGTGAACTCTCATGTGGTAATTAAGGCTTGCTTTTTGAATGAAACTCTTCCCACACTGTTTGCAGGTGAAAGGTTTCTCTCCAGTGTGAACTCTCATGTGGACTTCAAGGTTTCCCTTTCTATTGAAACTTTTCCCGCACTGTTGGCAGGTAAAATAACTTCTCTTTGCTGTCTTTTGAACTTTTTTTTGTGAAGTCTTTTCAGTATGCAAGAAACTAAATGATTTTTTTCCAGTCATGAAATCATATTTCTCATGCTGAACACTGAGTTCTTGACTCTCCTCTTTCAGTGTCATCAGGTCTAATGCAAAAAAGACAAATCCAGATTAACCCCATTTATAATGGCACAAAGAACAAACATCAAAACCAACAACATGTAGATCTTATACACACCAAGCTACTAAAGGAGGTGTTAAATGTAATCTCAAAACCTCTTCCCATTATTTGAAGTAAATGGTGATGATAAAAAGAGCAAAGTTTATTGTATAATCTTCAATGCTCATTTTCGAGGTAATGAGTCATGTGATCTCAACATGTCTGTCCACATGAAGCGACCCGCTCCATGTCAAATAAAACCACTTTAACTACAACACTAATATGACAGTCTTCAAAAATATCATAATTCTGCTGGAGCTGGACATTTTATAAGGATCAAATGAGGTTGAGTTCACTTTGAGGAATGAAAACCAACTGTTTGTGTCTCAGTATCTTCATGTTTGTCTCTGAATGTTTCTTCAATCTTCAGGTCTTCACTCTCCTCTTTAATAAACACAATCTCTGTTTGTTCCTCAGTATCTTCATGTTTGTCTCTGAATGTTTCTTCAATCTTCACGTCTTCACTCTCCTCTTTAATGAACGCCATCTTTATAATAGTGTCACGTGGATCTGTAAGAAATGAATCACAGATTCCTTAAGTGGCCAATAACAGCGGTTAAAAACAGATTGAACACTCACCATTTTTCGCAGAAATATATTTCTAAAGGTGCGGTTGACATGAAATTTTCACCAGATGTCGGTAACAACCCAAGTGATCCATACATGCAAAGAAAACAAAACAAATAATTTCAGAAATGATTGAACTCATGAAGAAAGGGAGGTGCAAAAAGGCATTGAAAGCCAAGACACCAGCTGAAATCTGTCAGTAACTAGAAAGCAATCCTGCTCCTGGTCAGTGGAAATTAATATTAGCTTCAGTCCCAACACCTACAGTAACAGGATGATGATGATGAAACAAGGGTGGACATTTCAGCAAGACAATGATCCCAAACACAGCCAAGTAAACTCTCAACTGGTTTCAGCAAAAGAAATTAAAGCTGCTAGAATGGCCCAGCCAATAACCTGACTTGAATCCAATAGAAAATAAGAACTAAAGATCAGAGTTCATAGAAGAGGCCCACAAAACCTTCAATATTTGAAGACTCTGTAGAAGAATGGGCCAAAATCACACCTGAGCAATGCATGCCACTAGTTTCTCCATACAGGAGGCGTCTTGAAGCTTTCATTAACAACAAAGGCTTTTGTACAAAGTATTAAATACATTTCAGTAGTTCAATACTTTTTCCCTGTGTCATTCCATTTTATTACACATAACTTTATTTCTGAACTTATTTGTTTTGTTTAATTTGAATGTATGGATTACTTGGGTTGCTACCGACATCTGGTGAAAATTTTATGTCAACAGCACCTTTAGAAATATATTTACTGAGAAAAATGGTGACGTGTTCAATACTTATTTTACCTGCTGTATAGTGTGAAGTGCTCTAAATTCACTACAGAGCATTTGTGATATTTATAGTTAAGAATTAAGTCAAGTATCTTTATATGAGCATTTTTTATTTCATAAGAAAGAAAATATGGTTCACTGATTTAAAGCTGTACATGTTCGGTTTCATCAACCAGCAAAACATACTCAGGTGTTACTCCTCATCTAACATTGTTAGGAGTGAATGATGTTCAGTTTCTAAATATAAGATGCTTTAAGCAGTTTATAAGAAACACATAAACTGTAGAAGTATATCCTTCACAGGGTATTAAAAAGTACACATAAATTAGATTATATAAGTGAAGTTATAGTTTTGAGACAAACTACCTGTAATATCCAGTTACGGCTGTAGTAAACTCAGAAGTGAAGATCAGAGACTGAGTGACTCTTCATCAGGTTCTTGATTGAGATGCTACTGTGTGTCACGCTGCAGTCATCAAGACTGACTAAAGCACTGAATCACTGTAGTTTTATACTGATTTCAGGAGGCCGTCATCAGAAGATTAAGTATATAAAGGATGCAAGCAGTTACAGGAATTTGCCCAGATTTTCAGCAACTCTAATCTAATCAGCATAACTATAACACTCATTATCACAGAGATCAGGGAAGGTCACACCTACAGACATCACATTCACACTTAACCCAGGTACTGATAGCATGAACAATGACCATCAATTAAAGTAACGGGGCAGAAGCAGCAAGAGACAATAAAGACAAAAGGTGACAGACTCACCTACCGTGATTTTACATCTGCATTCACACACACCTAAAACCAAAGAGATTGAGTTTTAATATTTAAATGCCATTTATCTTTCTGTCTTAATTGATGTGCATTTGTAAGAAAGTAAACATGTATTATTTGGAATAATTTTGTAGAATACAAATATAAGTTTCATAAATTAACAGTGATTAAATAGTGAACCCTTTAAGCAAGTCTCTGTGGAGATCAGTGCAGAAAGGCAACATGGAGCATTGTTTTTTAATTAATTATTATTATTTAATACTATATTAGAGATGCATAATAGAGGTGAATGTCCAATGTATACTTGTCTACAATTACTGCCAAAGTCTATATAAAATACATTTAAATAAAACATTATTTACAGAGTTACTGTTCTTTTTTATTATCATTATTTCTAGCTACCACCAGACAGGAGTCACAGTAACCACAGGGAACATGGGAGAACTGGTTGCTGCCCTTTGTGTGTCAATGGAAAGAAAGTTCCACAGAATGGAATACAATGCTGTTCTTTCAGAAACCACTGTACTGGACCTGAGGTTCAAAAATTTGGCATTTAATGACAACAGAGCTGTTGATGAGGCACTTCAAAGAGTAACAACAGCAGCAGCAAGATGCAGCACTATACCACCTCTATCACCAGAAGGCCAGGAGGGAAAAGAAGGAGCAGGGACACTAGAAGTGGAGCCACAAACATCTGCTGTTTGAAAGTTGTTTGTTAAAAGAGCCACAGGAGCCATTGCAAGAAGAAATCCTGATATATTGGAAGAAAGATCCTATCTTGAGGAGCCCCTTGTCCAAAGAGCTGCAGACCCGCTGAGCTGGTGGGAGACCAAGGCTTCAGTTTACCCACGACTTGTAAAGCTGATGACAGGGAGACTGTGCATTGTAGCAACATCAGTCCCTTCCGAAAGAATGTTCTCAAAAACGGCAGATTTTAACAGAAAGAAGAAACCTGATCAGAACCTCAAATCTGAGGCACTAATGGCGTTTTTCCACTGCATGGTACAACTCGGCACGGCACGGCTCGGTTTGCAGTTTAGTACCACTTTAGAGTGGGCGGGATTATTCACGTCGTTATAGTTGCGCTGCCTCTACTGCCACGACTCCTGAAAAACATTTTCATTCCGCGTCGCCCCATCAAGCTCTCGCTGGATCCGCTCCTCTGCTATCAACGAGAGGAACGTCTATACGTCCTCAACAGACAACGAAACAGCCCCTTTTTAAAAAAAAAAATGTTTTTTTTTGTACATATGTAAACATTATTTAATTACCATTATAACTAGCTATCTCACAAAGTTTTGCTCACTCAAGTGTTTTTTTAATTTTACAGTGGGGTAATTTTGGTGCAGTAGCACGAGCTTGATTTCAAACTTTGAATTGAATAAAAAAAAAAAAGTAAGCAGTCAGTAATAAAATAAGAACAAATAAAGAAATTAATAATGATAGCACAAATAAAAAATAACGAAAGGCCTTCGAATTAAATAAATTGCTTTTTAGTTTTTCAGGTAGGTCTAACAGTAGGGTTAAGATATTTAACTTTTTTTTTTTTACCAATTATCCAAATAATGTTTAGTCGTAGAAAGCTATTATTATCAGAACACGTGAGCATAACGGTTAGCAGATCAATGAATGAGAGGGCAGCGTTACCAGAGTTGCCATATACCACACCAACACAGTAGGGCTATTGCAGACAGAAACTGTACTACATCCATGTTTCCCGTCGGCTCAATGTTTGAGTGGACTTTGCAGTTCCAATGAGCATGAACGGTATACGAGTGCAGCGACTGAGCGGAGCGCACACGCATAGAACAGGATAATACGCAGAGCGTCACACCACGTGAAAGTGAAACCTGAGCGGTGAACTAATTTTCGGCAGCCGAAATTTCGGTGCATCTCTAATTATTGGCGACATCAGAAATGGATATTATATAATAGATGCTTTTTTGAACATTTTAGCAATTTAAAAATATTAAAAAATTATTTTTTTTACATGGCACCCCTGCTCTCAACAGACGGCACCCCGGTTGGGAAACACTGGTCTAGAGTACATATAAAGAGGACCTCCACTAAGGCAAGCACAGTCCATTCCCGTTTAGGAGAGGGCAGGAGCTCAGCACAGGTCAGCAGCGACAAGATCTCAGAAGAGAGCAAATGTAGTGATAACAGCTTTGTATGGGTCTGTACCAACAGCAGCTCAGCACAGATCAGCCCCAACGAAAGCGAAGAGCAGGTCAGCCACAGCTCAGAACAGCAAATCCCCACCAACAGCTTTGAACAGCTCAGCACCAACAAAAGCACGGAGCGAGTCAGCAGCTTCTCCAAGCTGATACCTGGATAAATCAGTTAGAAGTACAGCAACACTTATTCTTGTACTCGACCATTTTGTAACTGGAAGTGTGAAAAACACTAATTATGTGACACTTGAGACTGGAATATTGAAGCTGAAAATGTAGCTTTCGAGCACAGGAATACATTTTACAATATATTCACATTGAACTTAACTTACGTAATAGGACTAAATGTTGCAATCCCAAATGATTCAGTCATTGGGTGGGTTTTGAAGCATCAACCCATTGGTTTCATTGGTGACCACTTAGTGATGTTTCCTCCAATACAACACATCTTCAGTTGCGCACCTTGGCTTCATTGGGTGTTTTGGCTGTTTACCACAAGACACCCTCTGCCAAGGCAGGCCCACCACAGGCTCATCAGACATCAGCCATTTGATTCCCCACGCTGAAAATTCATTGTTTGAACAAAATCATACTTCGTACGAAATTACACAGTGAATAAAAAAATGGCAAAGATTGCCTGACAGTAGATCACAAATCAAGTCTTTAAAACTGCCCTCTTCCATTGAGTGAAGAGGAGAAGACAGCAGCCATGGCGGTCCTCCTTCCTTCATCAATTGAAAAAACTGGTGAAGAGCACAACTTATTTGTGTAGAGCGCATATCAATAATATGAGTACTTTTGAAATAATTGTTTAGTGTTTCACAGTCCTGGTCCAAAAGACTTTCTGATACACCAGGGCTGTATGTCAACCAATCTATGTACACATTAGCAAAAGAGTCATGCTTCATTTTTTGGTAACACTTTACAGTAAGGTTTCAGTAGTTAATGTTAATTAATGCATTATCTACCATTAACTAACAATGAGCAATACATCAGTTGCAGTATCTTTTGTTAATATTTAGTTAATAAATATACAACTCTTCATAGTTCACATTAGTCTAGATCAGTGGTTCCCAAACTGGGGTGCGCAGACCGACCAGCAGGGGTGCGCGAGAGAATGCTTTTGATGATCTGTGTGCATTTTTTGAAGGGGCAAGTGAAAGAGAATTTTACTTGCCCGACCGGACAACTAATCTAATCTAATTAAAACATCGAATTAGGGAAGCACCAAAATTTCGGCAAGAATGATTCTGATTTTATTACACTTGGTGTAAACGGCAATTCGTAATGGATAATCAATAGTTACAAGGTCACGGCAGTTGAGACTCACGTGAGACAATCTCATGGAGAAATCGAAACAAATGAACACAACTGCACACAGAAGAAACATACTGCGGTAAAAAAAATGTAGTTTTTATATTTATTACATAAAGCCTAGCCTAATTAATTAACATGACACGACCGAGCCCCTAACAGAGAGTGCCCACCACACGCTCGTCAGCCCCCCAAAATCAGTACGATTGTAAATTCGACATTGATTTTAAACAGGACTTCAAACGAGTAGTTAATATTAAGTGACTTAGGGCATACATTTTAGTACAATAATGTCAATGTGACTGTTTTTGCTCAATTTGTTTAACGAAAATAGTTCCAAACAAACTTAGCAGCAGAACTGTCGCGCATCTCTGAGCAACACACAGCGTCAGCGGTGTTTCGTTAGGCTACTGAATGATTCACATTTTTGAATTAATAATTTGAGTCAATGAATCAGCGTCTGAACGAATCGTTTGAACGCCTCAATGACTCACACATTAAGACAGTCAACTTGCTGCCACCTGCTGTCTGGTTACTTTCAAATTTAAAAGTAACTCTTTTTAAAAAAAAAATTTTTCAACTTTTCATATTTGTAAATAAAAAAAACCTTATGTAAAACACCAAGCTCACAGCATTATTTATGCTCTTGTAATTTTGCAGTGTAAGCATTGACTAGCCTCTACATTTCCCTCGCTTATTTATACTCATTGTCTGCGTCGTACCAACTGCATCTAAATGTGCCACTTCAGCTGCTTCTTTTATCAGCAGTGGGGAAATTTGGTTTTGTTAATCGATTTATTTGTTGGTACCCGTCCCGATAGAGTCTTATTAGATTAAGGGAAATATTGAATAAAAGGTGAAGAATTTGATCGACAGAGACACATGCATTTAATAAGTTAGGGGGGGAAAGGAAATGCTGTTTAATAGGCAAAAAAAAAAAAGACCTGAAGCAATTCAAAATTAATTAAGTGAAGTAACTTTATCATTCATAAAATGAAAAATCTTTAAAGTTGCCTGTTTTTCCACGGTTCCACAATCATAGACTTATCCAGATATTCAACATTAAATTGTAAATGGCGTTTTAGTAGCATGGCAACTGATTTGAATATATTATATATATAATACCTACTGTATATGACTACAGAAAACCCAGTCGGCTTGGAAATAATATATATATATATATATATAAAACCACACTGTATTATCAGTATATATGCAGTGTTCCCCAGGAGTTTCGTGAGACTTGTTGGCCGCAAGTTGATGCTACACGTTCCCCTGCTCAGGAAGCAGGTTTATTTTGGGTTAGAAATCGCAACAACCCAAACTGGACCAATGCAGCTGGAGCAAAGTTACATATATTGCCCCCTGCAATAAGCCAGTCCCCCGTATCGCTAGTCCAAATTAAAGGGGTCTTATGATGTTGCTAAAAATAACATTATTCTGTGTATTTGGTGTAATGAAATGTGAAAAGTGTTTATGCAGTTTAAGGTTAAAAAACATTATTTTCCCATTACTGTACATTATTGTTTCTCCTCTATGACCCACCTTTCTAAAACGCATCAATTTTTACAAAGCTCAACTTTCTGAAAAGCAAGGTGTGCTGTGATTAGCCAGCTATCCAATGCGTTGTGATTGGACGAATACCTCAAGCATGTGACGGAAAGGTTACGCCCCACATACCGTGGAGCCCTTTTCCGGCCGCGAGAGCGGAGCAATGACACAAAAACATTGTAAACGAGGCATTGTTGCATCAAGTGGGGACATAATTACAGATTATAATGACTTTATACGCTGCAATGAAAGTAAAACCATGTCTGCATTTGTGATCGAAGAAACGACAAACAAGTGCTACTCTACACTGCTCAAAACTCACGTTTGAATCATCAGTGGCAAATGCTTTAAATATAAAAAAAACGTACTTACAATCTGTGAGTCAGAAGATCCAGACTGTCCTTGCAAAGTTGGAACTGCCCCAACTTTATAGAAACAGACAACAAAGCCTTGTATGGTACTCCACAGGGGAAAACATCCTCGTTCTTGCGTTACAATGTGCTGCACACATCCTTTTCCCCTTTCTGAATATTGGGTTGAAGTGTTTTCTGGAACAGTGTGTTGTAAAATCAAAGTAAAACAACCGCATTTCCTTAGTCGTCCTCGTTTGAAACCAAACAAAGTATTCGCTCACAACACAAACCACAGACGTCAGCACACGACCATGGGCCCGGCTTCCCCCCCCCCCCGGAGGGGGCAACAGAATACAGCGAGAATAAAAGTTTACGCCTTTCTTTGCGTGAACATTTAGGCGGAGTTATGCAAATCTTCCCACACAGTGAAGTAGACATTTGGGGGCGTGTTTAAAACGTGGCGTTTTAGGAGGGCGTGGACCAGTCTAAACTTTTATAAAGAAAATCTCTTTGGACTTGAGACTTTAGTCTTTGCAAATTTAAAGATCTTCTTTATGCACCAAAAGCTTATAACACTCCAAAGAGAAAGGAAATTGAATTATCAAATTCTATGCCCCCTTTAAAGCAGTTTAGAATTTTAGAGCAAATTGCCAGACTTTTGCAGTGCTTAATAATTATTATATTAGTTACTATCTATTAATATTCATGCTTTCTTTTTTTTTCCGCCTTTTTGTTTCCTTTCTTTTAGTATACATTCGTTTAATTATTAAATTGAAAGCGATAATTTTAGCTTTGAATTTAAGTTAAATAAATATAGATACAATAGATAAGCTTTAATAAATCCAATTTTAAAACGATTGGCGTTATGCAATAACCCCCCCTTTTCATTTCTTTTTAGGCTCCTTCTTGTTTATATTGTTGTATAACTTGTAATAAAGAGGAAAAAAACATTTATAATTTGTATTTCGTGATAAAATTGAGAGAATTTTAAAGCTGATTAATTTCCAATCAATTATTATACCGTCAATAAAACAGCCTTTTGAAGTGAGGAGTAGTCATCACTTAAATGTTATTTACCTCAGAAAAGACAACAATATTACTCAAGTTAAGGAGCTGGTGCTTACTTCAACCTTTAGAACGTTTTATTGCTGTTTTTAATTAAATAGATGTGAAGAATGAAAGTTTGGACTCCACAGATGGTGGTTGAATTTTCACATTAATTAACATCATTCATGGAATATACTGGCCTTGCTAAGACTTTAATCTCATCTGGCTATGGCTTTATTCTCGTCATTTTGATTTTATTGTCAAAATATTATGACTTATTTTTACGTGATACTAAAACACTGTCATAAAAATGAAATTGATTTGACTAAATAATAAGCTAAAAAAAACACCTAGATTCAATGGAAACAAGCCATTTTGTTCTGTTTATTTCGATTTAGTTATAATCTTTCAATTACATTGTTGCATTTTCCAGAAAGAATTTTGACTAATATTTTGATTCCGAGGAATCAATACATGAAATTGAGTGGCACCTCTATAGTTGAAATTACAGGGAATCTACTGCAACCATACAATATTTGAAACTACAGCAAAGACGACGGTCAGGTATGGTCACTGGAGTACTAATGCACAAAATAAAATACAATAAAACTTATGGTGAAGCATTAAAGAGGTCAAATGTTGACCACTTTCAGCTTTGAAGCCTTGATTTCGAACAGCATTTTTTTCTTGTCACACTCTTTAACAAAGAACACAAACAGTCTTACATTTGCATGACTTTCTTTTACACGCATCTGTAAGTGTGATGGGAGAAAATGTTTTATTACTCTGACCACAATTGAATGTCTTCCAGAATGAACGTACAGATGATTGTAGAAATAGCCCCTTTTTCTAAACCACGTCACTCTGAGGAAAATGTACATTTCTTCTCAGAGTAAGTTTTCAAATGTCGTCATGCTGCTTTGACTTCTGAAACTCTTCTCAGACTGAAAACACTTGTGAGGCTTCTCTCCAGTCTGAACTCTCGTGTGAATCTTAATTTTGCATTTTTTGAACTCTTTCCACAATGACGACATTAAAAACGGTTCTCTCTTGAATGAATCCTCATGTGATAATTAAGGATTTCTTTATATCTCAATCTCTTCCCACACTGTTTGCAGGTGTAAGGTTTCTCTCCAGTGTGAATTCTCATGTGGACTTCGAGTTCTGCAGTTCGTGTACAATTATGCCCACACGGGTTTGCAGGTGTAATGGTCTCTATCCCCATGTGTGACTTCTCATAGTGACTATTTTGGTGAAAAGCTCTTCCCACACAGTTTGCAGGTGTAAGGGTTCTCTCCAGTGTGAACTCTCATGTGAGTCTTAAGATCTCTATTTCGTTTGAAACTTCTCCCACACTGTTCGCAGGTGTAAGGTCTCTCTCCAGAGTGAATGATCATGTGGGCATTAAGGTGATATTTCCGTGTAAAACTCTTTCCACAGAGGGATATGACTGGTTTCTTTTAATGTGGAATTTTCATGTGGACCTTTAAGGCTTCTTTTCGGAGTTGAATATTTCATCCACAATGTTGGCAGGTGAAAGAGCTCTCTCCAGTATGAACTCTAAGGTGTGAATTAAGGTTTGTAGTTTGTGTTGTTTTAGCTTTTGGTGAAGAAGTGTTTTCAGTCTGTGAGCAACTAATCGATTCTTCTTCAGTTTTGAAATCATGATGTTTCTCATTTTGATCTTTCTCTTCTGTTTCATTCAGTTCTTGACTCGCTTCTTTCAGTGCATTCAGGTCTGAGGTGAAATAAGAAAAATACAAGTTAACACCAGTTTTAATGGCACAAAGCAACAGACATCAAACATTTAGACTAGTGCTGTCAATCAATAAAAAAAATAATGTGACAAACAATTTCACAATGAATCTCCAAATTAATGTAAAACAACAAATATTGTGTATTTAAAATATGCAGTTTAAAGGCATCTTTTACCAAGTAGCTTACTATTAATGAAGACCAGTCTCATTGATACAAATACTGCTACTGATGTCTTTATTAAATGCATTTTACTCCCAATTTGAGCTTTTAATCAGACATTATTGCTGTATAATAATAAAAAACATTATTTGTAATATTTAATAGGCTTTGAAACATAGTGAACTTAAAACAACCTTCACAAACTATAACTTGTATATGCATAAACTATTAATTGAATATAAATGAATCTTTATTAAAAGTCAATCAGAGCGGTGAGTGATTTCTCTTTTTCTTTTGCTCTTTGATTTACTTCAATGTCACAGACTGCAGCAGGTTTCATTTTAAAAGCGGTGCTGTCTCTTTAAAACCTGTGCAGCTGAGGGGCTAAGGACTGTAAGGTGCTAGTCAGAGCTAAGGAGGTGGAGTTGGTCTGGGTGTGCTGGTTAGAACAGTGGTTCTCAAACCTGTCCTGGAGTACCCACAGCCCTGCACATTTTGTATGTCTCCTATATCTGACACACCAATATGTCTTGCCAGTCTCTATTAACGAGCTGACGAGTTGAATCGTATGTGTTAGATTAGGGAGACATACAAAATCTGCAGGGCTAGGGGTCCTCCAGGACAGGTTTGAGAACCCCTGGGTTACAACACCAGAGCGGAGAAGAAATCGAGTTCAACAGTTTATTGGTACAAGCATATGCAATAGAGGGGGAGCCAGGTGGTAGCGAGGTGCATTAATCAATGCTCTTTGTTTGCATATAGGAGGTGAGCATGAGTACTGGTGCCAGAGCAGTATCGTTTTGTACTTAGTGTCCTAGAAGTGTTAGTACTCGAGTGTGTGTGGTCTTACAAACAAATTAAATAAAAGATATCTAAAAACAATGCTCTTATCACAAATCCAAAAAACATCAGTATTGCCTCACCAATTAATAACAACAACAACAACAACAACATATAAAGTGCTAAGAAACTACTGCCTTCCCCCAAACATCAACACAATATAGCTTTTGAATACAACCAAACAGGGTATTATGAAACATAAACAGCTTAAACATCATAAAAGTTACTACACTTCACATTGGATGTGAACTCAAATACTACTATACTTTACATTATCATCCATTTCATATCATCACTCTTATATTCTCTATTCAGTAAACCGAAACTAACTCGGCTCGAATAACAGTGAACGAGTTTACAAAATGTACAATACTCACATTCTCTCTGGATGCACACAACTTTAAACACTCAAAGGAACGTAAGAATGATCATATAACTGTTGTCTGCCACAGAATCTTACAACTGGTTCTCGCTGGAGACAGGTAACGGCTGATGCAATACTAAATCGCCAAAATAAAAGTTCCCGTGATTTAATAGTATGCGGATGCACAAGAGCACTCTCTAAGTCATTGCCCATTATTAATTAATGAATAATATTAACTGGTTTCCCTTCTTCCTTTCATTGCAAAAAAAAAACACTTGAATGAGCTGTGTTCAACCAAGTCTCTGCCTTTCTCACAAAGAACAACCTCCTCGACAGCAACCAGTCTGGTTTCAGAAGTGTTTAACGAGCCTGCCTTGCTTTCAGTTGTTGAAGCCCTAAGACTGGTAAGAGCGGCTTCCAAATCTTCTATACGTATCTTGCTGGATCTGGCCACTGCTTTTGATACGGTGAACCTCCAGATTCTCCTGTCAACCCTATTGGCAAAGGAATCTCAGGAACCACACTCCAGTGGTTCAAGTCTTAACTCTCAGGAAGTTCCTTCAGGGTGTCTTGTGGCGCGTTTTCCACTGCGTGGTGATCGGATCGGAACAGCAAGGCGGTTTGCGTTCACTGCAGTTTAGTACGCTAGAGGGGGCGGGATTGATTACGTCGTTAAGTGCACCGACTAGTGCCGCACGACTCTGAAAACCTTTTCATTCTGCATCGTCCTATCAAGCTCTCTCTGGATCCGCTCCTCTGCTATCAACGTGAGGAACGTCTGTTCTTCCTCAACAGACAACGAAACAGACATTTTTTGTTGTTAAAAAAAGGTGCGCTCGTTCAAAACAGTTTGCGTTCGATCCTTCGCTGGCTGTGATGATTTAAATCTAGCGGCTCTGTTGTGTTTGTGTAGCAAGTTCAGTGACGCAGGTAGTGACGATTCTCTACGGCCAATCAGTGATCAGCAGAGTTTACACGGCATGTTTTGGTAACGGTACGGTTCACTAGGAACCCCAGCCGAGGTGGTACTAAAAAAAAATACCGGTACTATGTACCCCCAGTGGAAACCCGTACAAAAGTGAACGTACCGGCCGTTACCAATGCAGGGAAAAAGCGCATGTGGAGAGGTGCTCCAAAGTCAAATCTAACTTATGGGGTGACTCAGGGCTCAGTTCCTGGACACTGCTCTTCTCTGTGTACAACGGCGATCATTAGTGTTCTGTCATTCCGAAAATATACTTCATTATCACTGTGATGATGACAATCAGCATACTCTTCATTCTCCTGATGATCCGACCAATAGGCTATAGCTCACTCTCAGCTCATCTACAGACATTCGTGCTGGATGAAGGGACCAATCACCTAACTCACCTGCACAAGACAAGCAGAATGCTTGGGTTCCAGCAAAGCCCATAGATTCATCACAATTTCACCATCCATGTTAGGCACATGAAACCTAACTCCTTCCAAAAACACGTCCAAAAAACCAAAAAAAAACTGTTTTTGAGTCCCCGGCTCCTGCTGGTATATTCCACATATTCAGTTGTTCACCACTGTCCGCTTGGTAGTAATTTATTCCAGAGGCAACCGGACCGTCCTGCTAAAATTTAGAGCTTGTTTCACAAGAGAGCGCCACAATTTAAAAATTCGCACTACTGAAAGATGAGCTAGTGACAAAATGTAGTATGCACAATGCGACAAATTTTTATTTGTGTCTCAATTAGTTATTTTATCATTTGGTGGAAGATACATAGTTTAATGATTTTGCTGTAAAAACAAAGAAGGAAGAACGTGTAAAAAAGTATCGCAGAGAACAATAAACAAGGTTGTACAAAATTGGATTTTTACATTTTTCCTACAGCGAATCTTAAAGAAACCAAAACACTAAAGGCATAGTCAATAGTTTTACATTAACAACCTGATTGGTTTGGGCTGAATGGGATAGTCGTAACAGAATCAGGACCGACACACCCCAAACAGAGGGAAAAAGGTCATTCACCTAAGGGAACACTAATGCCGTCTGCGGATATGCGCCGATCATTGTGCGTGGTATGATTTTATTTTCCCACCTGCAACTCACAAATGCTTATCTCCCAGTGAGGCAAAAAAGTATTTAGTCAGCCACCACTTGTGCAAGTTCTCCCACTTAAAAAGAAGAAAGAGGCCTGTAATTTTCATCATAAGTATACCTAAACTATGAGAGACAAAATGAGAAAAAAAAAAAGTCCAGAAACAATCAAATTGTAGGATTTGGTTAAATTATTATAGTAGCTCCAATGATGGGGAAGAAGAATTAATGTTGGTCACCTCCAAACAAGCAAGATTTCTGGCTCTCAAATACCTGTAACTTCTTCTTTAAGAGGCTACTCTGTCCTCCACTCATTACCTGTATTAAAGGCATCTGTTTGAACGCGGTTTCAGTTTGAACAAGGGGGGACCAACCGCCACAACGTTCAAACAGGCGCACGAACTCCGAAAATCCACACCATGGCCAAGAACGCAAAGGGCTGTAGCACAAAAGACACCAGAAACAATAATGTAGACCGCACCAGGCGTGGAAGACTGAATCTGCAATAGGTGAAGAGCTTGGCGGGAAAGAAAACAAAGGTGGGAGCAATTATTAGAAAATGGATGACATACAAGTCCACTGATAATCTCCCTCGATCTGGGCTCCACGCAAGATCTCACCCCGTGGGTCAAAATGATCACAAGAACTGTGAGCAAAAATCCCAGAACCACACGGGGGGACCTTGTGAATGACCTGCAGAGAGCTGGAACCAAAGTAACAAAGGCTACCATCAGAAAACACACTGCGCCGCCAGGGACTCAAAACCTGCAGTGCCAGACATGTCCCCCTGCTTAAGCCAGAACATGTCCAGACCCGTCTGAAATTTGCTAGAGAGCATTTGGATGATCCAAAAGAGGATTGGGAGAATGTCATGAGCAGATGAAACACAGAGGCAGTATGAAGCTCTTTGTGGATAAAATAACTACAAGCGATGATCGTGTTTGGAGGGAGAAAGAACTGCTGTAGTGACCAAAGAAACACCATAACCTACTGGTGGAAGAATGGGGTGGAAACATCAGCGTGGAGGCGGTTTTCTGCAAAGGGACCAGGAGACTGATCCGTGTCAAAGAAGGGGTGGAATGAATTGGGGCAGTATCGTGAGGATGAGTGAAAACCTCCTCTCCGCAGCAAGGGCATGAAGAGGAAACGGGGCTGGGGTCTTACAGCATGACACCTATCCCAAACACACCCTTCGCGGGCACGGTAGAGGAGTGGCTTAGTAAGGAGCATCCAAGGTTCCTGGAGTGGCGCTAGCCGTCTCCCAGATCTCAAAACCCACAGAGAAAACATCTGTGGAGGGAGTGGAAGAATCGTGTTGCCCAGCGACAGGGCGCCAAAACATACTGACTTCTAGAGGAGATCTGGGCAGGAGGGGATGGGCCACAAATACCAGCAACAGCGTGTGAAACCTTGTGAAGCTTTACAGAAAACGTTGGAGAATTCGCTTGGTGCAAGTAAAGCCAACAAAGGGTAGAATAACAACGTATGAGAGAAATTTGTATGATCCCATACTATTTCCACCAAATTTGCAAATAAAGTCGTTTAAAAATTCTTACAATGTGATGGTCGGGATTTCTCTGTCTCTCATAGTGAGGTAGTACCTATGATGAAAATGTACAGCCTTCTAAATCTTTTTCAAGTGGTGAGAACTGCAAGCAATTGGTGGAGACTAATATTTTTTTCCCCACTGTAAAGGCTATGGTTACCTCCGCGTAGCCATCGCTAATTTATGATTTGTTGGACAACCGACATCGTCAAATCATGTCGAATAGCATCGCAGCTTATCATTACTTCTGTTTTTGGTTGTGTAGAAGTATTGGTGTGTTGCGGTTCATAGTTCATTTAACGCACCAGAGTTCGTTGGAAGCGGGACCGAGACCCATTCTTTTAGTGTCTCGGTCCGATTGTTGTGGCACCAGGGTTTGTAGGGTCCGTAGTGTTCACACCTTTTACTCAAACGATCCGCACCAGAGCTAATCGCACCAGTCGTTTATTCAGAACCACAAATGACAAGGTGTCCACCCTAAGAGTCTCATTTCTACCAAATATGAGTGTGAGGGGGGGCGCTAGGGTTACTTCATGTTCAAGGTAATGCGCCTCATAAATCTACCTAAATAAGTGAGTATGTGCAAATCATGTCACTCCAGGACTCTTTGTGAATTAGGCATACCGTTATAGAGACATATGTTTTAAACCACATTTGTTGTGTAGTTATTAAAGTATTTAATTGATCAGGTGTACGGCTTGTGACACTTAGGATTGACGAAGTCTGAAGCATTTGCGCCGTTGCGTCCATTTCAGCGCATTTGCTTCCTTAGTACGGGACTGAACACCGTGGCTCGCTCTTATGTTTCCTAACGGCGGTTATAGGTATGTTGCAAGCAGAGAGACCGAAACGACGGACGACCTCTTGGACGGGGCGCGGACGGGAATATCAGCTCAATGTGATATAAATGATACTCTTCCAAAATATGAAATTTCCGCGGTAAATAAAGATCTGGGGGTATTTGAGCTTAAATTCACATTTGGGGGACACCAAGGACAATACAGTCTTGTTAAAAAGGAGCTAATGGTCCCTTAATAGTGAAAAAAATTTAAACACTAGATTTCAGTATCTGTAGAGATGAACATTTATAAGGATCGAGGAGTGAGTCAGCTTGAGAAGGAAAACCAACCTGTTGTTCCGCGGATCTCATGTTTGACTCGAAGCTTCCCAATCTCACGTCTTGACTTCCTCTTGATAACCTCCTCTTTGTGGGTTCCTAAGTATCTCAGTGACTCGAATGTTCTATTCAATTTCAGGTCTTCCACTTCCTCTTTCATAAAACATCTTGTGTTTCCCAGTATCTCATGGGGTGTGGGCTCTGAATGTTCTTCAATCGTCACGTCTCACTCTCCGCTTTAAAAAAAACCCATCTTTGTGGCTTACTCAGTATCTCATGTTTGTCTCTGAATGCTCCTTCATCTAAGGTGATTAACTCTACTCTTAAGAAAGTAATCTTGGGTGTTCTCCAGTGATCTTCATGTTACTCTGGAATATTCTTCAATCTTAACGTAGGCACTACGCTCTTACATAAACCCACTTGGGTGTGTCTTCTAAGTATTTCATGTTTGTCTTCTGAAGCTTTCTTCAATCTTCGCGGTGCACTCTCCTCTTTAATGAAAACTCAATTCTTGTTTGTTCCTCCGTATCTTCATGTGACTCTGAATGCTTTGCAAATCTCAAGCTTCACTTCCCTTAATAAACTCATTCCATAATAGGGGTCACAATGGAAAGTATCGCGTTTTAAGAAAATAGTTAAGTAAAAATCTAATACAAACGCATTTTCAAAGCATAAAGAATGCACTAAATTGGGGTATGTGTCTCACTCAGGTCCCCCCCCCTCCCCCCCCCCTGCCCTAGGTTCAGTAGTCAGAGCTACTCCGTGAGGGAGAAGTCAAGAGTGAGCGCTAAGGATTAAATACTGGTACTATATATCTCCTGAGAACCAGAATAAAAAAGCTTTTTGATTTAGTATTTTTTTCATGCCTACCTCTTTAGAGCACAAGAAAAAAGGGTTTACATAAATATGTACATTTTGAAAAACTATATTTTATCATAAGGTTAGCTATGCCTCGAGAGGACACCAGACTCAGTTTTTCTAAAAAAATAAATGATCAAGAGAGACTGAAAAGGCAAAAAACAATGCGGAATTTTTTTTAAATCGACCAATCAAATTTTAGGTTCAGGAGTTTTATAACAACTTTGGTTTAAGGCTGGTTCTCAACTATATTAGTAAAATATATAACAAATGATTTGATAATACCATTTTGCTTATGAAATAGTGGGTAAAACGGTCCATAAATGGTTTCCCATTAAGGACAAGGTATCTATACAGTATCAATGGCATATAAAGGCTGTGGTTGGGGGACTCACGAAGGTTGAAAATAAGAAGTGATAATAATGGGCGTGTAATTGGCCAGATTTTCATAAGAATATTGATACATAATGTTTTTCTTAGTCAATTCTTTTGCTCCCAAAATGGTAATAAACATGATTCAAGGCCTGGTGGTCCTCTACAGGGGGAATGTATGAAATCAAGGCATATATTTTGATTTGAAAAACCCCGTAACTTTCGAGATGTGATTTAGGCCACACAATTTGAAAATGTCATCAGATTTGATTTTAATACAAAAATAATCATATTCATAAGGGTGTTACAAATGTATCACTTAAATTTAAGGTCAGCCATTTTAACACAGACCAAGGAGACTGGTGGTGGTCTCGGTGAAAAATCAATCTGTGGACTCTGGAAAGCCCGAAGGCTCGTACAGGACCAAGCTTACAACTGGGGCATGTGAGGTACAGAAAATCACCAAATATACTGCACTACCATGAGGCACAAACCATAGCGGGTCTCAGGAGGTATAATAAAAGGACACAACTTACCACTAGAAATACAAACAAAAGATACACACATTAATGTTTAGTTATACACGGCATCAAGGTTCACTTAATAGATTCCACTTTCATGAAAACGTTTGCAGTTTGTTTGTAAAAGTTGTGATTACAGTTGTTTACACGGTTTTGATCAGCAGGAGATTCGAGTAATTCAAAATACTGAAATCGATTCAGTTGACTCGGAGTTTATACTCCGTCAATACTCGCCAGCGACTGCACTCGTGTTAAGATAAACTGATTCAAAGGATAAGCACAGTTTACATACAATTCTCTAAATAAGTTGTATTAAATTAAACACTTGAAATTATCAAAAGCACTCACTTTTGTCAGCTGAATCACAGACGCAGCCTTATGACGTCATAAAGCCACACCAAAATAAAAGTCTTTTAGCTGAATTCATATTATTTTGCATTAGAAAATAAATATAATACGGTACACGATTAATCATAAAGGATGAATTGCAGAGCGCGCAAAAATATTTAACTATTTAATTTATTAACTGAAACTGAATCGCCATTTCTTCATCGCCAGTTTCTCCAGAACAAAAAGGTCATAAATCAAAAATTTCAGCTTATTAGTTCTATAAGGATACATTACGGTAGGATTAAACCAGTTGATTTGACTCTCTGATAGAAATCTTCTACTTTCAACTGTTAAAAGATTTAATATTTCATAAATTCCATCACCCAGTTACTCACACATTTTCAGTAGATAATCTGTGCTAAAAGTGATATATAAGCTCATTACACACACTATGAATGAACCGCACCACACTGCAAACTGTACCATCCGTTTAATGGACATGAAATGGTAGTCCTTTAATCAAAAATCTTCAGTTTTAACCCGACAAAATATGACAATATATCCGTTGTTACTCCTCCTGTACTTTATTAAGCGGGGCACTTCCGTATACATACCCTCTTGTTAACCACCCTTCTTCTCCACTGATCACCCCTACCCCACCCATAATATAATTCTTTCCCTTTTATCTTCCTGGGACTTCGCAGCGTATACGCGCGATTCCGTGGATGAGTTCGACTGAAGAGCAGCTCTTAGGCTACGCGCAGCACGAGACCCACTGGGTTCACCGGGCAGAGTGCTAGTACCGACGTTCTTCACAGCACAACACAGGGTGCACAACTGCTCGCGTAGAGACTTCTTGTAAGCGGTTTAACGCGGAATATCTGGTAGCGAACTAAGCTTTGTTTCTTTACGGCAATTTGTGCGAGAATCACGGCGGCGCAGAGTCAAGATCGAGTACGTCGCGCGCGGCAGAGCGCAAAGACGTGCACGGAGTAAACTCAACACATTTTGCAAGACAGCTTAGCGGCTAATTATTTTCCTCACACAAATTATTTGAATTATGTAGGACGATGAAGTTTATGTAAAAAGGCATAGTGGCTATGAATACCTTAAGTTGCATGTGGATTTGAATGCAGAACTTGCAGAGTGCAATGCAAATAAATGACATACAGGAAATATGTAATCCCTTACTAGAATGTGAGTTGTACAAGTAACGAAAAATTATCAAAACTCTGGGAAGTGCATTATGCGGAGGAGCAAAGTCGTAAGTTATCTTCGGGTCAAAGGACAGGAACAAAGCATGGGGTTAAAAAACTAACAAAAAGCCTCTGGGTTTGGAGACAGGCATTGTCACGGTTGCACTATGAGGGAGTGCGGAGCAAGGCAGACAAGGACGGAATGGGAGGGGGCGAGGAGTACATCAATCCAGAGAACTTTAAATCACATAAAGGAAAAATGTCCAACAGGGAGGGGGAACGGGGGGACTACAGGGAGGCGAGGGGGGCGGAGTAAGGGTGGACGGGGTGCTCTGGAGGCGCTCTCAGGAACAGGCGTTTGGTTAATGGAGAAGGCACTCCACGGGCGACACCTAGGTTCCGGGGACCATGGCGGATCGGAGGTCGGGGTCGTAAGTGGACAGAGCAGTCAGCCTCGGATGCCTGGCAAGCAGCTGAGGAGTGCGAGACCCAGCCCGGCCTCTACAGCTGGAGCCCTACTATGGCCTGACCCCCCCTCCAAAAAAAATACTTGGGGACGCTTACAGGGCTCGAGGTCCGCGCCGGAGGCATGACAGGGGAGGAGCCCTCATGGGCCTAGATTGGGAATGGAAGGCTTCGAGAACTGGCACTGGTCAGCAACTAAGGGTGGAGGCTACGACATGGAGCGAGCTCTAGGGGCTAGCGCATGAACGATGAAATGGGCACACCGGCGGGGCTGTGAATCGAGCGGACGCCGGCCTTGACACTGAACAACAGGGACAGACGGCGGGATTTTGACTGGACGCGAAGTCGTGGGAGCACGAGTCCCAAACCTTCGGTGGGCCGGGGGCGGGCTGGAGAGGAGAGAAGGATTAGGGCCGGGTGGGACTTGACTGAGGGAAGAGAGGCAGATACTATGTCGGATGCAGTCCGGCCGTTAGGGCGTGATGAACTAGGGGGAGCATTTCGGAGGACAGAGGGACTGGGGTTTGGCACGACAGGATGGTAGGAGCGTGGGAGTTGGCTAATGCGGAGGTTCCATCAGTGGTTGTGAAACTGGGAGACCGCGGCACGTGGATGAAAGTCCTTGGGAGTTCTTTTACTTCTTCAATTCGCAAATCTGAACCATTTAAAAACAGCACGAGATGATTAATCAGCCGATCAGGCGAAAGCGGCAATCATGCAAGCTCACTACGGCAGACGAGCTGCGAAATACCCTCCAAATATTGCCAAACCAGGAACGCCCGCTGCATTCTGTTTTTGGTCCTGGTTAGTGCTGTCACGGTTGCACAACTATGAGTGGATGCGGAGCAAGGGAAACAGAGGAGACGAAAGGAGTACATCAATTAAGAGAAAACGTTATTCCGGCAAACGGAAAAACCTCATGTTAGCACATGCAGACATGGACAACACCAGACGTTGAACTAAAGACAGGGAACACTATTTAAAAACATGACAAGACGAGGGGATGACGAGACACCTGGGATCAGTGGAAATAAACGGGGAACACCTGGAATTAAATCAACACAATGAGGACAGGAACAGGGCGAAACGACAAAAATGAGGCAAGGAGGGCAACATGGGGAGCAAGAACACACTGCGCACAAAACCGGAACAAGTCTGAAAGGGCATGAGAGGAAAGAGTAAATAATGTACTATCATTTGCGCGCCAAGGTCCGAGGGGTGACCTCACACATTCAAGGCGAAAGCATCAGTGGAAATACAGCAGTTGTAAGAAAAAATCCTCATGGGGGTATGGTGAACATGGATGTAGTGAACAGCAGGCCAAGACTGCAGCATGGCCCAACGCCGCTTCTTCTCACAAATTTAAAGAATTCAAACTATCAAAGGCACTGAAGCATGCAGACATTATTTCAGTTAGGCAGAGACTGATGGAACGAAGGCTTTGCACAGAATTATAGTATAAGCACTTTGTCCAGAAAAGAACTCTGAGTAAATTTAGAGTGTACCTGTAGTAGTGACCGCAATTTATACCCGCCTCTCATAACTTTTTTTATTTAGAGCTAGCTGTTAAGAGGTAAACACCATTTGGTGTGTGGGATGGACCTCATTGGCAATGGACAATCTGACAGACAACGTGGCAATCCGGGTACTAAATTGATGACGTTGCCACAAAGTGGACAGAACAGGATTTTCTTAAATCGAAATGCCACAGTAAGTATGAGGGGGTACGGGGAGAGAAAGGGTCCAACTACTCAATAAAATCCACAGTTGATGCTAGGTCACTCAAAAAAGCAGTGTTTACTAACAGATGACCAGGGGGGACACGAGTTTCACGACGGGAGATAAGGTAAGTTGTGTGTATTTTTAATTCTACTCTTGTGGATCATCCCTCACTTCTACCTGTTTACGAGATTTTTATATTGTTAGCTCAGCAGACACATAATGCAAGGTGAAACTAAGGACCTATGATAGGACAAAGGGGAACGAGCACCGCTGTGCTAGAGCGACACTACCAGTTCCCAGAGTGAAATGTTTGTTTGAATGAAGAGAGCTGACTGGGACCACAATGAGAACAGTGCCTTTACAGGAGAAACATTTAAACGAGAGAGGATTGTTTTTTTATGGACAGGCGAGTTCCCTTGTCGACTAGCCCGGGGGGCAAGTGTTTTCGACGTCGGAAAGGCTACACTTCCCTGCCAGTTGCGATACTAGCACTAGAATATGACAGTGAAGTTAGACCAAGGGCGACCAGAGAAGTTGGAAAAATGTTGCAAACTGAATACATTATTTAATTTAGATCCGACCATTTTTCCAAAACGAGGTTTACAATTTGCTCTGTTTGGAAGGGCCTGATCTTTCTGATGTTGTACAATGCAAACATGCAAGATCGAGCAGTCTTTGCATAGTGGCCTTTGAACAAGTCAGCTAAAATCATTGTTAAACGGCAGCGTATCATCAAAGATTAAACCAAAGGACTTATTGAGGAACTCGAAGCTTTGAGGGGTGTAATGCTGAATTAGCAATTGGCGTGAAGAGTGCGGATGGAGGAGATGGAATGGATGTAAAACCGTGTTCTGTACAAGGGGGCGCACTCAGCCAAAGAAAAATTAAGGATAGCGAAATTGTAAGCACTGTTCTCGTATCACCCTAAAGACCATCCTGGTGTATAGGTCAACTTTCTTCTTTTCAGACGAACCAGCGGAGTTATTATTAAAGAAATGTTGTCCTGGCACTTTCTAAGCTCTAGCATGTATAATGTTGGGCGTATAACAGAGCCATCAAAAGTACGTTAAATAAAGTGCAGCATTCCATTAACTAAAAAGTGCTCTCACCACGGTCCGGGGTGGAATAAGTCACAAGGCTCTCAATGCTCCTGTACAGAATAAATGCGACGATTTTGTAAGAAAGAGAATATATCCTCATATTAAAAAGGTATTCAGTAGATACACGTTTGTATTCTAGTCACTTTGCCATCTCGTACAGAACGCGGACGTGGCCGGAAAGAAGTGCTGGGATGAATTTCCGACGGCAACCACTAGCATTTAAGGAAACAAAAAACAGAACGAGATGCTAAATAACTGAAACTCATACCATGGCCGCAGGGAACTTCTAGAAAGTGAAGAATTCTGCTTCACGTCCGGGTAGGCGCGCGAGAAGCAGAACTCACTCACCTTGGTTTGTGCCGATATTTGAAGAATTCAAAGCCCGGTCTTTCAGTGAGTCCTTACTTTAATTTAAGACTTTACGGATTTAAATTCAAACCTGTAATTCATTTATTACTGTGACCAGAAGCTGAATTTTCAGCATCAGTTACTCCAGTCTTCAGTGTCACATGTTTTTTTCAGAAATCATTCTAATATGCTGCTTGAGAAATATTTCGGATTATTATCAATGTTGAAAAGTTGTGCTGGCGAATAGTTTGGTGAGAACACATGATTCATTTTATTTTTAAGGATCTGATAATAGAAAGTTTCAAAATAAGACCATTATTTGAATATAGAAATCTTTGTAACATAAACTATCTTTCTGGGCCTTTTGATTCATTTATTATCTTTGTGGGAAAAACAACATACCAACCACATATCTATTAATACACTGAACCAAATTACAAATTCACCATCTTTGTTTCTGCCACCAAGAATTTTTCATGAGCTGAACTCACGAGAGTACCCGCGGAAGAGCAAGTACGTAGGAGAGTCCCTCTTCTAGTTCCACAAAAGGTCCTTTCCATCCAGCCTCCAAACAGGGTGTGTGGGACGTGCCATGAAATAACAAGAATGCGGATAGACAGCGGGATGAATATTGCCCAGGATGGGCCTTAGGGCTGAGCCACAATAAAAAGGGCCACGTCTATGCAAGGCCGGGGTTTATCCCATACCAGACAATGCCACAGAGTGTCGCAAAGTTTTGTAGGAGCTAGGAAAAGCGTGCCATGATGGCAAAGTGACTGCAGGCAATGTCACCAGGAGCTTAAAGGCGCGGTCTCCAGAAGAGGTGCGTTTCCGCGGAAATAGTTGTGGAAAGTACTGGGCATGGCAACTAGCTCACAACCGCAGATCCAACAGTTGCAATAAACACAGTCGGCCACAGATGACCTCAGCAGTCAACGCGGATCTCTCACCCCGACGAGCCTCGTGAGACAGCCACAAAGGGAGTAACCTGAAAACAGGCTGTGCATGGAGGCAACCAGTCATGTGGCAGAAATCAACCAAGAGGAACCTTTGCACCAACAGCTACACTCAAAAACCGTCTCAGGAAAAGTCATCTGCATGCTCGTATCGTCTTCTCTCCAGGGGTCTCGACCTGCGGCAGTCCGTCACTCTAAGTGCGACGTGAGCGGGCAACTGCACACTATCGATGGCGTCTGGCAGAGCCTTTGGAGAGGGGTTCTCTTCCGGGGAGGATCACCGGTTTTCAAACTTGTACTAGGGCAGATGCAGAACAGGTGCTATGGATGTACAGTGACGCGGGGTGAGCGGTTTGCTGCTGTCAGTGTTGTGATCGAGAGAGTGGACCCCAGGTGGCGGAAGGTAAGGGGATTTATGTCGCTACCAGGGCAGGCGGTACTGATGGGGGACGGAAAGAGAACGCACGGTGGCATGTCGTATGGCATTTTGAATGCCAACAGAGGAGACCGTGACGAGAGTCCTGGGAGGCCCATTGTTGTGCCAATATCACAAACATCACTCATGTTGCAGCATGCCAAGCACGGACCACATGTGCAAGGATCAGGTAAAACACTCCGGACAAGCTAGAATAACATCCCAGTTATTGCTCGAGGTCCGAGCATCCTCACGGACTGTACCAATTGAGCATGTGTTGGGATGCCTCTGGGGATCGGCGTATACAGCAGTATGTTCCAGTTCCTGCAAATCCAGCGAACTTCGCACAGCCATTGAAGAGGAGTGGACAAACATTCCACAGGCCACAATCAACAACATAAACAACTCTATGCGAAGGAGATGTGTTGAACTGAGGCAAATGGTGGTCATACCAGATACTGACTGGTTTCCGGATCGTCCCACCCCCTGGAGACCCCCCAATACAGTAAATACGGCACACTCTTTAGAGTGGCCTTTTATTGTGGCCGCCTAAGGCACACCTGTAGCAATAATAATGCCTGTCTACTCAGCATCTTGATATGCCACACCTGTGAGGTGGATTGATTATCTCAGCAAAGGAGAAGTGTTCACTAACAGATTTAGACAGATTTGTTAATATTTGAGAGAAATTGGCCTTTTGTGGTCATAGAAAAAGTATTAGATCTTTGAGTTTATGAAAAATGGGGGCAAAAACAAAATTGTTGCGTTATAATTTTGTTCAGTGTAGCGAATTATAACCTGGGAATAAGACCCACCAAGTGCACCCTAGACGGGAATAGTTAAATAATAGCTCATGAAAAAAGATCAAAGGGAAACACAGTTTAACACTGTTACAATATCCACATCGCTATGATGCTTTCATAAATGCTGTTTTGTCACCACATTTATTTTGTTAATGAAAAGAAAACGTGCAGCACATATTTACATATTAATCAAGTTTATATGTCGCATTAAGATGCTTTCGTTGTTCCAATCGTAAGTACATCTCTAAATTCAACCACTTCCACTCATTTGACTGGATTTCTTTCGTAGTGTAAACATGCATGTTGTAAAATTGATTAAAATAGCCACAAAAGACCGCCGTCTCCACCTACTGATCTATAGCATCTTTCCAGGTGGGATATAAACTCTGGCAGCTTATGTTGTAAGTTTGGTTTAAAGATGCAAAATGTACCAAGCACAATGTTCTCTGCCAATCCTCACTTCTAACATGCATCCACAGCATTTGGTGTGGTTTTGCAGCTATCAGAGCACAGCAAACGAAAGTGCCTCCCGGCTCTCGTGTCTCTTATGGTCCATTGTATGCAGTTCACGATTACATGTAAATGGTCGGAATGTTTTTATCAAGTTGATCAAAAATCTGAAAAACCCATTGCATTCACCACGCAAAGTATTCTCCCCCACACTTGAAAATAGACAGAACTTTGAAATCGACAACTAAAACACATTGTAAATACAGGTGTTAACAAGGCCAAATCCGCGCTATATGGGGGGAGCGCTTCTGTGAACTCAAGATTGCCTAGTTTCGAAAGTTTTGCACAGTGGAAGAGGACAACATGAAAGCGCTTATCGTTGGTGTTAATTACATGATACCACAAGAGTTATTGTATGCTGACCCTTTCCACCAAATTCAAAAGATGACATAAAGAGGATCAGCTTATAGTGAGAAATCATGTGGGCCTTTAGGGAGCTTTATGGTCCGAAACTTATTCACAGCGGACCAATGTAAAACGCGACCTTCCTCCAGTGTGAACGCATGGATGTAGGGGTATTCTTTCGCGTTGAAATTTCTCACACATGTTGGCAGTGAAGGCTCTCTCCGTGTGAGGTCTATTTGGTCGTCCAACAGTGTGTTTATGAATATGAGAACTCTTTCCGCACTGAGGGCACTCTGTAGGGGTGCTCTCCAGAGTGGTGTACATGTGCGCCTCAAGGGTCGTTTTGACGGGGAATAACTCATTTCACACTCGGCGGCATGTGTAAGGGTTCCCTCAGAAGGTTTCATGTGGAATTTAGGTTTCATGTTGATCCCAAACCACTCCACAATAGTGTTGGCATGTGTAAGGATTCTCGCCATTGTGAACTGATCATGTGTCTGTTAAAGCTTGTCTTTTTGGTGAAAACTCATTCCACACTGTTGGAGGTGAAAAGGCCCTTCTCAGTGTGGAGAAATGGTCAAGTGCGGAAAGAAGTTCCTTGACACGGTTTGAAACTTTTACCACCAACGTTGGCCTTGTAAGGCTCTGCTCCAGCGGTGAAAACTCATGTGGCTCCAAGGTTTCCATCGACGTGAAACTCCTGCCACACTGTTGGCATGTGTACCGGTTCGCTCCTATTGGAATTCTAAAGTGTATTTTAGAGTACTTCGCGACTGAAGGCAATTCACAGCTGGCAGAGCTAAGGTTTTCTCCTGTTGGAAATTTCAGGTGTATTTTAAACCTTGCTTTGTCTAAAAACATTTCCACATGTTCGCGAGGTGAATAATACTACTTCCTGTCTGTGCAGCTGTGAACTAAAAGATTTTTTCTTAAATTTGATAAAAGCACGTGATTTATATTGATCCTCACTTCCATTTCATTGAGGTTCTTGACTCGACGGCTATTCAGCAGAGTGGGTATGAAGGGCGAAAGAAAAAGCAAATGACAGATGTAACCGCCAAGTAAGGGCACAAAGCAACAGAGTCAAAATATTAAGGACATTGCCTAGCAAGGTAGTCGACAAACCACCCATAAAAACATAGATCCTACTACCCACTAAGGCAACAAAACGAGGCGCTTATCATGTAATCTGAGAATTACTGCCAATTTGGATAATTCTTTCTCACCTTGAAGGCATGTCTCAAAAATATAACTGCAATTAAAAACGCTTATGTTTAAAAGAAAATAGTTCACTTTCCAGGAATAACATTTCTGTATGTAATTGGCCCACAATGGCATCCAATGGATGTTCAGCGTCTTTACTTCAGTCGCAAAAGGATTAAGGTGTGTTTGCACGAAACGAGTTTCCAATAAGCTACTCTATAATGGGACTCGCACTGACGCGCCAACGGGGTTTAAAGGTCCATTCAGTATCATGCTCGTACACTAGCTCTGCGGCGGCGATGTACGTCGTCACGCATCATCTCGCTACTTCGGTTCAAAAAGATCTAGGGCGGGGGGGGAAAACCCCATCGCCTTCTGTCTCCTCCAACTTACAAATGCCCGTCATTGTTGTTTTACCCTTAGGTATGGACATTGTTGACTTTCTTGCACATGCTTTGTAAACTGGGTCCGGTACCTGTCGTCTATGTCCACCTCTATGTGATCGTAAATTACATACATGAGGTTGAGCTAAGTGCAAGACAAGCATGTGGTTAGTAACAAAATTTATAGAAAATGGGAGCCCGATCTTTAGATAAGACCCCTGTTCCTCGGCTGGGATCGTGTGTAGAGCCCTTTGAAGCTGCACTGAAACTACAATTTGGATATTCAACCCTTTGGGTCAAATTGAAGTCCACTAGATGGAGAAAAATCTTGGAATGTTTTCCCCAAAAACCTTA
>JADLZN010009168.1:0-24131 GCA_018155175.1 Sinocyclocheilus anophthalmus | reverse complement strand
TAAACAGGGAGATAATTTTATTTAAATAATCACACTCTTCACCTTTCACTTGTTTTGTATCTCACTTGTATTGAGCGTTACTCCTGCTTCCATGATCCAGAATGAGAGGGAGAGCGAGGGCGGCGTATGCTCTGCTGCCCAGGATTGCAGGAAAACACAATCACGTGAAATGTAGGATGCTTACTGGAATGCTGGGGGCTTTTTACAACTCCAGAAACGGTTTGTGGTTTTTGGCAACAAGAGAGAGAGGAAGATATTTTATATTTCTCTTTTACGTTCCATCTTCCTCAGTCCTGAAGTATCGGGGTGAGTCTCACAGCGAGCGGACAGGCCTGCTCGTTCATTAAAGTCGGTCTGTTTAAGCTCTGCCACCCCGAGAGAATAACAGCCCGGTGCACATTAATGCTCGGCTCCTCTCGGCAACAGCAAACGCTCATAAACAACATCACACCTCTGTAAACACAGCAACTCAAACGCATGACGCTTGGAGAACATGATGGAAAAATATGCTACTGTCATCCAAGATATTATGGGAATAAATCATATGAAGAAAGAAATACAGCGAAACCCCGGTGAGAATTATGGAGAGGTGATGGTGGTCTAAATGTCCTAATTAAAGCCCGAACCCCTCCCGAGGAAGTCGAAATGAAAAAATGTATACTTTTATTGAGCAAGGACACATTAAAATGATCAAAATGTCAGTAAGTAAAGACATTTTCGAATGTTGCATGCAAGGATTTCTATTTCAAATAAATGCTGTTGTTTAACTTTCTAATCATCAAGGAAACTCATGAAAAATAAATTTGCATGGTTTCCTCAAAAAATCAAACACACTGAAGGTGGTTTTGAGCAGCAAATCAGCATATTAGTTTTCTGGAGGATCATGTGACACTGAAGAATGGAAAAATGATGCTGAAAATTCAGTTTTTTGCTTATCCTGCGCATCAAAGGAATAAATTACAGTTACAATTTATCAAATAGAAAAACAGTTATTTTTAAACTGTATAGATATTTTCACAATAGTACTAAATTGTTACTGTATTTTTTTATCTAATAAATGCAGCCTTGGTGAGTAGAATAGATTTTTCAGAAAGTCCAACAACAATTTTTTTGAATGGTAGTATATATTATTTTTTACACATGTATATTATGTGTAAAAGAGAAAATATTATTATATTATAATATTATATTACATTATTTTTTCATCTTTTTTATTCATTTGTATTATTTTATTTTGGAATTGCATCCTCTGATAAAAATTTCACAATAAAACCAGCGAAGTGCACAAAAAAAAAAAAAAGGCCTCAAAAAACACACCCTCAAAATGGATCGTCTCTAGTGTGCAACCACTCTACAAAAGGTGCTTTTAGTTCAGCACAGGTATGTTGTTCATTTAGGAGGCCCTTCCTACATCAGCATCTATAGGAACTGCATTAAAATTCAACTCATGAATAAAACATCGTCCATCTCCATATTGATTTTATGTAACGTGTTCAGGTTCCTGTACGAGGCACAAGAGCCTCCTGAGTCGGTCTGTGGGCTCGAGGGCTTCGCTGTGAACCAGAAATGGTGTGGGAGCTTCAGAAGGAGCCGAGAAAGTGTGAACTTACGCCCACTTTCTTTCTGCTCTCCCACACACGAAATCACTGCATGTCATGTGCGAGTGGGTGTCACATTATCAAGCATTAGTTACAGCTATTCAAAGCAAAAATGCAGCGAGTAACAATACACTTCTGCTGATAATAATTACCTCTCTTTGTTTTTAACTACAGCTTTCAAGCTCCAAAAGAAGGTCATGTGCATCCATGATTTATCAGCTAGCGTCATCACAGATGGACTTTGTGATTTCGACTCACCTGCCAGAGCCTTGATGCGCGAGCGCTCGAATAATCGGGCCGAGCTGTTCTCATTGTCCCATTCTTCCTCCCAGCGGTTGTTGACACTGTCCTGGTATTGCTGCTGGATGTCCATGTGCTCGTATTCTGCGGCTACTGTCGTCATCCTGACCTCTGACCTTTCGCCTTTTCACCGTACACACTTCCTCATGGGCGGCTTCCTCTGAAGCCCTGCTGAAAGAGACGGAGGGGTCAAAGGTCATTATGGTTAGGGAGCATCACAGTTCATGTACAAACCTGGGAAATTATTAGATACGTAACGGACATGACTACTTAAACCTACATTGAATCTTTCATTCTTTTTAGATAATTTTTCTGCACTGAATTTGGGAGATGATCTGCTGGAATTTTGTGCAATGGATTTAAAGAAGATAAAATGGGATTAAAATGAATTTGGAATTAGATAGCAACATGAAATTAGCCAAACACTCAAGTCAAGTGCTCTTCTCCTTTTTTGTGGTTAAAACAATATATATAATATGCTATACAGTATAATATATATATATATATTATATGTATATAGGGCGTGGGACGAGCTCTCGTGGTCTGACTGGTCCGAGGAGAACGTGATGATCTCCCTGTCGGATGGTCAGTTGGTCCTGCAAGTCCCAGACTAGGTGCTCCATTGTTTTTCACCTGCCCTGGGGTGCGTTTCCCAAAAGCATCATCATCTAATGCCTCATCAAAGCTGTCAGCCTAAATCCGATTTTTGTGCAAATCCGATTGAAATCTGATCATATTTAAAACCTGTGAAAAAACCAGCTATGCGATTCAGGTATTTTGAAGCATGGCTGCTGGTTTGAGCTGGTTTAGCTGGTCCTCAGTTGTCATGAGCTGGTTTAACTAGCTCTAACCAGCAGCCATGCTTCAAAACATACCTAACCAGCATATATTGTTTTTTACAACAGGGAAGTCTGAACAAAAAAAAGTCTGATTTTTGCAAATCCATTTCGAACGACATTCATATGTGGTTTGAAATCCTATTCAAATAGCATTCCTGGATATCTCTTTCAGTCTGACTGCTCAGATCATATTTAGTGTAGCTTTTTCACATTCTCACGCCACGTAAAACGTAAACACTTCAGACGTTTTTTTGTAGAAAACATGCCGAATGTCTTTGTAGAAACAAGCTTGTGTTGTTGCAAAGTGCAAGTCAAGCAGAAAAAGACAATATACTGCTAGTATACGCACCTCTTTGAGTTTTAAAACCAGCGAAGACAGCAGCACGGAATAAAGTTTCTGCCGATGCCTCATAAGACAAATTATAATACAGAGTTACGGCAAGATCTTGTCATGCTGTAAGACAATCTCTTTTTCAAACTGTATTGCTGTTATTGTTGTTTTTAGCGTAGGCATAACAACGCAATGGCATTGCCATAGAAAACAAGGCACATTCCGTAAAATGAAAGAGCGCTTCCGGACAAACAAATCGGATATGAACAGTTGCGATACACTGGGTGAACAGTCAGTCGTCTAGATCGGATTCCAATTGGATATGCACAAAATTAGGGCTGACGAGGCTTAAAGGGATAGTTCACCCAAAAATGAAAATTCTGTCATTAATTACTCACCCTCATGTCATTCCAAACTTGTAAGACCGTCGTTTATCTTCGGAACTCAAATTAAGATATTTTTGATGAAATCGGAGAGCTTTCTGACCTGCATAGACAGCAATGCAACTGCAATGTTCCCAGACCAAGAAATGTAGTAAGGACATCGGTAAAAACAGTCCATGTGACATCAGTGGCTCAACTTCAATTTTTCGAAGCTACGAGAATACTTTTTTTTGTGTGCAAAGAAAACAAAATAACAATTTATTCAACAATTCTTCTCCCCCGAGTTATGTCTTCCGCCATTTTGGAGAGTATGCAAGAACGTGTTCGACGTAATCAGCGTTGTTTACGGTCGGGGGGAAAGTGCGCGCATGAACGTAATCTGCATAATCAGCGTTGTTTACGCTTAGGGTAAAGCGTGCGTATGCGTTGTGATACTCTCTAAAATGACAGAAGACGGAAACTCGGGCGGGTGAGAAGTAATTGTTGACTAAGTCTTTTTTTTCTTTGCGCACAAAAAGTATCTCGTAGCTTCGTAAAATTACGGTTGAACCATTGATGTCACATGGACTGTTTTACCGATGTCCTTACTACGTTTCTGGACCTGGGAATATTACAGTTGCGTTGCTGTATATGGGAGGGTCAAAGAGCTCTCCAATTTCATCAAAAATATCTTAATTTGTGTTTTGAAGATGAACGAAGGTCTAACGGGTTTGGAATGACATGAGGGTGAGTAATTAATTACAGAATTTTCATTTTGGGGTGAACTAACCCTTTAATTATGGTCGCAAGTTCCATTGAGCTCTAGTGGTAACAATGGAACTTGCGCCATAGTTTGATGTGGGGGAAAAGCACCCTGGCGCTATTTGTTTTTCTGGCATGGGGTATCTTTTGATGCCTTTTGTTTGTTTTTTCAACTAAATAAAGACCCATTTACTCTGCGTCTGAGTCCTCGCTCTCTTCCTGCATCCTGACCACTAGAACGCAAAAGCCAGGCCAAAATTTTAGCTGCTGTTTACTGAAAATCATGGCATCTACTCTTGCTGTCCTTGGTTTATGAGAGAGATAGCAATGTCGGAGCTGTGAAGGAATTGTTCCTTTTGGGCCTGTTTACACCTGGTCACTTCTTGCATTTTCTCTAATAGGATAGCTATCTGATCGTGAAAAGACCAGGGGCCGTATGTATAAAGCCGCTCAGAGTAAAAGTTCAGTGTTAAGTGTGTCAAAATTCTAAGAATGACGTAATTTTACTCCTATACTTAGAATAAAGATTAAGAGTGATTCATAAAGCTTCCTAAGTGTTAATACTAGGTCTTAGCTCCAAAATTATTTAAGAGTGCTGGGGAGGTCTCCTAACCTAGTTAGGAGTAACAAGATGGCAGTACAGAGGAGGAGACCGCACACTTTCCAAGAACGAAAGAACGTGTTGGAATTATATGATGACAGGGAGTTGATAAAACGGTACAGACTTGATCGTCAATGTATTCGTTTTGTTACTGACCTAGTCAAAAATTAAATAACTCCTCAAACTCTACGAAACAATGCTTTAACTGCAGAACTGAAGGTAATAATGATTGCGTTTTTTGGCAACTGGGAAAATGCAGCAGTGCACCAGTGATGACTTGGGCCCATCACAGTCCACAGTCAACAGGGTCTTAAAAGCGCTATATAAATAAAGGTGACTTGACCTTCACTTGACTTCTGACTCCAGAGGAGGATGTGGCGGGCGACAAGCGACGGGAGCGCAGACCATCTTGTTGGTTGATGTACGCAACGGTCGCAGTGTTGTCCGTGCGGACCAGAACGTGCTTGCCTCGTAAGAGCCCTCTGAGACGGTTCAAGGCAAGGCGACCTGCTAACAACTCTAGGCAGTTGATATGCCAGTGCAGTTGGGGGCCAGTCCAAACCCCCGACACTGCATGCCTGTCGTACGTGGCCCCCCAGCCGGTGGTAGAGGCATCCGTGTAAACCACAGCATGCCTGAAGATGCGGTCTCATATGAGTAGTCCAGTGGCGTGACTGCGCTGCAGTTGCCATATGCACCAGGGCCTCTGAAACTGTTTCAGTGGGACTGCCGTCCTGCTCTTGAACATGTTCAGGCAGTTCAACACCGTGCTGAGGCGTGCTGTCTTGTTTGACCAAATCCAACTCTATACCAAGAAAAGAGATCTTCGCGTCACTGAGAGTTTGCTCTTTTCCCAGTTGACCTGAAGGCCCAACCGGCTGAGGTGCAAGAGCGAGAGTCCCTGTGTTCACACAACAGATCCTGAGACTGAGCTAGTATGAGCCAGTCGCGATGTAGTGAGAAGGCGAACTATGAGCCTGCGCGGATTTTCAGTCACGCGCACGCCTGTTCCCGCAAGGATTCTGTCCGCGCCGCCCGGCCGTCCGCAGAAATATACTTATCTGGTCCCGCTCTCGCCCACTCGACCTTCTATGCTTGAAGCGTGAGCGAGTTGGTAATAGTTCCTTAAGAGTGCAGAGCTGTACTGAAGATTACGCTCCGCTCACCATACGCTCAGTGCCGCTCTGCTCAACCAAGAATGCCCCTTTGGTGATTGCTTGTTCGAGAGCGAGAGCGTAGCGATCGAGAATGTAGAGCAGATTATGGAGTTCAGATATTGTGCAACAAAGTGGCAAGCCTTATACATAAATGTGAAAGTAAAAAAATTAAGTAAGAAATGAGCAGGGAAGAAGAAACTGAGAGGGATGTGCGGGGAGACGGTTAAAGGTAGTAAAGATTCTATTGGAATCTGCAGCGGAACATTCCAGAAAGCACCGGAGGATGTGTGCTACGCAAACATGGTTGCCGCAAAATGAAAAGGTGTGATGCTAGTTACATACCAGAATAAATGAAAAACAGGTAGGCTAAGTTATATTCGGTTGACGGAAGTTTCCGATCATGACATGCAGACAACAATCAAGACCACAAATTTAGAATGGCTAGTTTTTCTTGTATGCTTAGGAGACATTATGGCCATCGAATTAAGATTAATTTGATTTTAGTCTAAATTATGGCCACGGAAATTAAGTATTTGTTCTCTTGTGTAGATTAGCTGCCAGGAATTAATTTGTTTGTTAATTCGTTTGTTCCCTAGTTTTAGTAGGCCTAAATCATGGAACGAATTATTATAATTCGTAATTACTTATTAAAATCATTATTGCTTAAAATTAATAAATAATAATAAATTAATTAAAAAAATAAATAAAACCTGCTGACCTCGTAGAAACTAATTGTTAATTCGAATTATATTCGAAGCTCCGTAGTTATTAAATAATCTCAGTAAACTGTAGACCTAAGCTAACACACAGCTGTATATAGGCCTAAATACAGAACTACAGAGTACAGAAGGTATTAGCCTACACCACTTGGATTTTGGGAAACCAGTGCTGGATCCCTCCCTCAACTAGCCAAGGTCGCTCAGCATCCCCAGTGGTTCTTCCAGCGCTGAGCGAGTGTTTTCAGGCACACCGAATGCTGAAGCCTGACACTTTGTCCAAGCTAATGTTTCTTAAAGTAAATTCTAAAATCCAGTAAACATCAAGAGATGTTTTAATAGACCACAGTTCCCCGCAGTTATGGTCTATTTTAACTTGACACTAGAAAGTGTGTTTCTTTCATTGACGTCAATTCATAATCCAAGCGTTCTTTAAGTGCATTTTATCTTGTGTGTGCTTTGCACAGGCTTTATAATCCAGGTGTATTTAGTAAAGATCTACGCACATTTCATCTCGTGTGTGTGCGTTTGTGTTTTAATGAGCTTGTTTTGAATGTTCTATTGCACAACAACGGCAGCTATTTTCACAGAAATAAAGTTAACGAAAATCAAATACACTTTTCAGTTTTTGCATTTTAGGTAGGTTTGCTAAGGTTAGATTCATATATTTAATACATTTTAATTAATACATTACAATTAATAAAATTAAGAAGAATGTAAGAATTTCGCTCTGAAACATGATAATTGCTATTTATCAGCATGCTTAATTTTAGACCATAACCCAAGAATTTCGTTACAAACAGTAAACAATTAGGCCTACTAGAGAAATTTTATGTCGGAGCGGGATTTGAGCAGGAATTGGTTTACGGTGAGCGTGAGCGGAATATTAACAGAGCGCTTGCTTGGGCGGTTAGAGCGACTGAGTGGAGCGCACGTCCATAGAGCAGAAAACGTAGTGGAGCGTCACACCGCTCCACTTCGCTCACATGCTCTGGTCATTACCGATGTGATGTCGAAAGTGACCGACTGAAAGAGAACTCAGGTGCAAAACTCAACACAAAGCTGAGGAAAAACAAAAAATTATAGGAGATTGTTGAAAAACAGAATCAAGAGACAAAATGTAGAGACACAAAATGTAGCTGCAGATTTCCAGAAAACACTTAACAGCCCACAACTGGGAGAAGCTCAGACCGACACAGCTGGGAACAGAACCACACAGAGAACGATTCAGCAAAGAACTGAAGAAAGAAAGAAGAATATACAGGAGACAAGTGATTTCATCAGAATAAGGAACAGTTGCAGGTAATTAGGCCAACGAGAATGCACTGCACCTAAGAAAAACATAACAATGCGAAGAAAATACAAAGCGTAAAAACAAACATAAAAACAAACATAAAAAATAGCCACCTCTGGCTACTGGGCCGACAACAGAGGTGAATGATAACCTAAGGAACACTAGAAAGGAAAAAGCCCCGTTGATGATGACAGCGAAGAGTGGGTGTTATCCACAGCAACGACTGCTGTCTCCCAGCCTGAAGGGAGCATTGGAATAAGAACAAAGTGAGACACCTTCTAGAACCTGTCCATCATTGTCATAACATCAGTGTTGCCCTGGAATGGGGGTAAGCCAGTCACAAAAACCAAGGCAATATGTGACCAAGTTTTCTAAGGGACTAGATGGGGCACAGATCAAGCCAGCCAAAACCAAACACCACATACTGTATCTTGGGCCACTATAACCGATGTCCTTCAATGGTTATGTTGACCCTAACACCTGGGTGGTAGGACAGATTAGAGGAGTGGACGCTCTACAAGACGGCACACTGGACTGACCTAGGTACAAACAGCAGACCCTCTGGCACCCCCTCTGGGACCACCACTGACTGTTGCACCTCCTGCACTAGTGACTCAATCTCCCAAGGCACCGCAGTGACCACCAGCTGGCTAGGAATAATGGTGTCCTGAGAGTCGATGGTACCACACCTACAAAACTGGTGAGAGAGTGCATTGGGCTTGGCATTCCTGAATTAGGGTCGGCAGGAAAAGGTAAAGCAGAAAAAAAGAGTGCCCTGCTGCGAGTTTAACCATTAACCATTTAAAAATAGATTGAATATACTCAAGAGTTTTATGGTCGGTCCAGACTAAAAAGGGTTGTTCCGCCCCCTCAAGCCAGTGACACCACTCTTCAAAGCTAACTTGACACCAAGCAGTTTGGAATTGCTGACCTCAAAATTCCATTTGGTAGGTTTTAAATTTTTTTGAAAAATAGGTGCAGATGTGCGTCTTTCCATTACTCTGGGAGAGGACCATGCCCACACCCACCTCTGCGACAAACTGGACAAAGGGATGCGGAGCTGATCCGTGTTGGTTGCTGAAGAAATACTACAACTTTGCGCTGGGGATTGCCGGATCGGCTTTCAACGTGGACGAAGCGGAGTCCAGCCCGGAGTCGTCACCTGTCCTTCCGGACGCTCCTTCATCGAAATCGCTGGCCGCGCCATTCTCAAGCCCACTGCCTTTGCTCACTTTAACCCTTCCGCCATTCCTCGCGCTAGCCCCCGGCCTCTGCTCACTGTATGCCGCCGTGTGTGACGCTGTTTCGTTGTGAAAGCGAAACTACTTTGTTTGGCCTTCCAAAAATGGACACGACTAGAAATCAGTGGTTAAGTTGTATTTACAACACTGTTCCAGAACACTTCAACCCAAATATTCAGATGTGTGCAGCACATTTTATGGAGGACCGTTTCCTGATCCGGAAGAGTCGACTACAGTGTAGAGTAGGGCTTGTTTGTTTGTCATTTCTCCGATCACAAATGCAGACTGGTTTTATGTTTATGCGGCGCGATGCAACTCAACGCGTAAAAAGACAGTATAAGCCATTATAATCCATAACTATGTCCCCACTGAATGCAATGAATGCCTTGTTTATAATGGGTTTTCATGTTTTTTGAATCATCGCTCCGGCCTGACAAGGCATCATAACATATGGTAGGGGCATAACATTTCCGTCAAACGCTTGAGAATTCGGCAAATCACAACGCACTGGATAACTGACCCATCACAGTCACATTAGCATGTTTTTCTCAAAACATTTTGCCCATGGCATTAGAACGGGTACACTGTTTGCTCTTGTGGAAATCAAATGATTACGCCCTTGGGTGTAAACGTACAGAGTTTAGGGGTGGTAATAGTATAAGAGATCCGTGCCACGTCACCCAGGAGCCAATCCACACGCTCATTTTTTTCCAGACTTGCATAAAAAGGCTTCCCAAAACACAGTTATTGGTTAATCTTTTTCCACGTTTCCCTTTGTTGGTAGAATGCACTGGAAAAGAATGGAAGGGAATCCGAATGGAAAGAACTGATGGAAATACTACAGAGCTGGTGGAACACAAGAAATAGGGAAGCTGATATTTGAAGCCAGAATTGTTTAGAATAATAACAGAAATAGAATAAATGTGAAATTGATTCTTCCTGTTGGCAGAAAGAGCAGAGTGGAGAAATATTATGGTTAAATTGATTTAGATACATATTACAAGGGTAATAATGAATGATTTTAAAATTTATTTATTTTAGTTCATTATTAAACTAATTTATTTGGCACAGCCCATACCTTAAAAAAAGTAATATTTGGGTAAAGTGCTAACCATTTTGCCTTAGCTTTAATAGCAAAATTGTTGCTAGTAGTGAAAAAGTTTCTCAAACAATTATTTGTACATTTAGCATCCAAAATATTAACACCATTTATAAAAAGTTGAGGTATTTTCAATATATAAAAATCTGTGTAATTTGTAAGACTACACCAAAAACAACAAATTAAAGGGGATAGCATTTGTAACCTTAATGTAGTCCTGTTTGATACATTTCTAGCATATTGTTCAATAAAATCAAAAGAAAGAATATAAATCTCCATTATTTACTAAGTCTGAAACTAAAACAATGCCCTTATCAAACCAATCAGGGAAGAAAAAAGATTTGAGATGATAATATATATATATATGATGATTCCCATTATATGAGGAAGAAATTTGCTTAACAGCAAGTCTTACACATTTTAAAACCACAGAAAGCAAAAAGTTAAATCACGGCAATCTCTTCAAAATAAGTAAGGAATCCAAAACCAAACAGAATTCCTTTTAAAAAAAATTTATCAAATTTTATAGTAAATTTTTTCAATGAAAAAAAAAAGAGAACCATTTAAACCTTCCTTAGTATGGCATATAATATATATATATATAATATAATTTTCTACTTGCATGTTCCAGCTTTGAACGATTCTGCCATAAAATAGTAAGATCTCTCTGTAACCATAGATTGAAAATCTTTTTCCTAAGCACACTTACAAATATGAATACCGAGATATTTAACAACATTCTTTATTAATATTCCAGAGGCGCCACAGTTCGCTTAAGCTAGTAAAGCACACAAAGAAGAGTAGTTCAATCCACAGACTTTAATAAATCCACAGGGAAACAGAAAATTCAGAGCAGTGCAAAAGCAAATCCACATAAACTAATAACCGGCAAAGGACTGAACATAACAGGGAGAACTTATACAGAACCTAAATGAGGGAACTAATGAGATGATTAACGAACACAGGAGAACTGAATGAACTAATCAAAAGAGAGACAGAAACTAGGTCAAAGTCAAAATGGGCATGAAGACAAAAACTAAATGAAAAAACAATCCCATACTGTGACAGTACTCCCCCCCTCCTTGAAGGCAGGAGCCTGGGAGAAACAGAAGCCAGCCATGGAGGATCTGACTGAGTGAGGAACTAAGGAGGAATTATGAGGTCTATGGCGATCAGATGCAGGGAGGAGCCAAGACGGAGACAGGAGGGACTTGGAGCAGGAGGAGCTAGGTGGGACCCAGGCCACAGCCATAATGTCGACCCTTGGTGGAGCCGATGGAGGGAGGAGCCCTGGTGGAGGAAGGGCTGACGACTCCGAGGGGGGCCGACCCCAATTGGCGGAGCAGGTGTTAGAAAGCCCGGGCGGAGACGAGAGCCCTATAGCCAGGGGTAACGGAGAATATCCGATGGACAGGCGGAGCAGGTGGCTCAGGCTACCAATGCATTGCAGGGATCTGGAGGCCGTGGTGGAGCCAGACGACAGAAACCAAGGTTGAGCTGGAGGGAGGGCTGAGCCCAATGAGCCCGTTGGACGATCGCAGCTGAAGGAGTGCGTCCTAATGCATGGCGGTTCGACGACTACCCAAGGTGGAGCTGGTGACTGGACGGGCCACAGTGGAGAGGAGGATCTAGAAGCCATGGTTGCTGCTCGTTCGATAAGCCGTTCGGAGTCTGGTCCTGGAGCTGAGGCGTAGACCAAAGATCCTCCACCACAACGCCGATGGAGACTGGCATACCCGCAGCACAACCCACATCAAGAATGGTCGTCTGAGGGTGAGCTGAGGGGCCGTGAAATGAGGCTGCAGTGTGGTGTAGGATGATAGAGGGAGAGGAGTTGGACGAGGGAGGCTGGGTGGATTTCGGGTTCGTTAAGTGGTTCTGGATGGTGTACTCTACTCTGTTCATACACACCAGAGGGCAATTCCACATAGAGAGGGTCCGCGTACGTGGACGACCTCCGTGGTCGCTTCAGAACGTGGCAGAACAGATTAATTCCGAGCCTGACAGACAGTTCAGACAGCGCAAGCATGACCTCCCGTGTCCTTACAGGACAGACAGACAGTTCAGGGTAGACTGACTGTTCAGGGCAGACTAACAGTTCGGGCACAACCTCCATGGTCGTGATGGGGCAAAAAACCCTATAAAATTCAAAAGGTAGCCCATCAGGCCCAGGGGACTTGTTTGATGGAGATTTTGCTACAACATCATCCAACACTTTCAATTTGTGGGATAAAAGAAGTCACCTAATCAAAGAAAGAGTCAGCTGCAAAACTATCAAATACAGAAGAATATAATTTCTGATAAAAGTTGAAAACAAACTGTGATATACGTATGTTCTTTACAGGAGGAAAAAGAACCATCAATAATAAGTTAACTAATTGTTTCCTTCCATGTTGTTTCTCCAAATTAAAAAAAATAAGAAGAATTTTTTTCACCAAATTCAAGCGCAACCATACCATTATGGACCATTTTGGTGATTAGTGCACTTTACTCAAATTCACTTTGAAAAGATAAATGTATAACCGTAATTTAATATCTAATTGGAAAATGAAGTCTTAGACAAAATGGCATTAAAGCACTAGCCAAACGAAACATAAAAGATAGTTTGCCCGATACTCACCTCAGTAAAGCTGCACACGTCATTGCACGCAAATGATCGATACGATTAAGGTTATTCTAACAAAATAAAGTAAGGTACTTACAGAGTAACTTATTCTTTAGATCCATCGTGTGGGATTGTTGTAGAGTAGACGGATTATTAATTAATGATTTAGAGAGCTCCGAGCACGTTCTAGGTCAACTGTATGAGATCATTCCAATAAGATATTCGGATGCAGGTCGGGGGCGGAGCACTTCCCTGGTTCGTCTAAAAGCGACTGTGAAAATTTTAGTGTACTCAGAACTGTTTTCAACAAGGCAATACGAAGTTAAGAAAGTTAAGATATATTATATGCAGAACACTTATAGATTGTGTTGGGATCGACACGCTATAGCCTAGCCTAGTAAAGGTAAGCATTTATATTCTTAGGTTTGTGCCTTTAAATGTAGTTTAAACTTTCCTACAATGTATATATATCTATATCTATATACAGTATCTCACAGAAGTGAGTACACCCCTCACATTTTTGTAAATATTTTATTATATCTTTTCATGTGACAACACTGAAGAAATGACATTTTGCTACAATGTAAAGTTGTGAGTGTGCAGCTTGTATAACAGTGTAAATTTGTTGTCCTTCAAAATAACTCAACACACAGCCGTTAATGTTTAAACCGCTGGCCACAAAAGTGAGTACCCCCCTAGGGAAAATGTCCAAATTGGGCCCAATTAGCCATTTTCTTTCCCCGGTGTCATGTGACTCATTAGTGTTACAAGGTCTCAGGTGTGAATGGGGAGCAGGTGTGTTAAATTTGGTGTTATCGCTATCACTCTCTCTTATTGGTCACTGGAAGTTCAACATGGCACTTCATGGCAAATAACTCTCTGAGGATCTGAAAAAAATACTTGTTGCTCTACATAAAGATGGCGTAAGCTATAAGAAGATTTCCAAGACCCTGAAACTGAGCTGCAGCAATGTGGCAAAGACCATACAGCGGTTTAACAGGACAGGTTCCACTCAAAACAGTCCTCGCCAGGGTCGACCAAAGAAGTTGAGTGCACGTGCTCAGCGTCATATCCAGAGGTTGTGTTTGGGAAATAGACGTATGAGTGCTGCAGAGGTTGAAGGGGTGGGGGGTCAGCCTGTCAGTGCTCAGACCATACGCCGCACACTGCAACAAGTTGGTTTGCATGGCTGTCGTCCCAGAAGTAAGCCTCTTCTAAAGATGATGCACAATAAATCCCGCAAACAGTTTGCTGAAGACAAGACTAAGGATATGGATTACTGGAACCATGTCCTGTGTTCTGATGAGACCAAGATAAACTTATTGGTTCAGATGGTGTCAAGTGTGTGGGGCTGCAACCCGGTGAGGAGTACAAAGACAAGTGTGTCTTGCTTACAGTCAAGCATGGTGGTGGGAGTGTCATGGTCTGGGGCTGCATGAGTGCTGCCGGCACTGGGGAGCTACAGTTCATTGAGGGAACCATGAATGCCAACATGTACTGTGACATACTTAAGCAGAGCATGATCCCCTCCCTTCGAGAGACTGGGCCGCAGGGCAGTATTCAAACATGATAACCCCCAAACACGCCTCCAAGATGACCACTGCCTTGCTAAAAAAGCTGAGGGTAAAAGTGATGGATTGGCCAAACATGGGCATCCTCAAACTGAAGGTGGAGGAGCACAAGGTCTCTAACATCCACCAGCTCAGTGATGTCGTCATGGAGGAGTGGAATAGGACTCCAGTGGCAACCTGTGAAGCACTGGTGAACTCCATGCCCAAGAGAGTTAAAGGCAGTGCTGGAAAATAATGGTGGCCACACAAATATTGACACTTTGGGCCCAATTTTGGACATTTTCACTTAGGGGTGTATTCAATTTTTGTGGCCAGCGGTTTAGACATTAATGGTTTTGTGTTGAGTTATTTTGAGGGGACAGTAAAATTACACTGTTATACAAGCTGTACACTCACTACTTTACATTGTACCAAAGTGTCATTCTTCATGGTTATCAATATAAAAGATTAATAAAATATTTACAAAATGTAGGGGGTACGCACTTTTGTGATATACTGTATATAGATATACATATATACTACATACAAAACAACTCTAATTAGAGAACACTATTCACTATTACACTAGTTGCTTATTACCATGCATAGCTAGGCCTAGTACGAGCAATGTGGCTGTTTATTAGTACATAAAAGCATGCCAGATGCTTAACAAGGGCAGAATTTGAAATTACCGTAGGTCAAACTTAAACAAACTTAGACATTAAGGTTTATGCATGCCTGTCCCAAAAAACGTTGCTGTCTGGATTAAATAAGTTGATAGGCCGAGTTAAGACTGAATTGATTACGGCCAATTATTTATGTTTCTTCATTTGGAAACCCTTCTTTTAACACTGACTGATGCATGCAGTAGCTTTTTTATTTCTCAACAACCAGGTTGAAACAACCCATGTCCATTAGTTATACATTCATTTCTGGGAGATCTTGTATTGACATGGGAAGTTGACTCACTCTGTAATTCGACTCTAGCACATCTGTTTCAAATGTTATGTTCATACAATAAATTATGCCTTAGCTATCCCCTGAATCTGAACCATATTTCACAAATTGGCCTAGTGAATCTTGTATGTCCCATCCTGGCATATGTCATGTGTGCATCTTCAAATGGTTTGGTTAAAAAATGAAAGCTACCACTGCATACATTTTAGGGTTAAAATACTTGTTTTAAACTTATAAATGCCACATGTTAATCACTGCAATAACGATGCAATCATAAACTCTTAAGTATTTGCTTATTTAAATGCAAATTTGTTTTATTTTTTGGCCAGGCAGATAATGATACCTTCTTTTTTGCTTTCATTAGCTGTTTTCAAAATTAACGGCAGCATTTTATGTTTCTTTTTGCTATAATTGGCACAAAAACACGAAATGCTTTTGTTGTGTTATCATGACTCATGCAACAATGCACATGACGTGTGATTGACTGGAAATCACTGAGGTTGGAGGTGGAACATTTCGACCCACTTTTGTCCTTGTCTCGAACGTGACATTAGTAGGCAGTCTTGGTTTCATATCCTTTGTTTGGCCTGTTTTGAAGGAAGCAAATTAATCATATAATGCTAAACTGTTCATAATGTGAACCACTGGGAGACCACAGATGATTGTCATTACATGCATTACTTTAATAGAAAGTCAGTAAATATAAAGATTTTTATAAAGTATTCTTTAAATTATAATTTTAATAGTATTATCGTGCTGTGCCCACAGGGAAACATTAATGATGTAGCCATGCGCACTTACTAGCGTTTAATGCTGAGCATCTCATTCTAGTGCTTAATGCTGAGCAGGACTCTAGCCTTGAAACCTCAGAAGGACTGGACTAGGAAGGATGCATTCTCACTAGGATGCAGCCTTCCATTTGATAAGCTCCACTTGAGCATGTTGCACAACTCGACAGAAATCCAATGACGTCAATTGTGAATTTCAGACAGATTAAGGCAGCCTAACAGTTGTATGGTCTACAATCAAAACCGAGAGAGCTTTTGGTGATAACTAAGCCAATATCCCTTACTACATTACTAATTGAAATGACATCATTAACACCTGACATCAAAAGTGAAAAGATTTACCACCACACAACTTTCAGACAACTATTTTTTAGCTCAACTGTCATGGAGTAGAGCATATAGTATTGTGCATTTTAAATGCAGTGAAGGATACATCTATGCTGCCTTTAAAAATTGATCAGATGAAGGCATCTCAAGAGACAGGAAGTGAAACTAACATTGGATTTAGAAGTGCCTTGATGTCTTTATACCTTGGGAACAGTGTTGGGCTTGTTACTCAAAGAATGTAATATATTACCCATTACTAGTTACTCCTTTCAAAAGTAATATTGTTACTTTACTTATTACTTCCTGGCAACAGTAATTAGTTACACTACTAGTTACATTTCTTTTTCTTTACACCCCACAGAAGTTGTAACTGGGTATCTTCCACATAAAATTCTTCTAGAATGTTACTAACAACATATTTCTGCCTCATCATTTGACCAAAATACACATTGGATCGCAGTCAGAAGTTATTACAAACACTCAATAGTGATTGATAGTGACATTCAAGTAGAAGTGTTGTATTAAACTCATTAATTGTCAAGTGTAGCTTGAAGCTAATTGTACTTTCTCCGTTACCCATATACGATTATATATCATTATTGGCTGTTCAGCGAAGGTCTTCAGTTATAGAGAGAGTCAAGAGACGAGCGGTGCTTAAGTGGGTCAAGTGTAAATGACAACACCTGTGTCTTGTTTCAGTAATTGGAGTGGAGAAATGGATAAAGGCCTGGGAAAGGAGACTGGCCAGAGAAACTGACTGGGACTTGTACCGGCTGGAGTTATAGTTAACTTATGCTCAGTTGTTTAAAGCGCGTTGAGCGTGACTGCTTTTGTGTTATATTGGAGAAGTCAAATAAAATACGAGTTCCAGTCACGCCGACCCTGTCTTCTTCCTTCCATACACTGAACCTTGTTACACTGGTGCCGAAACCCGAGAAGGAAGAAGATCGCCGCTGCCATGGTGCAATCCCCGCCTAGTACTCCGTTTGCGGAGGTCATTCAATCGCTCGCCGGTCTGCACCAGGAGCACCATCAGGCACTGTTGGGCATGAGGGTCGACCAAGAACAGTGTTTCCAAGCCCTCGTCCAGGCACAACAGGAAGACCGCGAGATGTTCCAGAGCTGGTCTACCAAGACCTGAAACGTGCCATCCTACAGCAGGTCGGCCTGAGTCCAGAGCAACACCGTCAGCGCTTCAGGTCCTTGGACCTTAGAGAAAGTGTCCGACCTTTCGTGATGGCGCAACAACTGCGGGACGCCTGCCGCAGATGGCTGATGGCCGGGGGAAGCGACGTCGAGGAAATCATTGACAAGGAGGTACTGGAGCAGTTCGTGGCACGTCTGCCTAAGAAGACTGCGCATTGTGTCCAGTGTCACCGACCAGCATCGCTAAAACAGGCCAATCAACTTGCGGAGTATCAGATGGTGGCTTGCACCGGGGCCGGTGAATCCTTGCCATCTGTCTCTCTTCTTTCCTCTGTGCTTTCTCCCTCTCTTTCCCTCTTTCTCCCTCTCTTTCCTGTCCATCTCCCTGCACGAGCCGCACCCCGTTGGAGGGGTAATTCCACTCTTGGGCATGGAGTTCACCGCTTCTGGTGGATTATGCAACACGATACCCCAAAGCAGTGGCGCTCCGCAGCATTTCTGCAAAAAGCGTAGCTGACGCATGGTTTCATTTAATCTCCTGGGTGGGAATTCCGAAAGAGATTCTCACCGACCAAGGCACGGCGTTTATGTCACATACATTACGCGAACTTTACGAATTATTGGGCATTAAATCGATTCGCACCAGTGTCTATCACCCACAAACGGACGGCCTGGTGGAACGATTTAATCGCACGTTAAAAACCATGATGTGTAAATTCATTCACACAGACTCCAAAAATCGGGACAGATGGCTGGAACCCCTGTTGTTCGCTGTACCCGAGGTCCCTCAAGCCTCCACAGGGTTTTCCCCCTTCGAGCTTCTCTATGGCCGTCAGCCCCAGGGGTGCTGGACGTCCTAAGAGAGACTTGGGAGGACGGACCTTCGAACAGTAAAAATTAAATTTAGTATGTGCTGGCCCTGAGAACAGAACTCCACACTTTGGGGCGGCTGTCTATGGAGAATTTGTTACAGGCTCAAGACAAACAAAGCTGGCTGTACAACAGGGGAACCAGATTGCGCAAATTTGCACCGGGAAATAAATTGCTTGTATTGCTCCCAACTTCTAGTTCTAAATTACTCGCTAAGTGGCAAGGGCCCTTTGAGGTCACACGGTGAGTTGGGGATCTCAGTTATGAGGTAGTGCGCTCAGACAGGAGCGGAGCACATCAGATTTAACATCTCAATCTCCTTAAAAAATGGAGCAAGGTGGAATCAGTAATGCTGGTGATGGCAGAGAGCGGAAAGGAAGATCTAGGGCTAGAAGTGAGCTCTAAAAAACAATCTCTTGCCCTGGCCTCAGGGGTAGATCACCTATCGCCCTCCCAGATCACTGATGTGGCCAAATTGCAAACAGAATTTGCGGATGTGTTCTTGCCCCTGCCTGGCCGAACGAACCTCATTCTGCACCATATTGAGACGTGGGCGTGGTGGTGCGTAGTCGGCTGTATCGTCTGCCTGAACACAAAAAAAGGTAGTTCAGACAGAATTTGAGGCAATGCTAGAGATGGGAGTAATAGAGGAATCCCATAGCGATTGGGCGAGTCCGATAGTTTTAGTACCAAAAACAGACGGCTCGGTACGATTCTGTGTGGATTATCGCAAGGTGAATGCTGTGTCGAAATTCGACGCATATACAAAAGTTGGGGTTACTCGACACTGGATTTAACCCTCTGGGGTCGAGGGTGTTTTGGGGCCTGGAAAAGTTTTGACATGCCCTGACATTTGTGCTTTTTTCAGTTGCTTACAAACATTTGAATGTCTAGAGGGGATGGTGTTACTAACACGGTAATTATCACACCCTGGCTACAATAATATGTGAGCAGCATGAATGTACATGTTTGTGTTTTTGAGAAAACAGTGTTTATGCGTGGTTAGTGAAAAACTAAATTGTTTAAGTCACTGAAATAAGGCCATAATACACACAGAATATTTGTTCACAAGATTTTTGAGAACTGGATCTTGAAGTCTAGAGTTTTTGCTTCAAAATTATGTGAAAATCATTTTACTCACTCATTCACAGAAAACAATATATTGATTTAAATTTTCTAAGACACTTTTTGTGTAGAAAAGGTGTATGCGAGTAGGCGTGAATGATCATGAATAATGATGTGATTCACACCTGAGAAGACAAAGGCCTGCATAATGAGCTGCATAATGAGCCTTTAAGTCAGGTGTGTGACTGAGAGGGATTTGCTACAAGAAAGAATGTGAGGAAAAATTAATTTATATATTTTTTTGTTTGTAGTTTATTTAGAATACATATAACTATCACATAAAATAACTCATGGGAGTGTGTGCATCACATGGTCTTAGCTGTGGTCCAGGTTCTTGTGCAGGCAGGAATCTCCATTTCCATGACCAAGTGGGCTGCTTTGCTTTGGCTCTCTTTGCAACAGGTTCTTTTACACTGTTATTCTGCAATCGGTAAAGTAAAAAAAAGCAAAGCATGCTGTTTACACAAACTACATTATTAACATTATTATGATGTGCACTGATACTAGTACTAATTTATCGAAACAAAGAACGCAATTACCACATAGCAAACGTATTTTACCATGCAGTAAATAAATCAAATGAAAGTAGCATCTGTAAAATATGAATGCACACTTACTCTAAGATTCTGAATGGAGTTGAAAACTGAACGAGCGTCCCCTTACTGTGAGAGATGCAGGTGAAGGCAAGAGTGGTGTATTCGGTCCTAAAATAATTGTATAAACAATTGTAAGCATTTTTTCCCACAGTACCTTAGTATAGTATGCATACTTCATGAGAAAACAGTGTTAAAATGTAGTTTCTTTGTTATTGGCATTCTATCAACCACAAATAATATTACCATATAGTCTAGGCATAATAAAAGTACAATTAGTATACTGTGCACTTACTCAGTATGATTTTCCAGCGAACTCAAAACTGAACGACGTGTGTGTGCCTTTCTTGTGCAAGTATGCGAGTGATGCAGCCACAGTCCTAAACGAAAATTACTGGCAGATCCCTTTATAACCACTATCCAAAGAGAAAACAGCTTTTACCACGCCGTTTGGGTTATACCAATTTGTTATGCTTCCTTGGTGTTGTTCGGGGCTCCGGCCACTTTTCAGCATCTCATGGACTGAATATTCCAGCCGCACGCAGCTGCATGTTTGGATGACATAATCATTTATAGTAATGATTGGCAGCGTCATATGCAGCATCTGCAGGCATGTGGAGGTCAGGTATATGGGCTTCCACTTGGGTCATGGACAGGTGTGTCCCCAAATTGATAAGACGGCAGCAGTTGCAACCTGTCCGTGACCCAAGACCAAAAAGGAGGTGAGGCAGTTCCTGGGGCTGGCGGGATATTACAGAAGGTTTTATACCTAATTATTCGGACCTCACCAGCACGCTGACTGACCTTACTAAAAGGGAAGCACCAGACCCGGTCCAGTGGACGGAGCAGTGCCAGCAGGCTTTCACCCAGATAAAGGCTGTTCTGTGTGGCGGGCCACTTTTGCACTCCCCTGATTTTCTCTCCCCTTTTTGTTGCAGACTGACTCGTCGGACAGGGGGCTTGGAGCGGTCCTGTCTTAGGAGATAGAGGGTGAGGAGCGGCCGGTGCTGTACCTCAGTCATAAGCTCTCGAAGAGACAGACGATGTACAGCACCATAGAAAAGGAGTGTTTGGCAGTTCTCACCCTCCACTATTATCTCCTGGGAAGGGAGTTCACTCTCCGTTCGCACCACGTGCCCCTGCAGTGGCTCCCCGGATGAAGGATCCAATCACCTGTGGAGCACCTTGGCATCTGGGGCACTACAGCCCTATTAATTAAGTGGTCCACAGCCGGGGGTGGCAGAATGGCTGTAGCATGCTTTCTCCTCCAGAAATGGGGGTGGGGGGCTGGTGCTGCCTCCGTACGGCTCCCTGGCCGGAGTAGGGCGGTGGGGATACGTGGCGAGGGGGGTGTGGTTCAGGCCACTGGGAAATGAGACTGGCCAGAGAGAGACTGACTGGGACTCGTACCGGCTGGAGTGTGAATGCTGAAACTGAAGTTGTATTTGGAGTTTTAACTTATGCCGAGTTGTTTAAAGCGTGTTGAGCGTGACTGATTTTGTGTTATATTGGAGAAGTCAAATAGATCCGAGTTCCGCATAGGCGGAGCGTGTGGTCCACGGGACTTTGGGCAAAAATGCCACTAAATTGGACAAAAATGCCCCTGCACAAACAAATTAATCTATTATGTCTGTTGCTAACAAAGTGAATATGAAAAATATGAATAGACAGTCCCATTAAAAAAATTGTTTTGCCTACATGGCACCCATGCCTGGTCCTTGTCTAAAATGACGGGTTTATGATGTTTAATACATTTGGCTATAGCCTTACCCTGTAGTTGGTTCACACTCCACCTATGAGTTCCAGTTACGACAACCCTGTCTTCTTCCTTCCATACACCATCCAACAACCTTGTTACACTCTGGTTGTACTTGTGCATTTGTTGCTGCTGTGAAGCAAGCCGGCCTTTCACAGAATTTTGTACCTGCTCACCAAACATAATACAGACATTTTGGGAGTAGTGTAGGAAAGAATCAGAAGCAATTAAACTTATTAGTATCTAGTTATTAGTTACTAGTTTCTTTAGAAACTGAAACATAATTACCTTGTTGAAAACTGTTTCTGTGATCCAGGGAGCATATGCACTAATATTTTTTGTAGCTCCAGCAGGAAACTCATGAATATTTATTTCAGTAAAACTGAATGTCTCAGACACCGAATATTTTGGAACACCTGCTTGAAATATCTTCGGCCGTGTCTGAAATCGCATACTATCTGAGTAGGTACTTTTTTGAAAAAGAAATTGCTTTGCGTGATTGAAACTCAGTCCCTTAAGAATATATCTTAACCAGTAGTCACTTCCAATCCATTTCCAAGCTGCCGTTCTGATTTATAACCACAATGTCATCTGACAAAATGACGATACACATCAGTTAAAGACACTGGTTGTACTGTGATTTTAGCTATTTACATGTAAAATGAGCACTCAAAGAAAAGTAACGACGTCATGCTAAAGAATAAGCTACTTGTGATAATGGTCATACAAAGTCACAGTTATGTTTATACAGTTATATAACCTCTGTCATGGAATGGTAGTGAGCATCAGGTTTTGTCAAATTCTCAGAGTCATTACATTGAATCCTTTAAGCAAAATAAAACCCACAGATGTGCAGTGGTCAAAAAAGGAAAATGAATACATGAAAAGGACTTAAAAGATTTAAAAACTGAGAAGGTGTGTGGAAAATTCCCATTTGATAGGTGTAAGTCAGGTGTGGCATTAGCCTACATATTTGAAATACCGGAAATATAATTTCAAAAATGTTTAGGCTTCACCTTCTCAGAAAAGTATTATTTATTGTTATGTTTCAAAATTAACATAATGCAATGACTAATTTCTTCAATATTCTTCAATGATCAGACAGAAACATAATTAAACTGCTTTAATGTACAATTCAGCCACAGAGTGGCCTACACTTTAGTAAGTTGAAAAAGAGAGAGAGAGAGAGAAAAAAACATGATACAGCAATGACATCATAGGGTCCTGTAATAGCTGTGAGATAAAATAATTAAGCTGTCTGGTAGAAAGAGAGAAAAAAGAGAATGAAATTATTAAATTAAATTAACTAAACTAATAAAATAAATAAACTCTACATAGAACACTACAAGAAATGCAGGGAAATCTTAAGCATAACAGGTTAAATACAGAAAAAGAAGAACAGAGAGGTGAAAAGAAAGCAGACAGAAAATGAAAAGCACCCAATGGGCAAAATTAGTTGGAAATTAGCTATAAGAATAAATAATAAGCCTTGTGGGCACATTGAGAGCGTCAAAGTGAAAGACGAGTTACAGAATCAGATTACAAGATCACAGAGATTTATATGAGTGAAAGCACAGCAAAATCAGCCCAGATAAAGAATGAAATAGAGATAAAATAGGAAGAGGAACAGATAAATTCAAATAAGAATAAATCAGACAGTGAGAGAGAAAAAACAAACAAATAAAGCAGGAAATTTTAAAAGGGGGTGGAAAATGACCATCAAAGTGCAAAGGAGAAATTTGTCCCCCCTAGGCACTAAAGGAGCAACTTAGTATCCGACGAAAACCATCAGCAAAGCAGGCAAAAAAAAAAACTGAACAACTAAAGAAAGAATGAATGAATGAATGAATAAGAAAGAAGAACTGAAGGAAGGAAGGAATGAAGGACAAAAGAAAGAAAGAAAGAAAGAATGGCTCAGAACAGTTCTCTAGAGATGATAGAAAACATTTAAATAGTCTTCAAAATAAATTGATTCATTTTTGATTCAGTAATTTGGCATTTAAAAATTATCTTAAAGGAACACTCCACTATTTTTGAAATAGGCTAATTTTCCAACTCCCCTTGAGTTAAACAGTTGATTTTTACCGTTTTCGAATCCATTCAGCCGATCTCCG
>JADLZN010009167.1:0-41604 GCA_018155175.1 Sinocyclocheilus anophthalmus | reverse complement strand
TATCCAGAAATTAAAAAATTTTTATATGAATTTAAACAGAAATATTTACAGTGGAAGTGCTGCTTTCGAACAATTTTCCTGTGGTATGTGATTTCATGTTTTAATCACAGCGAGCATTGCTTGGCGCATGACAATTCCGCTTTAATTTGTGTTCTAAATAGCAGAACTCATGTTCTGAGAAAATACTTTTGCGTGAATAATAATGATCATTTTTGTGAATTTGACTTTGTTTGATGGCTTTGGAACATAGACGTTAACGACAGACATAAGGATGCACTAGCTGGTCAAACAGTCCATTGGTCTGATGACAGTAGAACATTCTGTTTGCTTCCTTATTTCGCTCCCTCCAGTAAAAGAGTGCGTACGCATGGTCTAGAGTGTCAGTACGGTGCACACATTTATGCATAGTTTCTTTTTTATAAATCCAGATATGTGCGTGGAAATTTGCGTACTCACATTTCCATGCCCATTTTGTGCATACGCAATGTTTATACATCAGGCCCCTGGTGTTTTATTAAGAATTTCACCTTTTTTAATCAAGATCAAATATTTGGTAGAAAGTTTTTTACGGTTACACCACATTGACCTTTTTGCAATCATCCACCAAATATTTTCTCAAAATGAATTAAAACCAGAAATTATGGACTTGGTCCACAAAACAGAGAATGTATGCAATTAATTTACACATTTATTTTGAAATTTTAACCATTTTAAATTTAATTAAACCATATGGACACAAAAATAAAAATAAAATAGTATCATGTCATTGACCCATATACAGTAATTTGTATAATGTATTATTTCCTATAATTCATTTTTAATTTATTATTATTATTATTTTTACAGTAATCAACATTGTACAGGTGCATCTCAATAAATTAGAATGTCGTGGAAAAGTTCATTTATTTCAGTAATTCAACTCAAATTGTGAAACTCGTGTATTAAATAAATTCATTGCACACAGATTGAAGTAGTTTAAGTATTTGGTTATTTTATTTGGGATGATTTTGGCTCACATTTCACAAAAACCCACCAATTCTCTATCTCAACAAATTAGAATACTTCATAAGACCAATAAAAAAAAATGTTTTAGTTGAAAAAACTGTTGGCTTCTGGAAGTATGTTATTTACTGGAATGTACTCGATACTGGTTGGCCTCTTTTGCAGTGAATTACTGCATTCAGGCCGGTTGTGGCATGAGACAGTCGCCTGGGCATGTGAGGTGTAGGGAAGCCCAGGTGCTTTGATATTTTTTTTTTGTTTTGCGAGCCTCCGCTACATTGCATTGTTGGGTATGGGTTTCATCTTCTTCACAATACCCCATAGATTCTCTATAGGGTTCAGGTCAGGCGAGTTTGCAGGCCAATCAAGCACACCAACACCATGGTCATTTAACCAGCTTTTGGTGCTTTTGGCAGTGTGGGCAGGTGCCAAGTCCTGCTGGAAAATGAAATCAGCATCTCCATAAAGCTTGTCAGCAGAAGGAAGCATGAAGTGCTCAAATGTCCTGGTAGATGGCTGCATTGACTGTGGACTTCAGAAAACACAGTGGACCAACACCAGCAGATGACATGGCAGCCCAAATCATCACTGACTGTGGAAACTTCACACTGGACTTCAAGCAACATGGTTTCTGTGCCTCTCCACTCTTCCTCCAGACTCTGGGACCTTGATTTCCAAATGAAATGCAAAATTTACTTTCATCTGAAAAGAGGACTTTGGTCCACTGTGTTTTCTGAAGTCATTAGTTTCTGTAATTGGCGGGACAAGTTTAAACAAGCATAAACTTCTGATGGTTTGAGAGATAAGACTCTAGACGTGATCTTTGTTTCAGCAGAATTTCACTAATATTGAGAAAGTAGTGAAGTGACATTCACTGAAACTATGGAGGGGATTGTACTCTAGGAATATGGTTTCAGTTTGTGTCAAAATTATTTTATTGGTTAAAAAAAAAATCTAAACATAGTTTTCCGATTAGGTCATCTCTTGGTGTTGTTTTAATGAGCTATGCCTTCAGTCTCAAATGTGCCAAGTTTTGTGTCGTGTCTGTCTTCTTTTGAGAGAAAGGCATTGCATACCTGTTTGTTTGCAGTGAGCTAAAAGGACAAAACGTCTCAGGTTACTTATGTAACCATGGTTCCCTGAGTAGGGAACGAGACACTGCATCCTCGTATGGGGAACGGCTCGTCGTGACCCGTGTCTGAAGCATACATTGAAAAAACACCAATTCGTTGGCCAGCGACAGCCATGACGTCACTACCGGTGCGACTATAAAATAGGCGCCGGGAGCTACACATCATTCACTTCTTCGTCTGAAGCTTGCGTCCACAGCATGGCAAGAAATCTAGAGGACGCAGTGTCTCGTTCCCTACTCAGGGAACCATGGTTACATAAGTAACCTGAGACGTTCCCTTTAATGGGAACTTTGAACTGTGTCCTCTAGGGGTCTCTATGGGGAACGGTATACCCACGCCCCCATGCTGAGGGGAGTGCAAGCCAGAAAACCACGGCAAGCACTAAGTACCAACTCTACCAAAAACTTTAAGGGAGTTGCCCCTGGGACGTTAGACGGCTGTCAGTGACGTTATTCCCTACGGCCAAGGGCCTAGGCTACATACCCCAAAATACTTACCTGTTAGGGCCAGACTCCTGGGCCCGGGGTGGAGCTCAAGGCTTGGTATCAGAAATAGATTCCTTTAAGGGAATACGCCCAAGAGCCTAGAATCATACTAAGTCTTTGCCTGTCACACAGGGGCTACCGCACGTTCTCTTTGTATGGCTGAATGAACTGTCTCAACAGACCCTTAGTAGCAGCACCCTGTTAAGTAGGTATCTAGAGGATACTTAGGAGGAGTGGTGCCCAAGGCGGAAACCGGGGTTTTAAACCACTCAGAAAAAAAAAGCACAAAGCTTTTGCGTGTAGCTCTTACCATACAGGATTTTAGAAAAGTGGCAAAGCATAACGTGCACAATTATCGCTTATGTGGATTTTAGAAAAGTGGGCGAAGCATAATGTGCACACACTTGAATACCATTCTAGTGGTTTCTCGTGGCACCCTGAAAGAGCAGCCATAGATAGAAATAGCGCATCCCCAAAAAATGCTATGTCTACGGCTATAATGCTAGAGTGGCTAGCAGTAAATCTCTAGCTAAGGGAGCAAACACCCAGCTCTCAATCAAGAAGGGGCTCGACCTACAGCATGTTCCAAATGGTGGATACAGCTAGCAGGTCTCAGCCTGCGGAGCAACCACCCAGTTCTCGATCCGAGAAGGGGGTCGACCTGAAGCATGTTCCAAAAGCTGGAACGGCTAGCAATAAGTTACGTAGCTGTGGGCAGCAACAAACTAGTTCATCACTCCGAGAAGGAGGCTCGACCGCAGGCATGTGACATGTGGAACGGTAGGCAGTAGGTTACCATTGGTGAGGGGCAAAACCCAGCTCTCAACGATAGGGGGGCTCGACCTGCGCATTGATTGCAAAGCAGGAAGGGTAAAACGCACTGCGGCAAGCTAGAAACATCAAGCACATCAGGGAGGCAGAGGACGGGTCTAATCCACATGATGTGCTGGCCTCCAGGTGCTCTGGACAAACGAGACTCACATTCTCACGGAGAGGGCGAAAAGCCAGAATTCAGAATAGGAATAGGGTATCATTCCAGGTAACCCTTGGGGAGAGCACTGCTAATATTACCACGAGGACAGCCCACGGAGCGAGAAATCCAACTCCTCAGAGAGGATTAACACTCAAAACAAAGCAACATACTCACAATAACCCTCAATGTGAAGGGAGCGATGCTTCCAAAGTGTGTCGAAAGAGACACACTAGATAAGTGGAGCCCAAGGTAACGGGGTCTAAACCAACTCAGAGAAAGAGAACGAGATCAATAACGCGTAACCCTATCCATACAGGATTTTAGAAAAGTGGGCAAAGCATAACGTGCACACTTACCACTTATGTGGATTTTAGAAAAGTGGGCAAAGCATAACGTGCACACTTACCACCTATGTGGATTTGTAGAAAAGTGCGCAAAGCATAACGTGTGCACTTTATTTTAGAGTTTTCCAAGCTTCTGTTTACAGATACCTGGAAGTACTTGGCCAAACGGGAGAGGCAAGCTCAAAGACAACTCTCAGAGGTGAGGGAAGCACTGCCTGAGACAGCATTACACAAGAATGTTCTCGCAAATGCCACCTATACTTCCCGCTAGATGCCTCAGCAAGAGGGGATATCCTGGTGATCGGGAAACCCTTCAGGGCGACCCAGATACGGTAGACCATTCCGGGTAGCATGAAAGCGTAATCCCAGCCCGGACGTCCAGGAAATTTTTGCAGTGATGCGCCGGGGGCCTGATGATCACGAAGGCTCCAGCAGAAGCCTGTGTTATGGCATGATCCAGGAAGTATGAAGCCGAAAAAAAACGGCTTTACTTACCGTCTGGACATATATCGACGAGGTAACAAATAAGCACTGAACGGCGAGCAACCGGTCTGAACCCAGCAGCGCGACAGAAACACACAGGTCCCGGGAGACACTGCAAAGAAACTAGCAGAAGGGTATACACACAACCACCAGTTCATAGCACATACATATATTCATATACATATATTTAGACATGGATCGTACACACCCACCATGGTTCCCGAGTCGGAGCTCTGTCCGAAGAAGCCTCTAGACCGGCCCATCCAGTAAGATGGTCACTATGAAGCCATATAACCAACCAAACCTAATAGGTCCAGCGTAGGAGACTAATATGCAGGAAATTTCTAACCTCGGTCAGGTGGAGAGATGGGGGTTACAGGGGAATTAGGAAGATGAAAATGAGGGCAGATGTAAGACCCCCGAAGGAAAAGAGTAGATACTGAGGTATCACTCTGAACCGGACAAAAGCACTGATACCCTGTCTGGATCACATCCCTTAGGTACCCTCCTTTGACCCGCGATTATTCTATCCCTACCCGCAGGCGGGGGAGGAGCGCAAGCCGCAACACTAGCCTTCTGTGCCCGTCTCTGATCCTCAAACTGAGACGGGGTAGGACCCCTGGGTTGTTCGGGCTCAAACCTGGACTTCTATCCCGATCTTTCAGCCGGTCAGCCTGATATGCTTGGAGCATCACCAACGTGTGACAATGAAGCGACAGCCCGACCTGCTGCTGTTGCGTATGCCCTGGCATTCGAGCGAGATGTCAAGGAGGGGAGTCGTAGAGGATGTATCACCCATAGAGAGATAGCTGGCTAGCATATCTCTATAGGGGCATCTTCTCATAACCGCTTTTGCGCATCGCCTTGATGTTGGCATAACTGGTATGCTGGAACCGATGGATGAGTGAGGAAAACGGCCTCTTTCATTCCTTCTCAATTTTTATATGAAAAAACAGGAAGGAAGGCTCACCTGAGTTGGAGGGTTTATGGCCAGAAAAATAAAGTTCATCGAGATATTTCGCAACGTCAATTTCTTCACCCGCTTCACGGCAAGTAAAACCTCACCGTGGCGCGATCCATAATTTACAAAAGCTCATCATACACAGGGCAGGAATATTGGGAAGGCTCAGCTTCAGCTTCTCTGCCCTCCTCAGACATTTCCTGCTTTTACTGGGCTGATCCCAGCAGAGCAATGGCCCTTGAATCAGACAATGTTAATGAAATAACATCATTCTCCAGCGGCTCATTCTCGTCCACAGCCGACGAGCATGAGAGGGAAAGCCCTTCTTTAAACTCATCGGCCAGGTCCACGTGCGATCCCCATGAGCTCATTCTCCTCTGTGCCTCAGCAGTGGTGGGTCCTGAGCTGCGGGAAGCAGATGGCTGCCCCTTTCCTCGAAAAGAGAGACAAACGAGAGCGGCGCTTTTTCCCTTGGAAAAAAACGCTCGCAGTGCATGCCGATTGCCCCCTCGGAGGCATCGCGTGTGTGCTCTTCGCCCAAACAAACAACGCATAGATCGTGTGTCATCAGATGTTAAACAACGTCAACACTGATGCACACATCCTTAAATGCTTTGCTAGTGTTCGCCATAATGAGATAAATAGAGATCGCTCTTACCACAGAAATGCACGCTTCAAACAAAACAGTCAATGAAGACCAAGAAGAGAATGATGTGTGCTCCCGGCGCCTATTTTATAGTTGCACCGGTAGTGACGGCTGTCGCCGACCAACGAGTTGGTATTTTTTCAATGTATGCTTCAGACACGGGTCACGACGAGGCGTTCCCCCATAGCGACCCCTAGAGGACGCAGTTCGAAGTTCCCATGAAAGGGAATCGGATATTAATTCATGCATTAAGATGTCTACTTTTCGAGGTGTTTGCTTGTATATTTTGGCTATGGAGACACGTCTAGGGGAGGGAAGTGAGCATCAAACAGGCCTAATTAATTGAACTTAATCTCAAATCAGATTGAATAACTTTTTGTAGCAATTAAAATGTCGCTGCTTGTGCTTTTGTCTGTGTTATATACATCTGGCAATTTTACATACATTCATATTCAGCATTTTATTTAATTTGTATTGCTGCTGCTGCTTTAATAGTTGTTTGTGATTAAATAAATTACAACAACATTGGTTACATTATCTCGTGCTTTAAGAGTCCAGCTGTGTTTTTCCACTCGTGTTGATGGGTTTCATATGCAGATGCATTTAGATCAGATTACATGCTGTATGTCCTTTTTATCCTTATTGCATATAGTGGCACATTTGTAAAACATGTTAGATCTGTTTGAGGTTTGAAATTGGTTTCTGATTAATTTTATACATGTCTATACACTGTCAGGATACTGGAGAGAGATGAAGCAAGGACTCAAAAGCAGGATTAATTACTCTTTATTAATGGTACTACGTAAAACGAAACTAACAAAAACTACCCTGAGGGGGAAAAACAGGCAGGCCAGGACAAGGCACAGCATGGCAAGGCAAGAGGAACATCTAACATGCACAACAAATCCTAACTGACATAAAACAACGAACCAGCACAGGACTGCAGACACAAGGAGAATAAATAGGGAGAAAAACGAGTAGGGTAACAAGGGAGACACAGGTGGAGTATCTAAAACAATAATGAGATAACAAGGGCGGGGTCAGACAATAGACAGGAGAGTACATGGCACCAACAACAAGCCATGTGCTCAACAAAACACACAGTGACATCTGGGGCCCATTTCAATAAGGAGGTTCAACCAACTCTGAGTTGACTTACCCTGCTTTTTCGAGTTTGACAAACCTCCCGTTCTGAAATGGAAACCCCAGAGTTTCCCTCATTTCAGGGTTAACATACTCAGAGTTTTCACTTAACCTCCTTTTTGAAACGGGCCCCTGGTGACCAACTATGGAAAACCAGCAGAACCGTGTCATACACTGTCAAACAGCATTTCTCTAGAATTTGCTGAATGCACTATAGGCTACTAATGTTAAACAGCAGTTCTGCACATTTTTATTTATTTATTTTTTTCCAGTGTGGTTCAGCTGAGATAATATTTTGTTATGGGCTACCATGGTTCTGCTATAACAGATCGGGGGACTCATTTATAAAATGTTGCAAAGAAACCAACACAGCTGTTTCACGATTGGCCAAATTCAACACATGACAACAATGACTTGTGTTTCTAACATCTTCAATTCTAATACTGCTCACAAATCTGTTTTTAGAACAGTAAAAGCTTTTTTTTTACTGTAGTCGAGTCACACTTATCAAAAAAAAACAAACAGATTAAAAGCATATATACCCCCACTTTATTGGTATTTACATAGTATATGTTTATGTTGAACTTTATTCTTGAACAGATGGCGCTGTATTAAGCAGTATATAAAAAGTGTTTCTGTTGCTCATGAAAACGTTTATGAAATGTCTGTTTATTTGACAAATATCGCACGTTATTCATAATCGGTGACAGAGTATGCAAACACCGTGAGAGCGTACCTACAGCGTAGCAAAAAGTGTCTGACTTGACGTCTCCGCTTTCAATTCCGCCCCCGACTGCAAGCGGCTGCTCTCGCTCGCCGATCGGTCTGCGCAGCGCCGCATGAAGTCGAACAAACCTTATGAATCGCAAATGATCTTGAACTTTAGTGCAAACGAAGGGTTACAGCTCTCTGCCTTGCAAACAACTTCTAATTTATGTCAGTAAAAGATCACCATTCATCATCCACATTCTTTAATTTAAAACAGCGAGCTGCAAGAGCAAGGCAAGGCAAGGCAAGTTTATTTGTATAGCACATTTCATACACAATGGTAATTCAAAGTGCTTTACATAAAATAAAATAAAAACAATAATCACAACAATAAACCAAGGAATTTAAAACTTTGAAAAAATTACAAAAAAAAAAAAAAAAAAAAAATGATTTAAGAGGTTTAAAATGAATTTAAGGAAACGATTATACATATAATATAGTGCAAACAGTTCGGACATCGCACAGTGCTCATACAATAAATGCACAGCTAAACAGATGAGATTTGAGTCTGCATTTAAATGTGACTAATAGTTTAGCAACATCACTGAATTCAATGATGAACTTTCTTTAACTGAAAAATTTGTGTTTACTGTTGTCATTTTGCATTATTGACACTTTTTTCCTAATTAATGCTGTTCAGTTGCTGTCACAATCTGTATTGTTAAAAGCGCTATATAAATAAAGGTGACTTGACTTGACTTGACTTGATCTCTTCTGGAAGCTGATTCCAGCTGCGGGTGGCATAATAACTAAAAGCACATTCCCCTTGTTTTGTGTGAACCCTTGGTATTTCTAACTGACTCGATCCTAATGATCTGAGTGGTCTGTTAGGTTTATATTCAGTGAGCATATCTGCTATATATTTAGGTCCTAGGCCATTGAGTGATTTATAAACGAGTAAAAGTACTTTAAAATCAATCCTGAATATAACTGGAAGCCAGTGTAAGGACCTGAGGACTGGACTATGCTCAGATTTTCTGTTTCTAGTCAGAATTCTGGCAGCAGCGTTCTGTATGAGCTGCAGCTGTCTAATGGTCTTACTTGTGAAGGCCGGTGAGAAGACCATTACAATAGTCCACCCTGCTGGTGATAAAGGCATGAACAAGTTTCTCCAAGTCTTGACTGGAAACAAAACTGCGTACGTCTGCTCAGACCTTGACGTGACGCTAAGCACTTTTGCACGTGCACGCACACTCTAAGATCGAATCTGTGCGTACGCACGCTTTATAAATGAGGCCCCAGAAGTCTGTGCCAGATGATGAATGAAAGTGTTTCAAGCCCTGTGTTTATTTTCAGATTATCTCAGCATGTCAAATAATTGAAGTGAGGTGTTTTGTCCAAGATGCAGAGACTCAACATAACAAACCTACTACATTTGCAGCAGTACTTTGGAAAAAATACAGACCTAAATGTGTAAATTTGCCTCATTGAAACTATATCTAACTGCTCTCACAAAAACTTACTTTTTGTTAATTTACCCCAGACCACCTCTCACTTATTTAGTGGCCTTGAATGATAAGATGCAGGATAATGCAAAGTGGAGAGGAACTTCGAGACACAGCAGATTCTCATTCCATATCATTTGGCACAGACTTCAGATCTGTTATGGGTGAAAGAAAAAATGCAGAACTGCTGTTTAACATTTGGCAGCCTAGCATAGAGTGCCTTCAGCAAATTCTAGAGAAATACTGTACCAGTGCAGAGACATGTTTAAACTTCACCAGAAACTAATTCAAACATCTCAAATAGATCTAACAGGTTTTAGCAATGTCCCACTATATGCAAAACGGATAAAAAGGACATACAGTATGTCATGTGACTGAAATGCATCTGTCATTTCACCAACTTTACAGGAAGGCCAAAACAAAACAAATACCATAGTTTGATTGGACTTTGTGTACTGATTTCAATTATTTGTAATAATAAAAATATACACGCATGGATGATAGTATACTTATTGAACACTATTTTAACATTTTATCAGAAAAAAGTACAGCACCCTTTTGGACCAAATATATTATTCCATTTTGCGAATATAAAAACGGGCGCATCTGATGACAAATATTAACAAAGCATTACATTAATGAGTTTAAAAGAAATTATCTATTGTGATACAATGAAATATCACATAAAAAAGTCCTCTAAACAAATTAGTTAATTGAATGTGATCACTTTTACTAAAATAGTAATCCCAGCCACTCAACTATTTGGCCAAATGGGTGTCTGAAAAGCCTTTACAGATGACTTCCCTAGTGAAAAATTAATATACAGAAATGCATTTGAAATACATTTATTTCATGCCAAGTATACTACAAAAGCATTTACATATTTATGTACTTAATAAAAATGGTATAAGGAAAGTCGTGCTAAATGGAGAATTTTTGTATATCTATATATATAAATCGAGATATCATAGATCTATATGATATATATATATTATATATAGAATTTTTTGGAAGGAAATAAAGTGTACAACTAATGTAATTTGTTTTTAAATATTTTATTAAGTATAAAACTTGTGCAACTTTGTTGTCAGTGGACAGAAATACTGTATTACCTCAACAAGCCAATGTAAACATCTCAATTGCATTGTCTGTAAATTTGCAACAAACAAATGTACAGAGGTCCTTTTTTATTAGTGGCCTACAGAACATTCTCAAAACAAGTTATTGCAAAGGTACCATAAAAAATAACGTCTCAGGGTACTTATGTAACCATGGTTCCCTGAGAGGGAACGAGACACTGCGTCCTCTAGGGTCGCTATGGGGAACGCCTCGTCGAGACCCGTGTCTGAAGCATACATTGAAAAAAAAACAACTAGTTGGCCGGCGACAGCCATGACGTCAATACCAGCATGACTATAGTATAAATAGGCGCCGGGAGCTACACATCATTCTCTTCTTCGTCTGAAGCTTGCGTTCGAAGCATGGCAGGAAGCTTAGAGGACGCAGTGTCTTGTTCCCTATTCAGGGAACCATGGTTACCATAAGTAACCTGATACGTTCCCTTTCAAGGGAACTTCGAAATGCGTCCTCTAGGTGTCGCTATGGGGAACAGTATAGCCACGCCGCCATGCTGAGGGGAGTGCCTGCCAGAACCATGGCGAGCACTAAGTACAAACTCTACCATATTGCCATGGGAGTTGCCCCTGGGACGTCAGACGGCTGTCCGTTACTTTATCCCTTATGGCCAAAGGCCTAGGCTACATACCACAAATACTTACCTGTTAGGGCCAGACTCCTGGGACCGGGGTAGAGCTCAAGGCTTGGAATCAGAGATAGATTCCTTTAAGGGAATACGACCAAAAGCCTAGAATCATACCAAGTCTTGGCCTGTCACACAGGGGCTACAGCACGTTTCTCTTTGTATGTGCTGAAGGAACTGTCTCAACAGACCCGTAGTAGCAACACCCTGTTAAGTAGGTGTCCACCAGCAGAGCCCTGGTCCCTGAATCAGACAATGTTAATGAAATAACATCATCTTCCAGAGGCTCACTCTCGTGCACAGCCGACGACCGCGAAAGGGAAACCCCTCTTCAAACTCATCGGCCAGATCCACATGCGATCTCACGAGTTCATTCCCTTCCGTGCCTCAGCAGCGGCGGTTCCTGGATCGCGGGAAGCAGGTGGCTGCCCCTCTTTCCTCGAAAAGCGAGACAAACGAGAGCGGAGCTTTTTCACTGGAAAAACGCTCGCAGTGCACGCCGATTACCCCCTCGGAGACATCGCGTGCGTGCCCAAACAAATAACGCATAGATCGTTTGTGTCATCAGATGTTAAACAACGTCAACACTGATGCACACATTTAAGGATGTGTGCTAGTGCTCGCCTAATGAGATAAAATAGAGATCGCTTCCCCCCTACCACAGAACTGCACGCTTCAAACAAAACAGTCAATTAAGACGAAGAAGTGGATGATGTGTTCTCCCGGCGCCTATTTATATTTTAGTCGCACCGGTAGTGACGTCATGCTGTCGCCGGCCAACGAGTTGGTTTTTTTCAATGTATGCTTCAGACACAAGTCACGACGAAGCATTCCCCATAGCGACCCCTAGAGGACACAGTTCAAAGTTCCCATGAAAGGGAACTGGTGTCGGCAGGCTTTTTATAATCAAAGTTAAGACCTGTAAAGCCTTTCTGCATTCAATTTCAACTGTTAAAAAAATATTTTTCAAGAAAACGGATAGTCAAAAGTATCAATTATTATATTAAACAATTATTATCAATCAATTATTATATTAAATAACATAAATATATCTTAGTGTCTTAATTGTTTAGATTTTATAATGCATTAGCTTTTTGTCGATCCCCTGGTTCACATTTAAAAATATGTAGCAAAAAAAGCAGAAGGGCTTATTGAGAAAGCAGATTCGTTCTCTGCCAGCAGGAGGCGCTCTCGGAACAGCAGAACAGAAATTAGTGGTCCCCCGGTACCACAGTACACCACAGTGCCGTGCAGCGCTCAAGTTTATTCAGCGAAATTGTAGCCTTTCGAAGTTTAATCATCATATTAATCCATATAGCAATTCTTGTCTTTCCGTCCCTAAAGACCTCTTATAATTTAGACTTTTTGTACTATTTAAGAGTTTTCATGGCCTTAAATGTAAACAATTTTACTGAAGATGTTTTAAGGACCCGCGGAAACGCTAATAAGAACATTTAGTGCAAACATTTCTGTCATGCATTTGGCAAAAATCTTTTGTTGACTGTGAATTTTACCTTTGAAATTTGAAGCAAGTGCAACTCTGGCGTCCCCCGTTGTTTGTGAGCAGTGGTGTGCTGGCGATTTAAATAAACAATACAGATTTGCAAAAACAATCCAACATAATGGCTATCCCCTTGAATGGTAAAAAGATAATCGGTTACCATCTTGACTGGAACATATTGTGTTGCCTGGTCGTTTTTTTCATTTTTTATTCGCTAATGTATTTGAATGTACATGTGAGAGTGCAAGTTAATACGCCGAAATTAACACGGGGACGGCTGAAAAATAGTGACTCTCTGGTGGAGATAGTATTAAACCATAAACTGAAGCAAATCTTTACGTGACTGCTTTCAATGCTACTAAAAATTGATCATCCGAGTCTAATATGATCCAGCAGGTCGTATTAAAAGGGCCACCAGTTGCCCATCCCTGCATTATAATGTAAGTTATCTGCTATCTACACCTCACTGACATTGAATTGCATGTGCTGTCAGCCATTTTGACTTATGGGCTGTCAACAGGCTTTACTCACAATACATTTTTTCAATGGCAAAGTAGCGGAAGTGCTGTAGTCCTTTTGGATGAATGACTTAGTATTTTCAGTGTTAAGTATTTTGTTTCTTTTAAAATTAAAAAAAATAAATCAAAAGATTAAGAATACACTGGTGTACTTTGCGAGCTAGAAAGCAGTACAAGAGACTTTCATGATTTGCTTTTTTTATTATTATTAGTAGTAGTAGTATTGCTGCTGCTGCTTTAATAGTTGTTTGTGATTAAACAAGTTACAACAAAACTGGATACATTATCGCATGCTTTAACAGTCCAGCTGTGTTTTACCACTCATGTTGATGGATTTCATATGCAGATGTATTTAGATCAGATTACATATTTCCTCTTTATCCTTTTTGCATATAGTAGCACATTAGTAAAACATGTTAGATCTGTTTGAGGTGTGTAATTTGTTTCTGAACAAGTTCAGTCATGTCTCTGCACTGTCAAAACAACATTTCTATAGAATGTGCTGTGGTTCAGCTAAGATAACATTTTTGTTAGTACCATGGTTCTCCTATAATAGATCTGAAGTCCAAGCCCTGTATTTATTTTCAGAGCATCTCAGCATGTCAAATAATTGAAGTGAGGCGTTCTGTCCAAGATGCAGAGATTCAACATAACAAAACCTAATATAATTTGCAGCAGTACTTTGGAAACATGCAGACGACACTGTATATGTCACACTGACTATATCAAACTGAAAAAAAAAAAAAAAAAAAAAACATAATTTGTGTCATACTCCAGACTACCGGTCAATTATTATGGCCTTGGATGATAAGTTGCAGGATGAATGAAGACAAAGTGGAGAGGAAATCATTGAGAAAACAGCGTCTCTAACAGGGGAAGTACAGCAAACGCCTTCTGGATTACAAATCAAAGCAACAGAGTTTATGTTTAAATGCCCCTTGAAATATGTCAGTTTAGGGTTATTTGCAGTACAATTGCAGAAAGTGTATGCCAGTCTTATTTTAGTATTATTTATATACATTATAGTATTTTGAAATAGCAAAGAAACATTCTATTTTATATTTTTCTCCCCAAAAACTATTATATTTTATGATTGTATTTCATAATAATAATATGATAATGAATACTTAGTTAACTTTAACAAGAATGTCTCGGTTACCAAGGGACCGTGGTTCCCCGAGAGGAACGAGACCGCTGCGTCCGACCCTTGAGGAATCTGCCAGCCATGACCGGTGTCGGGAAGCATGTGTAAAATCAACTCCACGTATTGGTCCATGGGCATGTGACGTTATAGGCAGGTACAAAGTCTTAAAAAGCGGCACTTCTGAAATACGCTCACCACTATTGTCTGAGGAGACGTAAAAAACAGGAGGCCAGGCAGATCGCAAAGTGGGGACCGCAGCATCTCTTTCCCTTCGGGGAACCATGGTTACATTGGTAACCCGAGACGTTCCCCTTCTAGGGAACTCAACGCTGCATCCTGGTGGACACATTGGGGAATGAAATCCAATCACGCCGTGCCGAGGCACATGCCTGTCCACCTGGTGAGAGAGCACCAAGGAGGTGACAGACATGTACCAAACCTTTCCACAGAAAGTGGCCAAGCCACTGACGCTTAGGCTATGAAATACCCAAACTGGAACCGACCATCCAAGATAGCTAGGCTATGTGAGCAATAGTAGCACAGACCAAAGACACTGAAGGTGGGGTGGAGGGGGGGGGGGGCTTTGGGGGGGGAAGCCTGGAGGAGCTGAAAGATTGCTACTAACAATCCCAGCTAGAACCCAGCTGTCCGCAGATAGCTATATCCAAAGGGTCTTATGAAATTAACCTTCCTAAAAGCTGCCCAGACCAAACACAGCAGGGGAGAAGCACTCTCTAGGCAATGGGTCAGAAAGACCGCTACTTAAAAACCCTAAGAAGGGGATCAGCCAATGAGCTAGCACATAGCTATCCTCAGACATAACTTATACTAGAAGGGGCTACACTGCTCGGACCCCAAACAAACTAATAGTTACCATACTCGATAGGACTGTAAACCTTCCAGTGAAGTGGCAAGACCACAAAGAATGGGCTATCTAATTACAACATAGCAGGGGAGGATAGCACCGTTAGGCAGGGCTCCAGGGAGACCGCTCCATAAAACCCTAGGAAGGGGAGCAGCCTCTGAGCTAGCATATAGATATCCTCAGATAGCTATGTACCTAAGAAGGCTACCAGAAGGGGACCGACTGTGAATACCCAGACCACAAAGATTGGGCTGTCTACTTAAAACCCTAGGTAGATGAGCAATCACCGAGCTAGCACATGGCTATCATCAAATAGCTAGGCTGTAGGAAAGGGGACCACTGCAACTGCCAAGACCACTAGCAGTGGGCTGTTTTCTTGTTAAAAAAAATTATTAAAAGGGGAAAAAAAAAAAAAGGGGGGGCCCATAAAGGGAGACAGCACCTTATCTAGCAGGGCTCAAGGAGAGCTAGTGCATACGTTATCCTCAGATAGCTATGTTCTGGGAAAGGGCAAGGTAAACCACAGCTAGCCTCAGATAGCTGATTGCAGGATAGCCTGTCCTGCCATAAAAATGGCTGAAATATAACCATCCTCAGATGACTATACTAAGGAGGTCGGTCCCCAATCAGTGTCAGTCCCACAGTAGGCTAGTGAGCACTGTATATTGACCAGATGTTCACAAGAGGAAGATCCAGACCATAGTAAATGATTCGCTAAAGAGCGAACACATAAACTACCATTAGTCCGAGATCAAAGCCTAATGTAATCATGGCCATAACACCAGGTGGCTGGACACAGCTATCCTCAAATAGCATTTCCCTCAGATAAGGCTGAAGTTTGCAAAGACTTCAGCGCTTACCCGAGAGAGCTTGTGCCAAGGGGAACCCGACCTAGTCATAGACTCCAGGCTAGAACAAAGCTGCCCTCAGACTGCTATATCCCAGAGCAAAGCAAGCTTGAGCATAACAATCGACAGACAGCTACACTCTAAGCAGAGTAACAATCTACTCAGCCCAAACCTACTAAGCGGGATTCAGAGGGACCGCCCACTTAAAAATGCCCAGAAGCCTGGGGAGGCAGCCCACTCCTAAACCCATCCAGCTTAACACAAGAAGGAACATTTCTCCATTACCACTCTAGGTCACTGAAACAACCTGGGAGAGAAGCTCGCAAGCAGAGCATTCAATACATCCACGCCCAGCGAGGTTCCCTACACACAATATCATGCATATTAGAGAGGCACAACTCAGCTAAATATAGCTCCGCCAGTGATCTTGCATGCTCTGAGCTAAAAACAATTCAGTGCTCACACTTCATCGTTATGGCCACACAATCATTATCCATGGCAAAAGCATTATCCGCGGCATCAGGCAACCTGATGTAAAGGGTATGCGTACACTGCAGATCAAAGCAGATCACCGCGAGCTGAGATAAAACCGTGCCATGGCAATGGCCAGAGACACAAACGCTTTGCCCCGCATCCCTCGGGAATAGGAACAAACACAAGCTGAGCGCATTAAAGTGATTCATCACAAAAAGCGCATGGTCGCCGAGACAAAGATGAAAAGGTTAGAATATGCCCTTAAGTGTTAGAATCCAAAAATGGAGGCGCACGTTCCTTAAAGCGCTGCTCGACCAGGATGACACTTCACACATGTGAACAAACAGACGGCTCCGAAGACAACACAAGTTGGTGATGTATTCAGCAGGTGCCCTTTTATACTTTCGGGACACGCCTATGATTCACGCCGCCCCTTGGCCAAACAAATAGGATTGGAGTACAGGATTTTCACATGCTTCCAAGACCATAGCGGCACACCGCACTCAGACACCACCCACCACGCTGTCACGACTAACGATGTCAGCACAGCGAAGTAACGCTCAGGCAGAAATAGCCTCTACGTAGCTGCCCGACAAAACGCAACACCACTCCAAAGGGACAGTTTACCAATAAATTAAAATTGTCATCATTTACTCAACCTCATCTTCTGTGTAACACAAAATAAGACATTCTGAAGATGTTCTAAAGAATAGTTGTTTGGAGTGAAACATGAATGAAGGGGTGAAATATTAATTTTACAATTGTTACATAGCTTAATTTCATTGCTCTTTGATGTTTCTAGGATATCAAAATGATTAATGAAGGGAGGCAGCCCATGTACCAGGAGGACATCGACAGGACAATCCTGAATTTACTGGAGCAGCTGAAATCTCTGGATCGAGATGCAGCCGAAGCCTCTCGTTTGCAGCACCCTCATTCTGAGATGATTGAGAAGGAGTGAGTACAAACCTCGTAACTCTGTCTATATAGCCTTTCAAATAAAATATCCAATTGCATCTCATGCCTTAATCCATGCAAGCAGAATTATATGCTGTGAATAAGGTTTTGTGGATGACTCATGTTTTCTCCTCAATGGAAAAGTATTAAACAGCTGCGAAAGCGTGTGATGAAGCTCCATGAGGAACATGATCGCATTTACCATTTCGCAAGATCGAAGAAGTTTCCCACCATCACCCGGGGAAAGATGGTTGCTGAGAAACTGGTGTGTATCTAAACATACCTCTCTTTCTTTCTTTCCTTTGAATATTCGGTTGCAAATGCAAATGATTCATGTAGTGATGGTGAAGTGAAGCGTTCTGAATCAGTGAAGATTTCAACACAATTGTATCGGAAAAAGGTTCAGTGCTCGAAGCTTTTAAACACTGTTTATGTTGTGGCCATCTAATGGTCATGAAAATGAATAGCACCTTCCAAAGTGCTGTATTATATTACAGCCGCCGGTTTCACAACTGGTTCTACAACTAATTCTTCATTTTAAATTATTGTAAATACTGGCAATAAAATAAATGAAACATACATTTGTAAATGATTTAATTAAATCTGTGATCTGTCTGTTTTAAATCCGAATCAGTACTTAGACTGTTATAGCCCATTTCCATTTGAGCTTCATATATAAATTACGATATTGGGCTAATGCATAATGTATTTTTTTTTATTTTTACCTTTATGAAGTCTCATTGAGATTAAAATATATTTTACAAGAGAGACCTGGTCAAGGTAGCAGCTATAAAGTAAGGCAACATTTTAAAATACAATAAATACACATTAGAACAATATGTAAACATAACATTCTCTCAACAACAAAAACAAACAATCACAAGCCTCCATTACCACTATATTTATGATGCCTTTAAATTCACCAAATTTATATAGACCTTTTTTGCAAATTATTCCATGCCCAGGGTGCGTAATACGAAAATGCAGTTTTCCCCAGTTCTGTACAAACTCGAGGTACGTTAAAAAGCAAACACTTGAAAGAGTGTTGCTGGTAACTGCCGGAAATAAGACAAATAAGGGTATATAGATAAGCTGGAAGTTTACCTAACCTTGCTTTATAGATAAAAAAGTACCAGTTTTGTTTTCTACTACAAGCCTAAGTACTTGTAGGAGGGTACTCTTTCAATCATTTTAACAACAGATGTAAAAAAATAAAAATGAGATTTTCAAGTACTTGTGACTGAGCTTTTGAAAAAAAAAAAAAAATCTTGTGCACGACAGTATCATGACGCGAGCGTCTGGCGGCACCGGCGCTGACCCAGATCCGGCGTGATGACGTCATTACGCCGGATCTGGGTCAGCACCGCCACACGCTCGCGTCATGATACTGTTGTGAACATGGCGTCAAAGTGACGCGGAGACGACAAATTGTTGATTTAAGTCGTTATTTTTGTTTTCTTTGTGGAAAAAAAAGTATTCTCGTAGCTTCGTAACTTTACAGTTGAACCACTGATGTCACACGGACTACTTTGTCGATCATCTTGGTACTTTTCTGGATCTTGAACGTGGAAGTTACCTTGCTGTCTATGGGAGGGTCAGCGGGCCCTCAGATTTCATAAAAAATATCTTACATCTTTTAAATAGGGTAACTTGTAATCTGTAACCTATTACATTTCCAAAGTAACCTTCCCAACACTGGCTGTAGCTACGCCGTAAACTGTGTGTAGCTCGCGTAGCCTATGCCATAGCCTGACGTGCACCTCTCAAAAAATTTAACAGCACAAGAATTAACCGCAAGCGATTGGTCTCCTAGAACGCCTCCCTCCGTAAGTATTTGGTATTTGGGTTTTTTGCATAATTTACTATAATTTTATGTTAACCTTCTTATTAAAAAAAAAACAGAGCAAAGACCAAGTGTCTTATTATTTATTATACAACATAGCATTATATATCTCTAAATTGTCCACGACAAACAATATTGTTCCGCCGTAGTACAAATCCTTGTGGGGATTGAAATAGTGCCATCTTCTCCTTTTCCATTGTCATCTAATTTTTTGTAGTTTTAAATAAATTAACTGTTCTTAAATATTTATTTACTGCCGTCACGGATGATGATTGAGATTTTCCTGGCCTGCTTCCTGGAAGGGAGAATGACAAAAGACTTGCAGTACTACAGGACCTGGCAGGGAAGTGGGCACCTTAGGGACATACCCAACCCTCGGGTAAAGGAATGCCCTAACAATGCCTGGAGCAAACTCCAGGCACAAAACAAAGAGTGCCTGAAGATCCCCGATCCTCATCAGCTTGTCAGGGATATATTCAAGGGGGACGAAAGAGCATTGCACAAAGCCTCCAGAACCACCAGCAAGTTCCAAGAGGGCACCTTGGTGTGCCGTTACGGCTCAGACTACGCGGACCGGTCGGAAAACAATATAACAACACTTGTGTTTCCCAATGCTGCCAATAGAAGGGCGTGGTAAGCAGCTACGTCTGCCATGTAAACCTTCGGAGTGGAGGGAGTTACCTGTACCTGTGGAGAAGCGCTCTGCAGAAACTCCCCGAACTGCACCAACCTGCGCATTTGACGGGGTCTTGCATTCGATGTCCGCACCAAGAATTGAAAAGTTTCTCCTTCAAGGTGTACAGTTTCCTCGTGGCGGGAGCTCTGAACTGGAGTATGTTATCAACAACCATCAGTGAAGGCGAACCGGATGATGCTAGGAGTCGTGACCTAGGTGCCATGCCCACAGCTTGATATATCTGGGCGGGGAGGAATGTGCCCCCCACATGAGAGAGGAGGTCCCTCCCTGATCGGAATCGCCCGAGCAGAGAGCCCATTAAAAAAAAAAGGGGGGGGGGGAAGGGCGACACCAGAGTTCAAGAACCTCCTGGGCGTCAAGAATGGCTTATTAGCAGGAGACGGACCCGTCAGGGCGACTCTCTCCAGAACTCTGGGAGCAGAAGATCAGGGGAAAAGCGTAGACAAGCCTCTGCCAGTCTGTCCAACATCCAGGCCCAAGCGGAGAGATGGGTGCGTGAGGTGAGAACCAGAGTGGACCGTGTGTCGCATCTGACTGAGAGCGAATAGTCAACTTCCTGCCTGGCCGAAATCACTCCAGAGGATGCTCCATCACCTCTGGTGGAGCCTCAATTCCGGGCTTCGGCCCCTGTCTCGACAGGATGTCTGATCCCTGATTGAGGTACCCAGGGATGTAAACTGCTCTGAGTGAGAATAGTTTTCCCTGAGCCCACAGGAGGATCTGGTGCGCCAGCCTGTAAAGGGGCCGAACGCAGACCCCCTGCCGTTTGATGTAGGAGACCACCGATGTGTTGTCTGTGCAGAAAAGCACATGATGTCCCCTTAGGTCTGGAAGGAAGTGTTTTAGAGCTCGAAACACAGCCAGCATCTTTATGCAATTTATGTGCCAGGCAATTTATGTGCCACGTGAGATGATGGCCTTCACACAGACCCTGGGCAGAGCGGCCACTCATGATCGCTTCCCTGCCCGTGAGGGAGGTGTCCGTCATTAGCATTACGTGACGACATGGAGCCCCCAAAACGGTGCCTTGTGACAGGAACCAAGGTTTCTTCCACATGTCCAAGGTACGTAAGCATCGCCGCATGACCTTGATCGTGCGAAGTGGGTTCCCCCTCTGGGAAAACCCCTTGGTCCTGAGCCACCACTGCAAGGGTCTCATGTACAGCAGGCCAAAAGGTATCACGTTGGATGCAGCTGCCATCAGACCCAATAGACTCTGAAACTGCTTGACAGTGAGTGACTGGCCTTCTCTCACTCTCACGGCTATGAGACATCACTGTGATATGAGGCAGGGGAAAAACTGTGCATGCATCGTCGTATAATCCACACCACGCCTAGATAAGTGGTACTCTTTAATGGAGAAAGCACACTTTTCTTGGCCATAAAGTTTAGCCGTAACCCCAGCTCTTTCATATGGGCGAGGACGACATCTCGATCCCGAACCGCCATCTGCTCCGATTCAGCTAGTATTAACCAATCGTTAATGTAATTCAGTATGCGGATGCCCTGGTGTCGCAACGGAGCCAGAGCAGCATCCACACCCTTGTGAAATGGGAATGAGAGTGACAAGACAAACGGAAAAAGAAAAAAAAAAGATTAATGGCATGATTTGCCCCGAAAGCAAACCTCAGGGGGGGGGATCTTCTGGGTTGAGGGAAAGGATGGTGCTTGGTGGAAATAATCGTCTTTGAGATCTATCGTGACAAACCAGTCATCTGATCTTAGACACGATCTGTTTGATAGTGAGCATCTTGAACCAAAACCGTTTGATAGCGTGGTTCAATAGATGCAGATCTATGATCAGACACAACCCTCAGTCCTTCTTCAGAATGATGAAGTAGCGGCTGTAGAATCCAAACTCTCTGTCGAGAGGAGGGACCATCTCGATGGCCTCCTTCCAAAAGAGAGTATTTACTTCTTGTTCTAATACCAGAGCTGCTAGGAGCCCCCCACAAGGTAGGATGACCCGTTGTGATGCGAGGTGGAGAGAACTAATGAATTCTGTAACCTCACTCTCTACAGTCTTGCCAGACCCATGTGAGAAATTTGGCAGAAAGTCCCGCGCGGTCAGGACAGTCTATAAGGGAATCAGTCTCTCTAGACTGGCCTCTGGTGTAACTAGAGGAGCCACCTGGGTGCCCTGAAGTGAACCGAAATGATGCCTCTTGCCGCAAGCTTTCCCTGTTGTACACATCGACAGCGGCCAAGCAGGGGAACATTAACTGTCGGAGCTCATTGAGCCCTGAAGCACCAGGGGTGGCAGGGGCATCAGTGAATTTCACTGAGGGCACTGAGGAGGATCCTGGACACCCATTATTACTGATGTGTGGACCTCTCTCCTAGGGGGCTGTCCTCAGGGCAACTGATGAGGTTCTGTCAGGCGCTTGGCCGAGGGGCCTTCTTAGTCAAATAAAGGTCGCAGATGCTTTCTGCTTCCGAGACCCCGACCACGACGCGGTGACGTGGCGATTGCTCTGGCCATTTCCTTGGTGGCTCGAAGTGACAGGTCTGTGGCCCGACGTAGCTTGGCAACTATGTCGGATTCCTCATCCCCCCTCTCATCCAGGTCTTTTAGCAGGTCGGCCTGGTACACCTGTAAACTTCGGGGCCTTCAGGGATGATGCTGAGGATGGGGAGAGATAGCTCACGAGAGTCTGCTCCACTGCCGACATTGCCCCTATCCTTTCTCTTTCAGCCCCATAATGTTGGAATAATAAGAGACGGAAGGGCTGAAGAGTTGGGACGAATATGGTTTCTCCCACGATCTCGATACCTCAGGAATGAAGATGGGGGAACAAACAGAAAGGCCATGTCTGAAGGCTGTGATTGGCTTTCAGGAAGCTCGTCCAGTTTACTTGGGCGACGAGCGTCTGCCTTGTTCTGGCGGCCATTCGAGTTCAGTTGGCAATTACACAGCGCAGAGTCATAGACGTCACAAGCTCCTCATACGCGAGGGACTGTGATGGGCGAGTCAAACGGCTACCTCTGTGTCGGACGCTTCATACCGTTAGCCTCCTAGGAGGAAGAAAGATCAGCGTCTGGTTTTCTATCGGGGGGGAAGAAAAGAAACACGGAGCGGGCTTGATCCCTGAGAAGAGGGAGGCTGTGGATGTAGCCGGTGATAGCACACAGATAAGGATGACGAGACAAGTCTCGGATTCCTCCGCCTAATCCACTTCGATCCCCAGGATACAGAGGGGGCCGCGGACCAAGCAGGATCGCGACTGGCAGCTCTCACGAAGACACAACCAACATGTGACCAACCTATTTTGACATTAAATAAATCAAAATCACTGTAACTAAAATACAACTTAGTATTGACATTTTTTTGACTTGATAGTTCAAATATTGAATGAGATTTGCAACAGTGTATATATATATATATTATATATATATAATATATAATATATATATATTGTATATATATATATAGATATTATATATATATATCTCGCCTACTTCAGGAGATAACGCCACCCTATGAAAGTCTTCCTCCTTGGAATCAGAAATATATATTTTTATTTGTGATTTTTGACAGAGAACGTTTCAAAATTCTATTGAAACAAAGCTTGTATCTATATTTCGGTTACTTTAATTTATTGATTCGATTAATTTATTATTTTTCTCCCTCTCAGGTGATTCTGAAATGGGAAGAAGGTTAAAAGACCTTCAGAGGACACACTATGACGCAAATATCAAAGTACAGAGGTACAGACCCGATAAATATTTATGAATATTACATACTTGTAACAAATACATATAATATCACATATTCTGAGAGCATCTTTATCAGTGTTATATTTGTGTTTTTCAGTGTCAGCTCCTAGACGCCGGGCAGCAATGAATCGTTCAGAGACTGGCATCGCTGGGCGGGGTATGACAGTTGACTCAGTTTGGAGTATCGGTTTGTTGAGTGGAAATCACTCAGTAAAGATATTATGAAGAAATACAAACCATGTGGAGCTTTGATGGACATCACTGTAACCTCTGGCACACTGGAGGAAATTCAGCCTACCTACCTGTGCCTTGTGTCTTTGCATGGTAGGTATGTATGTGTAAGGCATATCTCACTTCAGATCCAATTATTTCAACATTTGTGTAAACCTTTCAAGCCAGACCTACGAGCTCTTGTTCTATGTAACTTAAATTGCATTACTGTCCACAGATTTTGAATCTTCCTCAGATGATGCAGTGAAAGCTCTTCATGTAAAGGACGGTACTGTTTCATTGGAAAGATGTGAATTAAGCAGATTCCATGCCAAGCTTCTCAAGCCCACCTTCTCATTCTTGGCAATTGTTGTAGAGGTGCAACAGTACCTAACCATGAAGTTTCACTGTGAAACTTTGATTTATCGCAACAGAATATCTCCTCTCAACCTTCATGTGTACCTGATTTTAAAGGATAAAAGACTTAAGAAGGTAAAATCTAATGATAAGCTTTATGCACCATATGACAGTGTACCATGTGACCACATATTTTGACATTCATTTACTTACAATTGCAGAATAATAACCAGCTACTTATTGGATGATTTTATTTGCAAGAGACAATAACCAAACTCTTCTGAAGGGCTAATTAAAATCTTGCCATTATAGTATTCCCTCAGGCCCCTCTTTTCACACAACAAAAGCAAACAAGACATATACAGAATATAAAGGATGCTATGTTTTCAAGTCTTTTGAAGCCATTTAGCCTATTAATTTCAAAGCTAAATAAATAATTACATAAATCAATCTGGAATGTGTATGATACATGTATGAACCTCTATGATTATAAGTTAAATATACCACTCAACAGGTTTCAGTATTTTAAAGGTGTTGTATGGCTTCAGATGACTTGGAATATAACAAATTGCATGGACAATATAAGTAGATTTATATTTTTGCTTTTGCAGAAAGCAACTGTAACACTACTTCTGTAAGTACATGTTTAAGTAACAAATAATTATGTCTAAAACTGTTAGAAAGTGGAGGAGAAGGAGACAAATAATATGGAGATTTTAAAACCAACTCCAGATGAAGCCCTTAAAATCGATGACAGTTACACCCTGAAGACATCTGGTGGCTCCAAAATCAAACCTTCGGTACCTGGAAAAAGTTTGCCTTTTTTTGGCTAGAAAATTATCCAGACTTACATGCTGCCTCTTTCTAAAATATTTAAATTCACTTCTTGCCAGAGTTTAAAATTGACACCCAACAAGACCAACTTCTTTGATTTACACATTCAAGATGCAAATGAACCAATTGAACTCTGTATAACGACAAAAGAGGGCCAACAGATATGGGAAGTTAATATCGAATCAGGTAAACAACCCACACTAACTTGCAAATATCTCTGCAGATCAGCTGTTAATCTTGTATATTTAATTTTTTTGTCTGTGTTCTTTCAGATGAATTCAACACAGACAGTTCAGCATGTAAGTGGCAGTACAATCTCAATATATGAACTATAAACATGAATACACGTATACATGCTATAAATTCAAGCAAGTGTTTTACTGTTGTTCTGCAGTTAGAATAATATTTAATACAGTTAATGTAGGTATTTTTGGCCTCATTTCAGCTGAATGGAGGCAGGCGACCTCTTCAACCAGTAAGTCACAATGACTAGTTAATTCAGTGACCGGTAGCCTAAATGTTCCGTACTGTTCTGCAAAGTTAAATATACCATATTGACCTGAATATAAGACGATGGTTTTTCTTTCTTTCTTGGAAATACCAAAAAATGGGTCGTATTGTATTCAGGGTCTAGACTTTGACATGTCAATAATACACCCACAACAATAGGTGGCACCAAATACGCAAGTAAAACGAGCGTGCCAAGGAATACGTAATGAAATGTGTGTTGTAGTGTTGTTAAAAGATCGTGAGTGAATACAAAAGAAAAAGAAAAGCTTACAGTGGCATGAGCATAGATTGTAAAAAAAACACGGACGTAGTGTCCGTGACGTCACCCGTAGGTTTCTAAAGAGCTCAAAGCTCAAAGTGGGTGGAGTCGGCCGTCGCCATCTTGGCAGCGCGTCACTCCCAGATCATCGAAAATGGGCAAAGAGGCGGGAGCTGGTTGCTGAAACCACGCCCACCTAGCTCGACGGCGGCGATTGCAGCGGCTATCCACCTGCCACTCAAGTGGCCACGCCCTTAATTATGCTCATAATTTTTATGAGTTATAAAAAAATTAACCCCCCCCACAGTTGTCATGAAGGGCAAAATTAGCTATATAGACCAAAATAATTTTTTGAACCAGGCTGTAAACACATTTTTTTTCTGCTGTGAAGTTGGGCATTTTAACATGGGGAGTCTATGGGAGCCAGCCTCTAGCGGCCAGTCGATGAATTACAGTTTAAGTCACTTTCCGTGTTGGTTTCATGAGAGCGAGCGGGACGTTGCCACTTGGGCATGAGTCGTGACTGTCATGTTAGCCTGATGGGACCAAACTTCCTCTGTAAGTGATTTTAAAGCATAAGACAGTACCCAGATTGGAAGACTACAATAATATACAATAATACAATAACAATTCAATTTTGCTAGGCTACTATGAGATGGATAGCCTATTTGTTATATAATTCAGATGGGCTACCTGTTATTTTTTTATGGTAGGCAAGAGGTGTATATTTTTATTGACCATACTATCAAAAGAAAAAGAAAAAAAGGAAAAATATGCCATATGAAAATAATTTAAGATTTTTTTTTCTTCTTAAAACACAAGATTTGATTTTCAAACAGCCTTTTTACAAAAGATACATCTTGAAAAGGGGGATCGTCTTATAATCAGGGTCATCTTATATTCGGGTCAATACGGTATTATTATTTTTTTGTGTCTTTAGCCACTATATGTACTTTAAGTTTTACCTAATGTTAAATGCACCGTCTGCCATCTTGTTTAAAACATTGCATTCTCATCTGGTCTGAGATTATGGGGCATTCTGGTATTGCTTTCATGATGAAGGATAAAATAAAGGCTTTCCTAGAATTTGGCCAAAACTGATGTTTATCTGAGTAATCTATGCGTACATATACATTTCGATATGCAGTTTTTGAAAGTGCAGCCTACACTTTCTTATGTAATTCCAAAAGCCTGGACAATAATTTTGTTACATATTACGAGTTGTGTTGTTGTTATTATTTGTATGTTCTTCCTATTCTCTTTGTGTGTCTTTTCAGTGAATAGATCCTCGCTAATTTTTCAATGGATGCGCCGCCTGTTAGAGAATATGGGACACTCAGCTCGCGCTCGTTTTGAAACGCCTCTTCTGCCATCCACAAGTGAGCTGATGAGACTTCGGCTCGGTCGCACAGTTCAGGGGCACGATGCTGGTCTGACAGGTGGGGGGACCAAACTGAGTGTTAGTCAGTTTTAGTACCACTTTAATATGCAATGGATTATCAAAATGAAAACAACACAAAGAAAAAATGTATTTTCAGGAAATTAGTATTAACATAATTTAGGGAAAATTGTTATTGTTTATAGTTTTCGACACATGTAACATTGCAATTAATAAATGACAGGGGACCAGACTGCGACCATTTTTTTCTGCCGGTGTAACTACATTTTGTGAGCGGTTGCATTGGTGTGACCATCGCATTGTCCAACTCAAGCGCTGCCATTTTTGTTGCATATGAGAAACATCGTAAAAGCATAACAAAACCACCCCATTTTTAATGGGATAACCAAAATAAACTTTGTGGTATACACTTATGGGGAAACAAAAACAAAACAAAAAAACTTCAAATTAGCACTATAACTAGTAGATGGCATGAGAGGAGCACTTATTGGCTCATCAGTCATTTATCTCTACTTGTTGCTTAATATTTAGAAATTATAAAACCACTATTATAAAATATCAAATCATCAAGAAATCATATTTTGTCAAATGTCGCACTTTTTTGTTTATGAAGTAAAAAAAAGTCACAAAGTGCAACAAGTAGCTACTCATACACACAATGAAATCATGAGTTTTATGTCAAAAACCAACAAACAACAAATACAATTAGCAGCACTATGCACCTTTTGTTTGCATAAACATTAAACTATTCATATAATGATGGCCGGTTTTTAAACAAACAGAAAATCTTGGTTAGGCTCGGTTACTTAGGCCTACAGCATAACAGGTTAAAATCAATTAAATGTTTAACTTGGCAACAATGTAAAAACACATGCAAATGTTGAACTTTTGTTCATTAAGCTGAAGGGGACATTTTCAAAAAGTGTTCCCCCTCGGGAATTGCTGTTCCAGACTCTTCGTCAGCCTCCTGATCAAAGTGTTTATTATAGTTGTTTCTTACTTATTATGTGGTCAGTGTAGGAGAGACCTGCCCTTTAGTAATCTGTTCTCTCTGTTTTTGTTAAGAGTAGTTAGGTATCTTTGTATTTGTATTTTATTTTGTTAGGTTAATTACGTTGATTAATTTTCTAGACTGGCTTTATTTGTTGTTTTGGGCCTTGGGTCTCTCTGAAGCCCTGTACCACTCCATCTCCTCATCTCTTAAATAAATCTACACCTTCAATGTATGAAGTTTTTTGGCTTGATGAGATGAGTCTTTATTATTTTTATTGCGTCTTACCCCTATCAGACGTAATAATTTTAATGAATTTATTTTATTGATTTATTGTTTAATCTTTACCCAGGTCATGGGTCTGCAGAGACTGACACGGCACAGAAACAAGAAAGATGCAAAAGTGGTGAAGGTAAAAATGATGGAAATAGATCAGGCTGTTTCTATGCAGATTCTTCATTGAATATGTTGTTCATGCAGGCGCTGAGTTTGTGGAGAAGCACAGGACAGAGTTGATCAGACGGGTCTCACTGGTGGAGCCCATCGCAGACGACATGAAACCTCTGATCGGCGACGAAAAATACCTAACCATCTTAAACTCAGAAACACCACAAGACAAAATGAGAAAGCTTCTGAACTTTCTCACGACAACTAAACTGAAAGATAAACTTTACCAAAGTCTTTTAAAAAATGAGCGCTTCCTTGTTGAAGAGTTGGAGTATTCTGAGTAGTTGCTCTTCCAAGCATCAACAGAATTAATTCATTATGGTTCATTATTATTTTACAGCAGACAGGTCATTAATAATATAATGTGGCCTGGGGTATAATAAAGCCCAGTGAAGCCGTGGTTTACAGTGAATTTATAACAGCTAAGGGGCGTTGTTAGGTGCGAAGCGGAGTGCTAAAAGGAATTATACATTTCATTAACTTGTTTGCATGTGTTTTGTAACTTGTAGCTTATTTTACATATGTACTGAAAACTAATTCATTTTTGTTGTTGTTCTTGAGGGATTCATAGTGTTGCATATTTCTGAGTTACACACCTGTTCCCATTTTTTTCCATTTATTATTGGAGGGTTGTCCCCCCCTAAAATTATGATTAAAACCACGCTGTGTATTGTAAATAACAATGTTTGATACTTTAAATAATTGTGTAACTAATAAAACAACACAAACGGGGCAAAAATGCGTTTTAAGTTTAGAAACATTTTGAGTCTCCCCCTCCCTTGCCTCACAGTGCTTTGGTCCAAATGCCTGCTTTCCTCTTTTACATCACCTACACCAGTGTTGCCAAGTTTTCCCTCGGAATTGGGCTACTTTAACACTGTTGCCGCGGGTTGTTTTTCATGTGCGCGGGTTTAAGCGACCCCAATAACGTGATATTCAACTCCTAAAAAGCCAATTTTACCAGGGGAACCCCACCAAAAACGTATATTTTACCCCACCGGAATGTGATTTTTACCGGGGGATCCCCCTTGAAACATGACTGGGCTAGTTTTGAGTAGCAATTTGCGGGTTTGAACCCTACACACACAAGTCTGGTGAGAGAGAACAAAGCCAATAGTTGTGGAACTCCAGTAAGTAAGGCTGTCAAGGAATAAGGCATTTTATTCACTTAAACATCGGATGAAGTGATTATTTTCTCTTTAATACGTGATGCCAATGTATTTTTCAATGAGTCCGCTATGTTAGCAATAATAACGTTACCTGCTTGAGGGAAAGGGTTTCCAGGTTTTCAAAACAAAACCCGCCCAATCGCTACTCAAAACTATCCCAATCGCGTTTCAAGGGGGTCCCCAGTTAAAAATCGCGTTCCGGGTTTAAATATTACATTATTAGGGGCGCTTCAACCCGCGGAAATGAAAAACAACCCACAGCAACAGTGATAAAGTAGCCCAATTGGACTTGGCAACACTGTGACGGATACAATGGACACGAGCACTGTCACGGCGTGACCACAACAGCTTGAAGTTGTCTAATTCGGCACGGTCTCCCTGCTAGTAGTAAGGCTTTCCTCTGTGTATACATGTATTGCTCTTGAGAAATTTAATGTGTATCGCCATTTGATTATTAAATGCACTTGCCTTTGGTCCAACGCTGAACAACAATAAATACCATATTTGCATTATTGTAAGGGGTAGGTTTAGGGTTGGGGTAGGTGTAGACATTACAAGCTTCGAGTATAACCGTTATCGACAACATTGCATGAAAGCCTCAAAACGCTTTGAAAGCCTCCAGTTTTCCCCTCACTTATAAAATTACTCTCATCACTTAGTGCCAAATTTCACGAGAGAAGTATCAAAAAAATCAAAAATCACATTTTGCAATGCAAAATTGCAGAGAATTTAGGTCTTTCACCAAGTACCATACATAATATTGTGAAAAGATTCAGGGAATCCAGATAAATCATGTAGGGCAAGGCAGGAAACCTCAGGTGAATGTGCTTGACCTTTGAGACCTCAGCTGGCATTGCATGAGAAACCGTCATGCTGCGGGTGTTAAATATAGCCACATGGGCTCAGGAGTACTTCAGAAAACCACTGTCATTTACCACAGTCTGCTGCTGCATCAAGAAATGCAACTTGAATATGTTACTCTAGGAGACAGCTATACATCAATTTGGGTTCTCTGCGTCAGAGCTCATCTCAGACATATGCTCAGATGAGTCCAAATCTCAACTTGTTTCCGGTAAAAATGGATTTCGAGTTCTCAGTCCCAAAGACCAAAGGGACCATCCAGACTTTCATTAGCGAAAGAAGCAAAAGCAACTGTCTGTCATTATATGGGGGTGCAGCAGAGCAAAGGGCACGGGTGACTGGAATATGTGTGACGGTACCATTGACATGGAGGCACATACTGGGATTGTACAGATACTTATACTGCTATCAATGTGTCTTTCACGGGAAGTCCATGACTATTATACATTTTCAATTGAGTGGGTGTCCCGGACCCCATGGAACAACCCAAAAAATTAATGTTTCCCCCCCTGTTTTCAATAACATCTAAATACTTTAAACTAGTGAAAATGAAATTACATTAAAGTTTGATTGTTGTATTAAATTTAGACCTGCTCATGCTATATCAATTTATTTTTACGCTTTGTTACAGCATTGCACATATACCAAATTACACGGATTCGTTGAGCCTTATGCATCAAGCTTTCAGATGATCGTCGCTGAAACCTCAGGTTTGTTCCCTGGCGCGTGTGCTGAATTAATTCTGACTGAAACTCGTGAATTCTCTGATCAATAAAACACAAGTGCGATTGTACGAGATGCAAGAGATGAATTTATCATACAGTGCATGGACAGCTTCATTGACTATAAGAGGAGCTATGAGTGCTTAAACACTAGCTAAACTGAGGTCCGTGATAATATCTTTAATGTAAATGTTTGCTCGCTTTCTCCATAATTTACTCACTGTTTGAATAACTGTGGAAATGCACGTGTTATAATTAGTAACTTAGCTTATAATGTTGTTATTAACCTGTGATCACATTAAATACAAATTCAGTCATATTAAAATATTTCATGACAACTTGTCTGGTACTTGTCTAAACACACGGGTTTATGATGTGTGTAGTTAACGGATTACACTAACATTAGGCTAGATACTTAATTACTTGCTTATTGATTGTTTGGTACACCTAATTAACTGATATTTAATACGTTTTCATCTTAGAAATTAGCTTTTCTCAGTGATAACGAGGATAAGACGAAATATATGAATCATATTTATATAAAATGAATGCTGAGCAGCTGAAGTCTTATCAAGCGAGACTGGACAAAAATGTTGCTTGCAGAACTTCCTAAATTGCTAAACAATTAAACATTGTAATTAAAATAACTGTTGATGTGACGGTGTTAAACACGCCTCTGTCCAAACTTTTTTGGAGTGCGTTGCAGCCATCAAAATGTGTTCATATTTATAAAATACATTTACGTTGGTCAGTGAAAAACTTTGGAAATATTTTTTTTTGTACTTTAGTCTATTAAATAAAAGTTAAAGAAAATGAACAAATAACAGATTCTTGATTTTTTTTTTTAACTCTAAGCGAGCTCTAAATTTGAGAATCAGAATAAAAGTCAGAATGAGAAAGACCTTTATTGCCAGATGTTTATACATACGATACATTTGTTTTGGTGACCAAAGCTTCAACAGCACGAAGGGAACGACACTGTTGAGAAATAAACTCCGCATTAAACTTCAGTTTTCAAAAGGAGTCAATCCACAAGTAGTTAGATGTTAATTTTCACTTCAACTTTGCCTTTCTGTGAGAGTGTGTGGCTCTTAAAAGAGCCGTTGGGTTCGCGCTGGAAGGCGTTTATCCTCCGAAGCCGTACAAGGTGCGTCCCTGGCGCTTCAGCGCGTACACCACGTCCATGGCGGTGACGGTCTTTCTCTTGGCGTGCTCGGTGTAGGTGACGGCGTCGCGGATCACGTTCTCCAGGAACACCTTCAGCACACCGCGGGTCTCCTCGTAGATCAGCCCGGAGATGCGCTTGACGCCGCCGCGGCGCGCCAGACGACGGATAGCGGGTTTGGTGATGCCCTGGATGTTATCCCGCAGCACTTTACGGTGCCGCTTAGCGCCGCCTTTCCCGAGTCCTTTCCCGCCTTTGCCTCTTCCAGACATGCTGCAGATGCTGCTCGCTTCAGTCCGGCGACGAACACGAATAACACACGAGAGCTCCAGGAGGCCGTTTACATCTGCTTACAGGACCTAAGGGAAACCAGCGCGCGTCACACGGCGCCCCTCCCCCGCTAGCTAGAGCAGGACACGATGAGGTTTAATCCAAACCTGATCTAACGGTTTCTAAACTCATATTAAAATCCATGTTTTAAAACATTAAATCCACAATTTAAAAGATCATATCTGCATAATATTTACAGACATGATGATTGGCAGATGCTTTTAACCAAACTGACTTACATATCATCACGATCAGAGCTGCAGGAACACACCAAATAAAGAGCTACAGGTGTCCTATCAAACATTAAATCAGTGGTTCTCAATTTATTTGAAATAAACACCTATTATAACGAAATTATTTGTATGTTTACATTAAACATGTCAACAGACATGTATGACTCACTTCATTACATTGTATGACAATTTATAATACTTCAATAATAACCTCATATATAATTGTACTTAGCTGAAATATATACACGAGCGTATTAGATGTATGGTAATTTTAGCTTAGTATTTACCTACAGAAGTGTGTCGTTGCACATGCACATTATGTCACGCTTCATGCGTGTAAACTTCCCTGAAGTAAGTGCAATTAATGATTCATAAATAGTAGACCGAAAACTATTCATTAAACATTTGAGTGCCATGCTAGTTTGATCTATATTGAGCGTTCCAGCAGAAACTCTCTGGTTGAGTGTGATTGTGTGGCTCTGAAAAGAGCCTTTGGGGGTCCTGCGCTGCTGCAGCGGCGGGTTAAGCGCGCTCTCCGCGGATGCGGCGGGCCAGCTGGATGTCTTTGGGCATGATGGTGACTCTCTTGGCGTGGATGGCGCACAGGTTGGTGTCCTCAAACAGACCGACCAGATAAGCCTCGCTGGCCTCCTGCAGGGCCATGACAGCGGAGCTCTGGAAGCGCAGGTCCGTCTTGAAGTCCTGAGCGATCTCTCGCACCAGACGCTGGAAAGGCAGTTTGCGGATCAGCAGCTCGGTGGACTTCTGATAGCGGCGGATCTCTCGGAGAGCCACGGTCCCGGGCCTGTAACGATGGGGCTTCTTGTTTCTTGACGCCGCCGGTGGCCGGGGCGCTCTTCCGGGCGGCTTTAGTAGCGAGCTGCTTCCTCGGGGCTTTGCCGCCGGTGGACTTACGGGCCGTCTGCTTGGTTCTTGCCATCGCTGCAGTCTGACTTCTGTCTCTGCTCTGCGTGAGTAGACTATGCAGCTCTATGTTACGCGTCTGTTTTTAAAGCATCTTACGGCCACAGCTTATGACGTCATAAAGGCGCAGAGGCTTGTGATTGGCTGATGTGTGACGTCTGAGCTTGACTGCCAGCCAATGACTGCGCGGCTCCTGTTTTCAAACAGGGCTGTTTGTTTCCCGCTCAAAATGCTTTGTTGTGTTTATTACTTTATGTATCTAACAAACACTCTACACTAATACACTTTTTACAAGTTTCCTACTAACATTGTTTTATATAATCCTTATGAAATATTAATTTATTCATTGGGTTGTGTAAAATAATCTCCAGCAGTTGACTGTATTTGCAACACTTATACAGCATGCTTATCTGGACGATAACTTTCTTACTTTTAACCCATTTGTGCCCAAATTTTTCTGAATGGTTTTATGCATATAGTCATGTTAATAGTGTCCTATGTGAACATGTTCTGCATTTATTTTCTTCTTAAAATCGTATTTGAATGTACTATATAATGACCTATAGCTGCCGGTGGGCAAATATGTTGTATGCAGCCCTTCAATGTCAGAGAGCTTTTGGCATCTAACTCAAAATAGCAGCTCTCAACAGATCAATCTTTATTCATAAACAAATTTATCATGCATAAAAGTAGAAGAGCATTCGATGCAACCCCAAAAAGAGTTGCATCTAGCTTATAATCTCTTGAATATGAAAACACAGCAAATCCATTTGTCTTAAAGTTGCCCCAACAGCGTGTTGTGTATAAAAACGATTTATTCCAGATCAAATTAAGGTCTACTGTACAGTAGAGATGTCAGTTAAAGGGTTAAGTTACGGTTTAGGTGGGATATTATGAAAGCAAAAAAAAAGCACTAAACAAGGCTAATAACCTCGATGTATTAACAGTATTCCCCATGATATGTACTTACAAGTCATTTCCCCACCAGCAACTACAGCTGCCGCTTGGACTTTTGACTAAGTATACTAAAACCTATAAATCTCCTGTAAGATTTGTTGTGTTTGGATGATTCTAATACCTTCTGATTATGTCGATATTATCAGGTCCACAAAAAAAAAAAAAAACATCTTGTACATGAAATTACACTTCTTTGGGAGTTTGCTTCGCCGTGCTTCCTGGAAGTAGTAACATCCATGTTCCGAAGAAAGTGATACCTTTTTTTTTTTTCTGAACTCCTTTATTTGGGTGTTTTCTTGCATGTCATTGAGACATACCACATGTATACCTCTAGAAAAATACTTTGGCGACAAGGAAAATGACAACTAATAAAACTGCACCAGTGGGTTTAAATGTGTGTTGTGTATATAAATTATAATATGATATAATAATAATCTTAGTCCATTAAGTAATACACTCTAAAAAGAAAAGCACTCTCTATCAATAAATGGGTGCTCTTAAAGAGCCTTGTGGTCCAGAACAGACTAGAGCTGCGTCCCTACTTGGTTTTGGCTGGTTTCTCGGTTTTCTTGGGCAGCAGCACGGCCTGGATGTTGGGCAGCACGCCGCCCTGAGCGATGGTCACTCGGCCCAGGAGTTTGTTCAGCTCCTCATCATTGCGCACCGCCAGCTGCAGGTGACGGGGGATGATGCGGGTCTTCTTGTTGTCTCTGGCGGCGTTTCCAGCCAGCTCCAGGATCTCAGCGGTCAGGTACTCGAGCACAGCCGCCAGATAGACGGGAGCTCCGGCACCGACGCGCTGAGCGTAGTTACCTTTGCGGAGATGTCTGTGAACACGACCGACGGGGAACTGCAGCCCTGCTCTGGAGGAGCGACTCTTGGCCTTCGCTCTCGCCTTGCCGCCGGTTTTGCCTCTTCCACTCATGGTTGGTTATAATAAAATAACAATTACTTTAACAACGGAGAAATATTAATAATCCCGTGAGCCCCGCTCTACTGTATTTAAAAGAGCGTGCGAGTCGCCCATTGGTTTAGAGCCTGTAAGATTTCAAACCAATCACTGAACTTCCCTCCAACACTGACCGCCGAAGCCACGCCTCCTCAGCTGGCGGTCTGATTGTGCAGCGTTAAGAAACAACACGACAGAAAACATTCAAGACCTTGTTACGGTGTGTTCAAGTATTTCAAAATAATTGTCAAGGCAAAAAGCATTAATAAATAATGTTTGTACGCTAATTAAATTAAGATCAACGATCCATTAAAGCTGTTATAATATACGTGAATAACTTTGTGGCTTTTCTAAATACAGTCAACATGTAAAACATTGAGTCGAGATAAACTCTTCTGTTTTATCATTTTTTATTTGTACTGTATTCTTCTAATTTTAGGCATACTCCGTCATCTGATGACACTGAACTTGTGGATCTAATCAAACAAAATAATGATCTGGACAACAGAAGAGGTTCAGCTTGTTGTTATATGGTGTGATGATTTGATTATTTCTTTAATTCAATGTGAAGAAGACTGAGTTGATCACTGATTTCAGAAGACATAAGGGGCAGTAAAACCGGTGACAATCCATGCTCAGAAGATAGAAATAGTTCAGTCTTATAAATGTATTCATTGCTGTTATTTATTGTGTTTCCTGCAGTTTACAACGCTGCTGAATGAGTTGCTGATGGATTGTGTTGTTTTTAAAGTACAATTAGTTCTTTCTTAACCTAACCTTACTAACACAAAGTGAACTGCTCTTTCTTTAGAGTTAGTGGGTGGCTCTGAAAAGAGCCGTTGGGGAATAAAACAGTGTTTTTACTTCTTCTTGGGAGCTGCTCTTTTAGGCTTGGCAGCTTTAGGCTTCGCCGCCTTGGGTTTGGGGCTCTTGGCTTTTTTGGGGCTCTTGGTCTTTTTGGGGCTCTTGGCTGCTTTCTTCGGCGCCGCGGGCTTCTTCGGCTTCTTGGGGCTCTTCGTCGTCTTCTTCGCGGCTGCAGCGGCGGGTTTCTTGGCCTTCTCCCCCCCCCCTTGGGGGGGGGCCGGGGGGGGGGTGGGAAACCCTTTCCCCCCCCCCCCCCCCCCCCTTTCGCGCGGGCTTCTTTGCCGCTGCGCTCTTGGGCTTCTTGGCAGCAGCGGGTTTCTTGGCCCCGGGCTTCTTCGCTTTAGGAGCCGCTTTCTTCGCCGGCTTCTTCTTGGTCTCGGTTAGCTGCTTGTTGAGCTTGAAGGAGCCGGAGGCGCCGGTCCCTTTGACCTGCAGCAGGGTGCCTTTAGTCACCAGGCTCTTGATGGCGAGCTTGATGCGGGAGTTCTTCTTCTCCACGTCGTAGCCGCCGGCGGCGAGAGCTTTCTTCAGGGCTGCGAGAGACACGCCGCTCCTCTCCTTGGACGCAGACACGGCTTTAACGATCAGATCACCGACAGCTGGACCTGCTTTCTTGGCTTTAGCTGCAGACTTCTTCTTGGGCGCTTTGGCCGCTGGGACGGCAGCATCTGGGGCGGTTTCTGTCTTCTCTCTCTCTCTGTCTCTGTCTCTGTGTAGATCTGCAGTAAATCAGACGCTCTCCAGGTTAAGCACTGAGCAGCAGTCGAGCGGCGCTGCGCTCTTATTTAACACATGAGAACCTTACAGACTCAACCCGCCCGCTCTGTGTCTCGCGCCTCACCGAGCCGCTCGCGCTTGTGTTTTCTTCTCCTACATTTAAGAGCAAAACTCGAGTGCTAAAATAGTTTGGCGCAGTAGAAACAAAGTGAACACCAAGCAGAGGTTCTTGGCTTTCTTTGGAGACTAAAACACGCGGCGAGGAGATGTTTGTTTCGCCCGGTCAGATCAAACTCGAGGCGAGCATCAGCCACGGAACAAAGCCGCGTCTGCATTTAATGCCTCGTTTAAGTGCAAAAGCTGATAAAAGATGAAACTCGTCCTCTGTGTGTTTCAGAAACAGTTTGGAAGTGTATTTAATGAAACGAGCTTCAGTGAAGGGCGTGTGCAGTGTTTCATACAGATGTTGTTTTGGGCAGCTTGAAGCACAAACATCCGGACACCTTTCTTTCTTGTTGATTATTGTTGAGTTTACAGGATCAGTTTGAATGAAAATCAGGGCCAGATTGACTCCCATAGATGGCCTGGACCTGAACTATTGCAGATGAGCAAACACTAAAATATAGCTCTTGCAGATGTAATGCAGACTCAGATAGACTCTCCGTGATGTAGGTGTGCTGCAGGTTTAGGTTTAGAACTAGTTCTGATGAGAGTTATCGCTCAACATGTCATCTCTGCCAAAGTCACCAAACTTGAACACTGGAATGCAGTGAAATGTGAAACTTCTTTGCAGAGCTTGTCTGTCCAGTCTCCCCTCTCAACTGTTTGCGCACACAAAGTGTCCATTGTTGGGAATTGTGGCAAAGCAGTGCTTATGTTGTTGTTCAGATATGTTTACAGCAACAGATTGTGTGATATATTCATTTTATTGGAATACATGCATCCACACCACAACAGATAACAAATGCGTCTTGAATTTACATAACTGGAATAATAAAGAAAGTTTCTCACAGCATTTATTTTCACTAACTAACAAAGTTAAAAGGAAGAACAGTTGAAACAAATCAAACCATGACCAGCATTATAAATAATAATTGTAACAAGATTTCACATATTGTATACTCATGTATAAAAATGAGTGATAAAAGAACACATACAGACACTTAATATTTACTGGTATTTGTTGATTAGTTAAATGCATTTGCTAGATTTAAATTTTAATGACACATTAGTTTTATGCATGTTTGGCATTTACACCGTTCTGACCAATAGCTGAGTTTCAAGCGCTTCAAATCATTTTGCACCTGTTCAGTTGATTAAAAGTGATGTTTCTTCATCTCTGTTTCAGTGAAGTCTGACCAGACCAGCTTCCACATGAACACAAGTCCATTATTTGCATGTTTTATAGACAATCAGGCTTGTAGCCATCGTTTTGCTCACTAGTGGTAACACACTGTAATTAAAACTGATCTACATCCGTTTCAAGCATCCCCCTTTTCTCATCTTGCACAAAAACACAAAAGTTATACTTAATTTCAAAATTTTTACTCTCCTCACTAAATGCTATGCAAAGCATCCCGTGCACCATATTAGTCATTATATTTTCTACAAGCCAAAATGTTACTTAATGTAGATTAATAAAATGTGTGTTTTGGCTTTTTATACTTTAATTCCACCATAAACAAAAGCTTACACAATGAAAGTAGAAATTCCACTTAAAATAAAACTAAATGCATGTTGTTAGTCAATGTTTAATTTAGCTTACTTATAAAAAAAATACCTTAATGTTTATTTGGATGTATTTTTTAAATATGCATCGTTTCAGTGGTTTCACCTTTTTTTCTTCTTCTTTTTTTCCTGTGCTGAGAAGAATCATGTGGCAATAAATAAATAAATTCATAAAACAAATAAATAAAAAGAGATCAGAGAAGAAAGATCCTTTAGGTTGTTTTGGTTCTGTCTGTCTTCATATAATAATTTGCGCCCCTGAAAGCTGCAAAGAAAAGGGAATACAATCTCTCACAAAATGCAATTGATACAGACATACTGTATTTTGAAAACAACCAAAGTGTATACTGATAAAAGCTTGGCAAATTTGAATTGTGTTCTATGAGTCTTCTGAATTATGAAGTACAATATTATGTAACTTACGGTTCTCTTCATATCTGATGTTGTAGGCAACTGGTCCGCTGATGGTGAAGCCCAGGTAGAAAGACACCTGGCCTGGTTTGCACACACTGGACGGATTGTGAGGAGTGACTGGAATCTGTTTCTTTCTTCTAATAGCAAACACTTTATGTTTTCTGACTTTCCCATTGATGCGTGGAAGATCTTTGATTTCTACACCTTCATCCCCTTCAGTGAGGAGCTCCAGAGCAGTTTGATGTAGTTTTGAGGTGTGAACCAGACTCTCCAAACCTTTTCCTTTCCCAAAGAAGAACAGAGGCACCAGGTAGCGGCCGCGGAGGTATTTCTGATACTTCTCCTTGTATGAATGATGCATTTTTTTTAGACACTTTTCAAGGTTTGGAGGGTTTGGGATTCCTGGCTGTGCTTCATCGGGCCAAAAGAGCAAAAGAATCAAGAGGTAAAACTCTGGGCTTCTGTCTTGCATTTCTCTCAGCCAACGTTTCTGTAACCTGGCCTGAAGCTCTTCTGCTTGTTCACACGGCTCGCCCGACTGACTCAAGACGATGTTGGCAAGAATGTAGAGAACGGTTTGGGTTTCATTATCAGATTGTGGCTGTTTAAGTGCACGCGGATGTTCTTTAAGCACATTGATGTAATCTGATTTTAGGAAATGAAGCAGTCCTCCAAAAGACTTCATCTTTTTCTCATTCAGGGTCGTTTCAGCAGTCTGCTCTCCCTGTGTAAAATATTTCTTGTAGCACTCCTCAACATCTTCATGAAAGTAGTCCGGTTCCTCTTTATTGAGGCTTAGTCTTGAGAATGCCAGATACCATTCAAAGAAATCATATCTAGACTCAACATCAGCTCTGAGACCGCTGATTAAATCACTGTGTTGTTGTTCAAGAGGTATTGGATGTATGATCTTGTAAACCTGGAGGAACCCAAAGAGACCCCTGTTATTGAATCCAGTGTCATTTTCAGACTCATTTTTGGCAGCTTCCTCTACATCTTTAAATGCATCAATGGCAGAATGTGCAATGGCCAAAACATTCTCTACGTCTGTGCGTGTTTCTCCAGCTTCAATCCTGATTTTCCGCAGGTGGTTTTTGTGAATTTGTCCCAAGGTATCCCTGATATGTGAATTTTGGGGGTCTCTTTCAATTGCCATTTTTGCCCAGTGTTCTGCCTCAACATATTTGTTGTCCTCTTTCACCTCAATGTAATAAAAACGTGCAAGTGCTTGAGGATAAAATGGGTCTGCAGAGAACAAATCTGAAGCCAACTCCAACAAACGAATGCATTGCTCACTATTATTTTCACTTTCATGCATGATGTCAAGAATCAGTTTGGAAAACTTTTCCTTTTCCATCATACCCTCGGGCCTTGAGATGACTGCCCTCTTGCAAACTGTTTCCCATTAATTGGTTTCGTTGCTTTCTCAAAAAAAAAAAAAAATCAAGTTCAAGTCAAAAGTTCAAGACAATTTAAGTTAAACGTGCTCAATAAAAAAAAAAAAGTTTTGTAAGTGATTTCTGCCATTTTGCTAACTTCCACTATTTCAATATAGGCTCAACAGCAAGTCCTCTATCCAAAACTTTGTCCTGCAAAGATGCACAAAATGACTGACAGCCAGAAGCATTTGTAACTGGCTAGTCCTCTGATTGGCTAAAAATGCTTGGGCTCCTCCCCTGACTCTTTTCCTATAGTTGTTTAAAGAGCTTGAAGTGATATCTCAAAGACACTGGTGTCAGTGATATTTGTCAGTTCGTAACAATATTTCACATCTGATATTCTAAAAAGCAAACAACTAGGCCTACCTCCCTTTGAAAAAATTTTTGGGAAAAAAAAAAAAAAAAAAATTTTCTAATAA
>JADLZN010009165.1:0-134175 GCA_018155175.1 Sinocyclocheilus anophthalmus | reverse complement strand
CTCTGGGTGAGTCTCAGATAACTGAAGGAGAGGGGATATGCAACTCTAATGAGATAAACTCAATCAATTCAATAGCCATTTAAAACTTAAGAAGTTCAACAGATATGAAGGTTTTAAAAAATAACTGCTTGCTAGTGAGATAACACAAACTGTGCCTAGTCACCCATTTCTGTTATTTATGCCCCTTTATTCTTGTAAGTGATCATGGTTTTGACAGTAACAGTCATTTGAGGTGAGTCATGCATTTCTCAACCAATGATTCATTAACTAAGATTGAATGCGGGACCTTAAATGTTCAGTTTTAAGGTTACTCTGTTTAATTCACACATAACCTGTGTTACATGTGTGAGAACATATTTTGCGATTGCGTAAAAAGATTATTTGTGTGCTTTAACTTCTCAGGGTGTTTACATTTAAACAGCGGTACTCTGATATCATTAAGAGTGCAGTGCATGTAACTGTACTTTAGCCAATATTTTGAACAATGATTACAGATTGGATGATAACCAGTGTTGGAATTCAGGTTAATAACAAAAGATTAATGCTCTCCTTCTCTTATTTTGCATAGTATAGTAGGTCATTTAAAATCAGGTGTAGTGATATTGGTGTGTGTGAAAGAGCCAAGCAAATGTTGTTCCAAGCCCTGTGCCCACTATAAGGTTCTCCATGGTACAGCGTACGCACTTAGCAATATTTACTATTTCACAATGACGGTGGAACAGATGATGCACATTCAGTAAGTAACTGACCGCATTCTGTGGATGATTTCAAAATGCTACATTTGCATCCCAGCTAATATGAAACATTCTCAGGACATTCTCAAAATTTGTAACCTAAATGTTCTTGCAGTAATGTTACAAGAACAATATTTCAATGTTTATGCAGCTATACACTGTTAACATAAAATGATTCTACATTATCAGTCATACAAACAGTTTCAATATGTGAATGGGAGAAAGTGCAACGCGCAATATGGAGGAATAGTCCCGCCTTCTGAATAAAAGAGCCAATGACTAATCTGTAAAGTCATCGCATCACTGCAGCTGCCATTCCCATAGAAACAGTCAGTGTCCTTAGACATGACTGGGACTACACATTTTTAATGCTATTTCAGCTTCATAATCAACATTCATTAAACCGTTCATGTCATATTTTTGCAGCAGTTTTAAAAAGTTATGTAAATGTGGGTTTTGAATGCAGTATTTGAGATTTAGTTGTTTTCTCATTTAGATTGTGTTGGTCTTGCGTGCCTGAAATAGCTGCCCGGAGGCATTGCAAATGTAGCTGTTGAATGAACCAACTTTCCTTGAAAAGGACTTTTGTTGATGTTTCATTAGTTATAATTGCTTATTTAATCATTTTACTTTGTATTTTACTGTTGTTAGAATGTATTGTTGTCCAGTCCTGTGTAACCCAATGAATGTTTTCCAGAACATTTGTATAATCAAGGAAAACGTTCCAGAACTTATGAAGATAACATTTTCATAACATAATGGGTACATAAGAACAACATTCTTAGAATATTAAATCGTTTGCTGGGAAAACATGTGGAATGAGATGAAGAAGTCAAAGTTGTAAGCTCATGTCCATTGAAGCATGTCTGACAGCAGCAATCTGGCTGAACCTTAAGTTAGACTAACTTGTTATGGCTAGCGTGAGAGATTGTTATTAGCTTCCAACTGGCCATTTTCAAAAGAAGTGACCAGAGATTTGTGAATTGTAAGCCATCCTCATAAATGTCCTCCAAATAAATCCAAACATCAGCAGTGTCATTTTTAAACTGTTTTTAAACGTTATTTGTGCTGACCGGCAGTCTGAACTCCTACACTTGCAGGAAGGGTACACACACCACTCTGAATCACTTCCTGAGACTGTGGTTGCCATTGGGTTTAGACCAGTGCAAACATAGTCTTGGAGGATGCAGGACGGGTAGAAGCTGGTGTCTGTATGCTCCATTGAACTCCCTGTGGAAAACTGCGACTGTGACTAGGCTCTGCCACGTGAACGAGAATCTCTTTCCCTTCCTGGGCCCAGACCGCAGTACACCCCCCTCATAGATGAGGACATATCCTGACCAAAACAACCACGTAACAAACCGTGTCTTATCTTGAACCTGTAGTGTGTGTCTGGATTGCACTTGCAGGGTTTTAGATATTGGTCTAAATAAAGGTAAAATGCTAGAAGACACAAATAGATCACTTAAAATAAAAAATGTTCATCATTTACTCACCATGTCAAATTCATTTAAGTTCTTCTGTGGAACACAAAAGGAACATTTGTGAAAAATGTTTTTTTTGCCAGAATGAATGAAATATCATAAAAGTGGTCCATGTGACTTTTACGCTATATATTGCATATTAATTCATTGTTTTATGTGAGATAAAGACCAAAAAAGTCAATAATTGCTGAAAATCATGACAGCTCACAATGGCACATTCATGAGAAAACTCGTGCAAGACGTTTGATTTACGAATGAACTAATCATTCTTTTGATCCAGGTTTTAAATGAATCAGTTCAGCCAGTTCACAAAACAATTCTGAATGATTTGTTCACAAATCGGACCAGTCCAGTCCTCAAAATCCCAATAACTAACAAAACAATATGCTTGCAACAGTGAACAGTTATTGTATGAATGATTATACATGTATAACAAGCAAAATGTTGGTCTATTCCTCACGCAAAGCTACTGTATGACTACAAAAGACTTCAAATATAGTGTATAGACCAATTTTATGGATACTTTATAGTGCTTTTTCATCCTGTTTTGAAGCATGAAAGCTTCAGTCCCAGTTTGTTGTATTTGACTCCCCCCTTCTCACGCCACACATCATCTTCTCACACAGTGAAAAATACAAAGAGAAAACTGACAATGCGCCGAAAGACAGGTTATTTTTGGTATAAAAAAAAGTCTCAGCTTTCAAATTTTGTCTTTTTTTTTTTTAAAGAAATTCAAACAATAAATACCGTTCTGTGGCTCTTTAAGTGTCAAGACAAATTGCTGTAGAGCACATTTCAAGCGGAAACGGAACCGATCATCTCTTATCTATGACCACATAAAAACCTTCTGTATGCATGAAAATAAACCATGAATGAACCATCAGAAGGTATCTGTTTCAGTCACATAAGAGGTCCATATCACACCATTTCGTTCAAGCTCCACCACGTTAAATCTGACATCTGTATGGTGGTTTGTCGGACAAAAATGGCAGATTTGGCATCATGATTGGTAAGATTGTCTGTCACTCCCCGCAAAGGGTAAAACGGAAAAAAATTTATTCCATCAGTGAAAAAGATTCTTTTGTGTTTCATGTAAGAAAAAGGTTTGGAATACATAAGTTCAAGTAAATATGATTATTTTTGAATAAGACAATATACTGAGAAAAATTTAAACCTAAACCTCAGGCAATGGCTATATTGCTGTATGTACGTGAGCAAAGAAGCTTACACAGAGATGCGTTTAGTGCTCATGGTCCTTCTCATGGTGCATATGGGGTTTACATTTTGACTTGCCAAAGGTACACTTCTTATATACTGCCATACCACAGGACTCCTTACAACCAGCATGCAGTATTAATCAGAGCTGTGCCATTGCTGAAATAACCACAGCATAAAACAGCCAAATAAGTTCTCATCAGTCCAGAGAAAGAAAAAAACATAACAGCTCTACAGCTGCATTTGGACAGCAGCCTGTTTTCCAACATAGAAAGGCCAGAAATAACTGAAGAGATAGAGTGTGAATTACTGATGTCTGAATAGAACAAACCTGTGAAATTCAGCTTGAGAGAGAAGTCTTGGCAATGATGCCAAAGTGGGATTTTGCCCAAATTTGATGTTATCAAAATGCACAGAACAGTATTTTTGTCACAGACCACAGCTTTGCTATGTGCTTTGAAAATTGGTCTGCTGCTGGCGATGCTTCTGAGTGGAAACAATATCGGTCAACAACAGCGAAATATTGAAAGTAATTTGTTTCTTTGAAAGTACGGTTTGTTTTTGGAAATTGGAATTTCACAATCAAAATGTGTGTTACTTTAAATGAAAGTGAAAGTGAAATGTGGCCAAGTATGGTGACTCATACTGGGAATTAGTGCTCTGCATTTACCCATCCAAAGTGCACACACACAGCAGTGAAACACACACACACATTGGTGAAACACACACTGCACACCCGAAGCAGTGGGCAGCCATTTATGATGCGGCGCCCGGGGAGCAGTTGGGGGTCGGTGCCTTGCTCAAGGGCACCTCAGTCGTGGTATTGAAGGGGGGAGAGAGCGCTGTATATTTACTCCCCCCACCTACAATCCCTGACGGTACGAGACTCGAACCCGCAACCTTGGGTTACGAGTTCGACTCTCTAACATTTAGGCCACGACTCTAAAAAGATGGTGCAACTTGTGATATATAGCAAGGAACAGCATGTATATGGAGGCAAAACTTTATTTTTTTCCCTGTCATGACTTGTAACAGTAACCAAGACAAATCCAGCAATACTCATCATAAACTCACTTGGCAAACAAAATTATATACCAAAGCACAGAAAAACAGTGAAGATTTATTACAGGAGTTTTACCTTTCACCTTTGTGCTACTTCACACAATTTGTCTGTTCTCACTGCAAGATAAATAATATAAATCACACACAGATATTATATACTGATACAAAACACACAGAGCCATTTGGACTGAGTAAACACGTTCAATGAACAAAGAACGTCAATGGACACCAAGGAATCTGATGAATTATCTTTTTTTATTTTTTTTGCGTAATTCACTATGAGTGCAAAGAGTGAATAAAATCTAATAAGCTGTAAAATGTGCTTAAGTAGTTGTTAATAATTATACAATCCTGATGTAACAAGTTAACGTGTTAGAGAGGACTAATGGTTTAACATTGTGTTTTCAGGACTGGAATGTCACATGGTACACAGCACACCCAGACCTGACCCAGTGCTTCCAGCACACAGTACTGGTGTGGTTCCCCTGCTTCTATCTCTGGGTTTGTGCCCCTTTCTACTGCTTGTACCTCAGATTCTATGACAATGGACGCATATCTTTATCCAGCCTCTGCTGTGCCAAGACGGTAAGTCATACTGGTCATATCAAGACTTGACTGAATTCTAGTTACCACGTCTATAGATTGAATATAGCATCAATCAGCTGAAAAACTCACAGGTTATAGCTATGTGCACGCAAATGTTCAAATGGGTGACATCGTTAAAGAGCGTTTAAAAGGCAGGCAGGAAAAAAGATTATATGGGAAGAAAAACAGATCATATCGCGTTCAACACCTAGGATAGTAATCAATTATAATAGAGATACATAACTGTTAAATCAGAGTTTCGGGTCGTCAGACATTTTTTTGAAAGAAATTAACATTTTATTCAGCAAGGAGACATTAAAATGACATAAACGTGACAGTAAAGACATAAATTTATGCTTTTCTTTTGACCTTTTCATCAAAGAATCCTGAAGAAAAAAACGCTCACCTTGCACACATTTCCCACACAGACATTTAAAGTCACAAATCCTGTTTCTTGTTTTTTAACCTTGATAATAGAGGGATACACTGTTTCATTTGAGATCACAGCAAACTCCGATTATTCGAATGATTTGACCGGCTCATGTGCCACTGAACGGTGATGGAGCGGAGGGCTACCACCGTACCTACTGGATTCACAATCAACTTCTAGCCTTGCCATCACAGGACTAAATTACATTTCAAATATATTCAGATAGATATCTTTGAAATTAATATAACATTGCACAGAATGAAGTTTACTGTATTTCTAATAAAAGAATAAATGCATCTAAAACATTATAAAATTGTGCAACTCCAACCTTCTGAACAGTAGTGTAAGTAAAAACATTCTGGGGGGGCATGACACCTCGGTGTTGCAGTTAATGCTCACATATCTCTGGGTGTTTGTGTTGTAGGGCTTGGGTCTCTGTCTGGCCTCCTTTGGTTTGCTGGAGTTGGTCTATCTGCTGGTGGAAAAGAGCAGTGACATAGCGCATCACATGGTCTTTCTCCTGAGCCCTATAATTCGCAGCCTTACCATGGTAAATCACACGATTTCTATTTGTCCCTTCAGACGCAGCCGAGATGGTCTATAACGGGTGTCACGATCTCCCAAAAAATGGTTTTCGATTTTTTTCTCATTGAAGGTCAGGCGTGTGTTGAGCGCTGGTAGAGATCGGTGGCGAGGAAGTTCAATGGGGTAAACGGCGACCGTGGCGAGAGGAGAGACCTCTTTTAGAGGAGAAGATTTATGATCTGTTATATTTAAGCTTGAATGAACAAATCTCTTTGTGGCTAGACGTCTGGCAGAAGTTTCCTGAAGGGATCAGGATAAATAAGCCTCTTTTACCTCTGCTCACAGCAGACAGCAGTGTCAACAGTGGTTGTAGTAAATTACTTTATTTTTTTTTCTTTTCAGATTTGCCCAACAAGATAAGTAAATTTTAAAGTCCTGACACAGGCTAAACATTCACAGTAGTCTTTGCATACTAGTATAAAATCAATAAATTTTGGTTGAGAGATTTTCGTATCAACATGTCTAAGCTGCCTAATGGTATTCTGTCCTGTTCTTCTAGTTTGTTTTGGATTTCCCAAATTGCCCATAACTAGCATACTGACCGAAATACACTGTCTTCAGATACTGGCAGTATTGCTGATCCACTTGGAAAGGCTGAGGGGCTTTCGTTCCTCCATCTTTCTCTTTCTGTTTTGGACGCTGGCAGTGATCTGCTCACTGGTGCCTCTCAGAGCCAACATACAAGCCATCATAGATGAGGTTTGTGCATTCCCAGTTTATCCAACTATTGTAGAAATGTAACATTTACACTTAAACTGAGGACAATAGTAGCATTCAAATCAACAAAAGAGCAACAAAATATAAGTGCTGTGACAAGTCCTGGATATGTCTACTCCAGGGCGTGCACATCGCAGCTTTTTTATAATAAATAAAAAGAATAAAAAGTAGATATAAAAGAAATACTTTTTTGTAAATAGAAAACAAGTAGATAGAATAGAAAAAAAAATAATATGGAATGCTAGTGTTAGAGGGTCATTTTTTAATAAAAAGAAAACAAGTAGATAGAAAAGAAACAGAATAGATTAGAATAGTGAGTGCTAGTGTTAGATGGACAAGATTTTTATAATACAAAGGAAACAAGTATATAGAATACAAATAGAATTGAGAATGCAAGTGTTAGAGGGTCAAGTGTAGATGGAAGAGATGTGTCTTTAGCCATTTTTTTTAAGCATAAAAAATTGCTGTTTTTTCCATCAGGCTTTCTGATCTTACCAATCTTTCAGTTGATTAAAAACTGAAAATAAAAACGGAGCGATATTTTGACAGACCGGAGTTCCCATTCAGTCAGTCACGTTCAAAGTTACGTCAGTGACTGACGATGGGACTCGCCCAGAGGGCCAATCACTTCGAGTGTTAAATAATAAAAGCCCAATGACAGTTGGGAGCGGTGTTTGCGCCACGCGCACCCCGCACCGCAAGCGCGGGTAATAAAAGGCGAGCCGCGTGCAAACGCACATAAGCTTTTCCGCTTGGAGCGAAGCTTTTACAGGGAATCTCCGCCAGAGTCGGTCTCGAGAAACAGTGGCGTGGTTGTGACGGTAGTAGCAGAGGGGGTTGCATAAAGGCTGCTGAACAGCACGGCTCGGCTCTAGCCCCTGACTTCCCCTGAGCGCTTCAGCGCTTCACTAAAAGGTGTGCTTCCATCTAAAAAAGAGCAAATGTCTAAAAGAGCTAACCAGCGCCCCCCCCAAGGGCGTCTTGTTAAAGATGGCTTCCCGCTCGTGCGTTCCTGGATGCGGTCGTTTCCTGCCTCCATCTGACGGTCATGACCACTGCCTCTCGTGCTTGGGCTTACATCACGCTGAAGCGGCGCTCATGGATGAGTCATGTTCTCAGTGCGAGAACATGACCATCGCAACGTTGCGGTCCAGATACCTCCTCATTAAAAGGGGGGGTATCCCCCTTGCCATGACCCGCTCTAGCTCCTCTGGTTCTCGGAGGGCTACTTAGGTTGTGCGGGTCGGTGAGAGCTTCCCGCGAGTACGTCTCCGCGGCCTCTTCATTCATCGAGCATGTCGCACAAAGGTGCTTCGGACGAGCGTGCTGGGTCCTCGGGACAGGGCGGGGGGGTCAGCATCTGTGCGGGGCACAGGCCAGAGGACAGGAGTGTCGTGGCGCCTGAAAGGAGGGCGACTAGGCTATGGAGATGAGGGATTCGGATGCACGCTGCCACCGTCAGTAGAGCTTGGCGTTGCTAGAGCAGAGCCAGAGTATGACCGTCAGCTATGCTTTCCCGGGCCGCTGAGAGCGTCGGGCTGCATTGGAGGCCTCCGCCTTCTCCCGAACGCACGAGGCTGGATGATTGGTTCCTGGGGAAGCAGGCCGGGCGTCGGCAGCCGCCTCAGGTTCCACTCTTCCCGGAAGTGCATGAGGAGGTTACAAAGTCGTGGAAGGCACCTTTTTCTGCCCGAAACAGACTTTGTGCCTCCTCCGTCTAGGGGCGGCCCCAGGGTATGTGGACATCCCTCCGGTCGAGCGCGCGATTGCCAGGCAGCTCTGCCCGCAAAGCGCCGCCGCTGGAGAGGTAGTACACGCCTTCCGTCCAGGGCCTGTAAGTTCTCTTCCGCTCTGACGGCTAAGGCTTACAGTGCCGCTGGACAAGCCGCTTCCGCCCTGCACGCCATGGCCCTCCTGCAAGTCCACCAGGCCAAGGCGTTGAAGCAGTTGCACGAGGGTGGGGCTGACCCAGGTGTGCTGCAGGAACTGCGCACCGCGACGGACCTCGCGCTTAGGGCGACGAAAGTCACGGCGCAGGCCCTGGGCCAGACGATGTCCACATTGGTGGTCCAAAAGCGCCACCTATGGCTGACCTGGGCAGATATGAGGGAGACCGACAAGGTTCGCTTCCTGGACTCCCCGATCTCCCAGGCCGGCATATTCGGCGAAGCGGTGGAGGGCTTTACCCAACAGTTCTCCACCGCACAGAAGCAAACGGAGGCGTTCCGACACATCCTGCCCAGGCGGTCTGCTGCTGTCCGCACCCCACCGCCGGCTGCAGCCCCTCTGTCTGCTCGTCGCCGAGGGCGCCCTCCTGCGGCCTCCACCTCCGCTCCGGCGCGGCCACAACAGCAGCCTTCACAACGGCCGCAGCGGGGAGCCGGCCGCAGGAAACCGGCGCAACCCGCCTCCGCCCCTGCCAAGCCCGTAAAGCGTCAAAGCAGGCGGCGTCCCTGAGACGGGCGAACCGGAGCCCTTGGATCTTGCTCTTCAGGAGATGGTGACCGCACCACTTCTTCCCCCGGAGGAGGGCCGGGTGGAGAGTCTTATGTTCCCTTTTGTTTTTGTTCCGCCACTGGCTACTCAGCCAGTGGTACCCAAAACTTCATTAAAAGAGCACATTTCATTTGCCTCCGGGTCCCAAGAGGGTGAGGACGGCGGTGCACGAGACCCAGTCTCCACTCAGCCGGCCCCTCTCCCTTCGCTAGTGGGCAGCAGGGTTCAGTTCAAGGACGCTACGCCTCCTCACGAGCCCCCTGCCCAGCAGTGGAGCCAGGTAAGTCGCGCGCTGCGCACTCAGACCCCACCCTCGGACGCGCGGCCTCCCGGGTCGGGTCCCAGTGTTCCACTTCGCTGCCCCACTGCGAGTACGTCGGTGGTCTCCCTGGTCCCGCTAGTTCGGTCGCTGGGGGCCTGGGTAGCCCTCCCCAGGCCGTTCTCGCTGGCTCCTGCAGACCATCAGACTCGGCTATTCGATTCAGTTCGCCCGGCGCCCTCCCCAGTTCAGGGGCATTCGGTTCACCTCTATGCTGGACAGGGATGCTCCTGTCTTGAGTGCAGAGATCGCGGTCCTGCTAGCGAAGGACGCGAGACAGCCGGTCCCTCCAGCCGAGATGAGGTCGGGCTTCTACAGCCAATACTTCATCGTACCAGAAAGGCGGTGGTACGTTCCGATCCTGGACCTGCGCCGTACTGAAAACAGGGCCCCTTAACAAGCTCCCGTTCAGGATGTTGACGTAGAAACGCATCTTTCAATGCGTCCGTCATTTCGATTGGTTTGCAGCGGTCGACCTCAAGGACGCGTACTTTTATGTCTCGATTCTCCCTCAACACAGACTGTTTCTCCGCTTTACGTTTGAAGGGCAAGCGTATCAGTATAAGGTCCTCCCCTTCGGGCTATCCTGTCGCCTCGTGTCTTCACCAAGGTCGTGGAGGAAGCCCTCGTTCCATTGAGGGAAGCGGGCATTCGCGTTCTCAACTACCTCGACGACTGGCTCATATTGGCCCAGTCCCGAGCGCAGTTGTGCGAACACAGGGATATGGTGCTCAGTCACCTCAGCCGATTGGGGCTTCGGGTCAACTGGGAAAAGAGCAAACTCTCTCCGAAGCAGAGGATCTCTTTTCTCAGTATGGAGCTGGACTCGGTCAACCTCTCGCCACGTCTCTCAGTAGAGCGTGCGCAGTCGATGCTGAACTGCCTGGGGTCCTTCCAGTGCAAGACGGCGGTTCCACGGAGACATTTTCAGAGGCTCCTGGGGCATATGGAATCCGCAGCCGCTGTCACGCCGTTTGGGTTGCTTCATATGAGACCGCTTCAGCATTGGATTCACGACCGGGTCCCGAGATGGGCATGGCGACACGGCACTTACAGGGTTTCTGTTACCCCGTTCTGCCATCAGACCCTCAGCCCGTGGGCATATCTTGCCTTTCTTCGGACAGGGGTGTACCTTGGGCAAGGATCCAGGCATGTTGTTGTATCAACAGATACCTCTGCCAGGGGTGGGGTGCCATGTGCAATGGGAATGCAACTGCGGGGCTCTGGTCGGGGCCCCGAATACAGTGGCATATCAACTGCCTCGAGTTGCAAGCAGGATGGCTGGCTCTGCGCCGCTTCAAATCGCTGATACACGACAAGCACGTACTGGTCCGTAAGGACAACACTGCAACCGTTGCGTACATCAACCACCAAGGCGGTCTACGCTCCCGTCGCATGTCGCAACTCGCCCGCCATCTCCTCCTCTGGAGTCAGAAGCATCTGAGGTCGCTTCGCGCCGTTCACATCCCAGGCGAGCTCAATCGTGCAGCCGACGAGCTCTCACGTCAGCCCGCCCTTCCGGGAGAATGGTGACTCCACCCCGAGACAGTCCAGCTTATGTGGAGACGCTTTGGGGACGCTCAGGTAGACCGGTTTGCCTCCCCGGACACGTCCCATTGACAGTGGTTTTACTCCCTGGCGAGGGTCCCCTCGGCACGGACGCCCTGGCGTGCAGCTGCCCTCGGGGCGGGGCGGGGACCTACGCCAATATGCTTTACCCCAGTGAGCCCTTCCTCGCTCAGAACGTGGCAAGAGGTCAGGGAGGAAGAAGGAGCAGGTCCTGCTTGTGGCGCATTATTGGCCCACTCGGACCTGGTTCCCCGAGCTAGTGCTCCTTGCGACAGCCCCTCCTTGGTGGATTCCTCTGAGGAGGGATCTCCTTTCTCTGAGAGGGGGCACTCTCTGGCACCTGTGCCCAGGCCTGTGGAATCTCCACGTGTGGTCTCTGGTCGGGACGTGGAGGTTCTAGGTGATCTACCTCCAGCGGTAGTGAACACCATTGCTTCAGCTAGAGCCCCGTATACCAGACACTCTTACAGGCTGAAGTGGAAACTGTTCGTCGGTTGGTGCTCTTCCCGCATGGAAGACCCCCGTAGATGCCAGATCGCAGTCGTGCTTTCTTTCCTGCAGGTTGGGTTGGAGCGAAGGCTGTCTCCCTTCACCCTGAAAGTGTATGTTGCCGCCAGTGCCGCACATCACGATGCAGTAGACGATAAGTCTCTAGGGAAGCACGACCTGAACATCAGGTTTCTCAGAGGGGCAAGGAAGCTGAATCCTCCGCGCCCTCACCTGTTACACTCTTGGGATCTCCCCTCGGTCCTCATGGCCCGGAAGGAGGAGCCCTTCGAGCCTCTGCAGTCAGTAGAGCTTAAGTTTGAAGACAGCGCTCCTCTTCGCATTGGCCTCGGTCAAGAGGGTAGAGGACCTGCAGGCATTCTCGGTCGACGACTCGTGCCTAGAATTCGGAACGGGTAACTCACACGTTGTCCTGAGACCCCGGCCTGGATATTTGCCCAAAGTTCCCACCACGCCTTTTAAGGATCAGGTGGTGAACTTGCAAGCGCTGCCCGGGAGGAGCAGGACCCAGCCATCGCTATGCTCTGTTCCCGTTCACGCTTGCGCAATTTACGGGACCGTACGCGGGCTTCAGGACCTCAGACAGCTCTTTGTCTGATTTGGAGGCCAGCAGAAGGGAAAGGCTATCTCCAAACAAAGACTTGCCCACTGGAAAGTGGAAGCTATAGTCTTAGCATACCAGGCCTGACATTTACCATGCCCCCTCGGAGTGACAGCTCACTCTACAAGAGGAATGGCATCTTCTTGGGCATTGGCGCTGGGCGCCTCGATAGCAGACATCTGTAGAGATGCCGGCTGGGCGACGCCTAACACGTTGCGAGATTCTATAATCTCCGTGTAGAGCCCGTATTCTCTTGTGTACTCGCCTCAGGTAGGCAGTAAAACAGGACCTGCTCTGTGTCAATCACGCTTGCTGCGCCATTCCCCTCACCGGACTGGATACGTGCGCTTTGTGCTCCTCAATCAGTTCCCCTTGGCAAACCTTGGTGGAGTTCCTCCCGCACCCTCGGCAATCAGGCGTGGCGGAGCGCCAGACGCCAGGCTCAGCACTCAGGTGCATGCCCAAGGTCAGCCCTTGTGCTGGGCTAGGTGCCCGTATGTAGTGATTCCCCCTTCGGGTGATCACACATGTGTATTCTTCCACGGTACGGCCCCCCTCTCGGTGAGCCCGTGTCTTTCCATGGCAGTCGTTCACTGCCATCTCTGCAGTGAAGTGATCTCACCCCAGGTGGGTTGAGCCTACCGCAGAGACTTCCATATGTAGTACTACCCTGGGCCAGTCCATATGTGTAATTACACATGATACCTCCTATGTGCGGGATATGGCTTCCGTAGCATCCCAACTGGGTACACTTTCCCAGTGTTATCCAATATCCCACTGTACGGAACAGCAGTGGCAGACACCTCTGCCTAACCGCTGTCCTATCTTCCGCCCCAGCTAGTGTGGGGGGACTTGCCGGCTTCCGCAGGGCACTGGAGGGGGTCAGCAATAGTGGCGTTTTCATAGGGATCCCAATTCGTCAGTCACTGACGAAACGTAGAACGTGACTGACTGAATGGGAAAGTCTAGGTTACTTGTGTAACCCTCGTTTCCTGAAGGAGGGAACGGAGACGTTACGTTCCGTTGCCACAGTTGCTTCCACGCTGTCGGCGGGGCGTAGTCGGCTCCGCAGCGAAAAAAACTGATTGTGCGTTTGCAGCACTCTCCTTTATACCCGCGCTGGGGCGGGTTCGTTGCGCGTGGCGAACACGCACGCATGTATTGGTTGTTAAGTTAACCCCGAAGGTGATGGGCTCCGGGCGCGACCCCAATTCGGTCAGCCCTGACGAAGTCTCCGTTCCCTCCTTCAGGGAACGAGAGGTTACACAAGTAACCTAGACGTTCACCCAATATAAAGCGGATCCAAAATCTGCCGCGCTGAAAATGAACCTTTGAAACGCTACTAACCCTGAAATATTTTAACTCAGTCACGACAGTTTAGCTCACACACCCACAAAACTAATGCCTGCAACACGGATCTGGATACAACTCGCTCACTCTTGAGTGCGGCTCAATAGTATTAGTAATTATGCCCAACAATCATTCTATTAACATTGGTAAAAATCACTAATATGCACCGGGCTATCTGTGAAGTACCAGCCTTGACCTCGTATAGCGTTTCATATTTTTAACATCGTTCATATGGGGCCCTGGGGAGTGGACTTATACACTCGTATATTGTATCCGTGACAATTTGACTTGTTGCCCTAATCTCTGAATCTCCTATGCTGTGTTATTCTCCATTCATGCAAGCGTAACACGGGCTCTCGCATGGTTTTTTAATGAATGTTACACAATAACACTCTCTAAATGTATCTGTGTTGTGTCTGAGAGTCGAACACAGGGGTGCGTAAACAGAGTGCTTACAGATGGTGCTGTTCTCAGCGTTGACGTCTGGGCAGCATGTCGGGTTTCCCTTTCCAGTTCCCTCAATGCCCTCTTTGTCTGGAGCTGAGGCTGTGCTGAGACCAGTCCCAATCCGCGCTGGTGCTTTTCCAGACTGATAGGAGAAGCCGCATATGTCTGCGGATCCCCATACTTCTCCCTCAGTCTGTCTGTCTCTGGCCTGCTGTGATGCTCCCGCTCCATAATTATTTCACTGCATCAGAGGCCTGCGCTGGCACTTTCTCTCATATCGTGGCCATTTGACAGTTTCTGTCAGAAGCCCATAGGCATGGATGCCCTTGGTGGCCCCTGTAAAATTTTCAATAGCAGCTCCAGGCCTCTGGCAGGCCAGCTGTTTTGAACCTAAAACCCTGACCTCAGCATATTTTCTCTCAAACAAATCTTGAACCTTGTATCGAGCACTACACAAACAGGTCAAACACAACATGGTGAAACTTTGTCACGAACAACAACTGAGATTACTGTAAAACAATAATACAAACAGAAGCATTATTTATAAGTAGAATTATTTTAGAATTTTATAAATAGTCAAATTGCTTCTATTTGGCTGATTGAAAAGCAGATGTGCTGCTTCGTAGATCATCTGCAAGTTTTGGTAGTTTTAGCTGAAGTCCAGTTGTTGCAATTGAATGCTTATTGAATACTATTACCAACCACCATTATACTCTTAGAAGCTGTGAATGAAGAGTTTGGGTCTGTTGGCATAAATATGTGTCTGTGGTCTGTATTTTTTACCATGATTTAGAAGTGTTCATAAAAAGGTTTGTTGTGTCATTAATCCTGGTTTGATGGAACATTTAGGTCATTATAATAAGCTGAGGTCTTTGAAAGGAAGGGAGGGGAACAGCAGGCAACATCCCCAAAAGAACACTCCCCACATCAGCCACCAGTCCCGCCTCCGCACACTGCGGTGAGACAAAGTGGGCGGCTGATCTCAGATCAGTCCTGGTGCTTAGGCAGACGGAAGAGAAAATATGGATATGATCCCACAGGAAGCATGCAGCTTATGTGGTTATGTCTCCTTGGGAAATCCCTGGCAAATGTGTATACACCACTTATATGCCTAGTTGGTCGTCTCCACAGAAGGGGAGAATCAATACATTGAGTGTTATTTAATAATTAATTTGTCACATAGTTCAATTTGTCCCAAAAAACAAGAGTTTATTACTGCTTAGGTCAAGGTTTTTCAATTTACATACATGCATTGTGACCCTGGAGCAGAAAACCAGTCATAAGTCGCTGGGGTATATTTGTAGCAATAGCCAACAATACATTGTATGGGTCAAAATGATCGATTTTTCTTTTATGCCAAAAGTCATTAGGATATTACGGTAAGTAAAGATCATGTTCCATGAAGATATTTTGTAAATTTCCTACCGTAATTATTTAAAAAAATTATTTTTGATGAGTAATATGTATTGCTAAGAACTTAATTTGGACAAATTTAAAGGCGATTTTCTCAATATTTAGATTTTTTTGCAACCTCAGATTCCAGATTTTCAAATAGTTGTATTTATTGTGCAATATTTAAGATATCAAATCTCAAAGTTCACTATCAAAGATTATGTTGGTTTTATCCTGTGGTGTGATGGGCCAAAATTCCACAGACACAGACAATTAATTAATGTTATATACTAGATTGTCTAACATTCATACCAATAAAACATTGGAAAAAATAAACATTTCTGCTTCCAATTGCTTTAGAATGAGTGTACCATATTTGTGTGATGTGCTACACGCTGCTGTCTACATTCTGCTGATAACCAGTCATGTGTGTTACAGGGTTTCTCTGCAGATGCGATGAGATTCGTGGCATTTTTCACATTCTTCACTCTCCAGTTGGCTCAGCTCATCCTCAGCTGTTTCGCTGATCAGCGCCCAGCGACTCTTAAACCTATATATGTAAAGGTACAGTGTCTTTCGTGTTATAATGGATTTTTTTTTAATTAGTAAATAAATATTTGAAACATGGTGAAAAAAATAATACCTGGACATACTATTTTTCCACTAGAACCCATGTCCAGTTGAGGATGCTTCTTTCCTTTCAAAAGTACTGTTTTGGTGGTACGGCAGGTAGTCATATATTTGTCTCTGATTTTATTGAGGTCTGCAGAATAAAAACCCATGAGATACTGAGAAACACACATATTCCTGCTCCCCAGATTGGTGGTAAAGGGCTACCGCTCACCTTTACAAGCTGAAGACCTCTGGTCTCTACGAGAAGAGGATACATCTGAAAAAATCATTTGTGATCTGGAGAAAGAGTGGGCCAAGCAATGGGCCAAAATGCAACAGTAAGACACCTGCTGTTTCCTTAACTGCATGTCTTCCATCCTGAGGTGATGAAAATATGTGATGTTCGTAATTTGCCTGTTCATAACTACTGATTTATTTGTATTATTAATTAACAAAGCACAACTTCTTTACTTTGTTGCAGCAATGCTTGCACCAATATACCAGAGACTAAAGTCTGGATCAAAATGTTGTGTTTTCTCCCTCAAACAAGGCAAGAGAGCACTCTGAATGGAGCACAAGCTCTTGGGTATAAACTGAGCGAGCAGACGCAACTGCTCAGAAAACTTCATAAAGAACAAATCTCAGGCTTCTGTCTGCTCCGGACGCTAGCAAAAAACTTTGGCCCTTACTTTCTGACAGGCACTCTCTGTTTGGTCATTCAAGATGCTTTCATGTTCTCCATACCACAAGTGTTAAGGTGAGAGACACATTAATGCTGTCATGGCATGTAAAATGAAACTGTATATAGCATGTGGCATTTAGTATAAGATACACTACTGTTCAGAAGTTGGTCAGATTTAATGTATTTGAAAGAAGCCTTTTATGCTCACCAAGGCTACATTTAATTAAAAATACATTAAAAATGACTATTCCCTTTTTTTATGTAATTTATTCCTGTGATGGGTAATGCTGAATTTTTAGCATCATTACTCCAGTCTTCAGTCACATTATCCTTCAGAAATCATGCTAATATGATGAATTCATGATTAAGAAACTTATTATTATCAATATTGAAAGTCGTGCTACCTAATATTTTTGTAGAAACCACCATTTTTATTTCATTTTTATTTCTCTTTTATTGAATAAGTTCAAATGAACAGATTTTGTAACATTATAAATGTATTTAATGTTATTTTGATCTATTTACCATTTCCTTGATGAATAAAATAATCTGTAAAAATTTTACTGTACTACCAATCCTAAAGTCATATGTGCACAGTTACTGATATTAAAAATGTCATAAAATTTGAATAATTTTAAACATTTTTAAATATTATTAATTTCTTTGAGTGTAAAAACAAAAAGAGTGCTTTCAAAATCATTTATTCAGTTAAGACTAAAACATATTTTTGCATCTGGGAAATATCTACATATCAGTTTTGAATGTTATTTTATAAGAAAACACATGCCTGGGTGCAAATGTAGAGCAAGACCTTTAGCACACAGTTGTAAAGTGAACTTGTTGCCCTTCTCAGTTTTGAGTGTGAACTCCCATCACAGACAGGAATAACATCCTGCTGTGGTGCAGCCCCACACTGTTAATTATGCCCCATGCACCACGAGTCCACGACACTTAGGAGAGTCTGCTCGCTGCAGCATCATATTCTTTGTGGCTGAGCTATAGCTCAGAAGAAACTGGATTTGGATCATCAAATTAAGCCACTCTGTCTGGCATATAGCAAGCCAAGAGCACATTGGTGGGTTCACTGCTCCAGAACCACAGGAACTGTGGCACTCTGAGAAACATTGATGCATGGGGATAATAGTGTTCAGGCTCAGCTGTATCAGGTCTAGAAAGGCTCATATTTATAGTCATAAATTATGTTCACATTCCAGTTTCTTAATCTTTGGCTTATGTTTGGTGAATGTTTCTTGTTCTTCAGTCTACTGCTTGGCTTTGTGAGGGATGAAGACGCCCCCTTGTGGAAGGGTTACCTCTTTGCCTTCTTGATGTTCCTATTGTCTTGTCTGCAGTCCCTGTTCAACCATCAGTACATGTTTGCATGCTTCACAGTAGGCATGAGGGTTAAAACTGCAGTCATGGGCCTAGTGTACAGGAAGGTAGGCATTTGAAAGGTTTTCTAGCAAATGCAAAGATGCATATAATGGTTCTCACATACATTCTGCTCTCTACAGTCTCTGGTCATCAACAGCGCGGCCCGCAGAACATGTACAGTTGGAGAGATAGTGAACTTGGTTTCGGCTGACACCCAGAAACTCATGGATTTCGTGGTGTACTTCAATGCCGTGTGGGTGGCCCCGATTGAAATCGCCTTGTGTCTTTTCTTCCTCTGGCAGGTGAGAACAGACGCTTGTTTATTTTTCTTCTACAGTATGGTGGATTGTTATACGGTAGGAAAAAACGCACAAAATTGTATTTCTAGGGCAGGGGTCTCCAAACTTTGTCCTGGAGGGCCGGTGTCCTGCAGAGTTTAGCTCCAACCCTAATAAAACAACATCCTGAACCAGCTAATCATGGTCTTACTAGGCGTACAAGAAACTTCCAGGCAGGTGTGTTGAGGGCAAGTTGGAGCTAAACTCTACAGGACACCAGCCCTCCAGGACCGAGTTTAGAGACCCCTGCTTTAGAGGTACTGGGACAAATTGGTACCTTATCAAGTACAACTATTACTAACTATGAACATTTTAGGGTTAAAAAAGGTACACATATGACCCTTTAAGTGACAAGCTGTTGTATCCCAATTTTATGCACAATATTTCTGAGAGCACAGATCTCAAATTCATTCATTGAAATGTCTGACCCCTGTACAGCGCCTTGGCCCATCTGCGTTGGCTGGCATCGCCACTGTAATTCTCATCTTCCCTTTGAATGGGTTCATTGCCAAAATGAGAAGCAAGCTCCAGGTATAGTCTATATGGTTCCATTCAGTCAAATTTCCATGATGATATTTGTGCTGTGGCGACTGAGTTTGTGTCGGTACACGTCGTCCCAGGAACTGCTTCATGCCTACAAATGATTTAAAACACGAGCATGTGGACAGTCTGCCCTTCGATTCTCTGATGTTATGAACATGGTAGAAACCACAGGATTTTGCTTTGTTGTAAAATTGAAATGTCTTTATTTGCCTTGTCTCAAACACCCAAAGAATTGAAACTCGTCCATATTGGTTTCTGTCTGGTCTCGTAAACAAGTTTGCTTGCGCGATTCTCAATTCGCATGTTTGCTGCTCTCAGGAGGTCCAGATGAAGTACATGGACGGACGCATTAAGCTTATGAACGAGATCTTGAGCGGAATAAAGATCCTGAAGTTTTATGCCTGGGAGAATGCCTTCAGAGAACGTGTTCTTGGCTATCGGGAAAAAGAGCTGAATGCTCTGAAGAAGTCTCAGATTCTTTACTCCATATCCATTGCCTCCTTCAACTCCTCCACTTTCTTGGTACATTTCATCATCGTCATCATCTTGACACATTAATATAGTCCTTACAACTGTAGAGTTTTATCATGTACGCCACTTTGCCTTCAGATTGCATTTGCCATGTTTGGGGTGTATGTGCTGATTGATGAGAAGCATGTTCTGGATGCTCAGAGGATCTTTGTGTCCATGGCTCTTATCAATATTCTCAAAGCTCCACTCAGTCAACTGCCCTTTGCAATGAGCACTACCATGCAGGTAAGCAGCAAATATTTGAACGCTTATGTTTTTATATTTGTGAAGAAACTTTTGAAGATAACTTTGTTTTTTCTTGTTTCTAAGGCTGTGGTGTCTCTCAAACGCCTCGGGAAGTTTCTCTGTCAAGACGAGCTGAAATGGGATAGTGTGGAGAGAGCTCCCTACCATCCTGGTGAGTGCATTAGCTGGTCATAGTTTTCAGACTTTGCTCTGACATACAACAGCTTATAAGCTGACCAACATTGTTAATACATGTTGAGCAATACAGAGATTTTTCCTGTTATTCTGCAAGACAATCTTATTTGAATTTAAAAGCTGTAATTCGAGAAACACTACAAGGAAATTGTGTGGCTATGAGGTGGGTGTTGGTAGTGGCTGAAATGCGCATGATGACTTCATGCAGCGGTTAAAGGGGATTTTCAGCTTTGGAGCTGTAATTATATTTATATAACTTTTCCACATTTTTGTGTGTTAAAGGCCTATTTTAAAATTGATTTGTTAAAAATGCAACTTTTTATATTAAAGGTCAAAGATAAGTTTTTGTGAAAATGTTTCTGCTTCTGAATCGGAATACCATTAATAACAGAGCCACGTGAATAATAATATCCCATGGATGATTTTTAAATAATTATGGAAACGTATTAACCTAAATAATTATCATCACCCTGTTGCCTCATTAACTTGTGGAATTGTTTTATGAGCCTCAAATGCAATACACACTTAAAGAGACAGTTCACCCAAAAATGAAATTTCTGTGATCATTTGCTCACCTTCAAGTCATTCCAAACCTATATGACACTTCTTCCAAACTAACCTGTTTAAGAAATTAACTGAATCAGACTACTTTTGGTTCATGATAGAAATTCAGATTCAGTTCATTTCTGAAACAGTTTAGTTTCAGTGAAAACTGTTTTAGTCTGTTTCTCTCACAAAGCTATTATATGTCTTCACAATATTTATTAAAATATACTGTCGTGTCCAGTTGTATGGACCAATTTTATGATATTTTTATGGTATCTCTGTGTCCTTTTTAAGCTAATATTCATTGTAACTGCACTAAATAGAGCATAAAAAAATCTTTAAATATTCTGCAGAGTATAGAAAATCATAGAGGTTTGGAACGCCAGTGTGTAAATGATAAAAAAGACCTCTTTATTTCCTCTTTTTGTCAGATATTGATGGTGTTGTTATTGACAACGGTACTTTCAGCTGGTCTAAAGATAGCACACCATGTCTCAGGAGGTCGGTGCCTTTGAATATATATTTATCCCTTACTGTAAATTGAAATAACTGCTGAAAGATCTCAGTAGGTCTACCATTCCTAAACATATAAAGATGATAATCTGGCAATGGTTAATTTCTGCAGGATCAATGTCAAAGTGCAGCGGGGTTCACTGGTGGCTGTGGTAGGTCATGTGGGCAGTGGAAAATCCTCTCTTCTGTCTGCAATGTTGGGAGAAATGGAAAAGAAAAGTGGCCACGTCATAGTTTCGGTAAATCATTCAGAAAAATTACTAAAAATATATTGGCATCATTCACATATTCTACATATACATTTTCTAACACTTTCTTTCAGGGCTCTGTGGCTTACGTGCCTCAGCAAGCATGGATCCAGAACGCCACTCTCAAAGACAACATTTTGTTTGGACGTGAGAGGAAAGACAGCTGGTACCAGAAGGTGTTAGAGGCCTGTGCTCTTCTACCAGACCTGGAGATCCTACCTGCAAGAGATACCACAGAGATTGGAGAGAAGGTAAAAATAGACTTCTGTAAGAATGATTCTGACATGATAGAATAAAGTGAAAAGGTATTAAATATAATTTATTTTTTAAACACCAAATATGCAGGGTATCAGCAGACTAAACTCCCACTACATTTTTACAATGTTCACAGGGTCTGAATTTGTCAGGAGGTCAGAAACAGAGAGTGAGTCTGGCACGTGCAGTCTACAGAAAGGCTGATATCTACCTTCTGGATGATCCTTTGTCAGCTGTGGAGCCATGTGGTCGCATAATATCTTTGCCAGGTCATCGGACCTAATGGCGTTCTTAAAAATAAGGTAAACATTAAAACAAGAGTAAGATAATGTTACCTTAAAGGGTTAGTTCTCCCAAAAAAATTAAAATTCTGTCATTAATTACTCACCTTCTTGTCGTTCTAAATCTGTAAGACCTTTGTTCAACTACAGGGTCTATGGAGGGTCAGAAAGCTCTCGGATTTCATCAAAAATATCTTAATTTGTGTTCCAAAGTTGAATGAAGGTCTTACAGGTTTACAGAACGATATGAGGGTGAGTAATTAATGACAGAATTTTATTTTTGGGTGAACTATCCCTTTAAAAGTCATATGATGTGTACTTTACTTAATGGAATTAGCGACAGAGGATGCAGAATCACAATTTTAATTTGAATGTAAGGAAGCAGAATTAAAATTGTTTTTGAAAAATCTTTAAAAAAGCTTTGAAGGTTTATTGGTTAGACAGATAGATAGATTAGACTGCGATTTAGCAAATTTATCTTCCTGTCATTCCAATTAAAATTTCTGTGGATGTAGCCAATTGAATTCACTTTCCAGATTTTGAATGGAAAGGGAACCTTTCAGGCTTAAAATAACAAACTAAATAGCTTGCTTGATGATGCTCTCCAATGCTTGCTAAAACAGACTCGGGTTCTGGTGACCCACGGGCTGAGCTTCCTGCCCCAGGCTGACCTGATTCTGGTGATAGAGAATGGAGAAATCACGGAGATGGGCACTTATGCCGAGCTTTTGAGTAGAAAGAACACCTTTGCAGACTTTGTTAAAGCTTTTTCCATTAGCGAACGCAAGGAAAGTGCCACCCACAGAGGTAAGCTAAAAGAATGAGTGCTTGATGAGTTACTACAATGACACTTTTTTATGTTGACACAGTTAAAAATGCAGATTCGCCTTGTTTTAGGGACCAGAAAATCAGTATCTCGTCTCAGCATGACAGACTTCTCTACTGACCTCTCCCAGGAGCAACTCATCGGGTAAAAGTCACTAAGTTTTGATAATGAAAATGCAAATGTTATTCAGGAGCACATATTTACCTTTCTGTCAATTTTGTTTAATAAAGCGGAGACATGGGAAGTGCCAGTATACAAACCATGGAGGCCATATCTGACACAGAACAGGAGCAGGACCAGGAGGAAGTTGGGAGACTCACCCAGGCTGACAAAGCTCATACAGGCCGAGTAAGTAATAGAGCCACATCCACAGACATTTCAAACAATGGGTAGACACATCAAAATATACCTTCACATGTAACTCAATACCAAAGGCCAAAGATTTAGAGTGGCAGATCAGTTTTAAAGTTCAGCTACAGGTCAGCGATAAGGGTTTCAGATGCTCTCATGTCACCACAGAGATCTAATTTTAACCCCTGATTACAGGTCTTTGAGCTTCATTGTTCCAAACACCATAATATAGCCTGAAAGTGCACTATATCATCCAGAGTGTCATTCCTCACACATTCTTTTCCATAATGGGTCACACATAGGTGAAACTGGAGATGTACGTGGAGTACTTCAGGACCATCGGCTTGGCCTTCATCATCCCTGTCATCTTCCTCTACGCATTCCAGCAAGCTGCCTCACTGGCCTACAACTACTGGCTAAGCCTGTGGGCAGATGACCCGGTTGTAAATGGAACACAGGTCGACACTGATCTGAAGATTGGTGTTTTTGGAGCTCTCGGATTTGCACAAGGTTCGAAATCCCTCATGTTCCTCAACCCTCATTGAGTATCCTTGGACTTTGTATTGTTCTTGATCCTTAATGGTGTTGTTGTATTGCAGGAATTGCAATATTTGGCACTACTGTGGCCATTTCACTTGGAGGAATAATTGCATCCCGGCATCTTCATTTGGACCTTCTCAACAATGTACTTCACTCTCCTATGCCGTTCTTTGAGAGTACACCTAGTGGTAACCTTCTCAATCGTTTCTCTAAAGAGATAGACGCCATTGACTGCATGATCCCTGATGGGCTGAAGATGATGCTGGGCTATGTGTTCAAACTTCTGGAGGTTTGCATTATCGTGCTGATGGCGACTCCTTTTGCAGGAGTGATCATACTGCCACTAACTCTGTTCTATGCCTTTATCCAGGTATGCTACTAGGAGATTGCTCAGCATGCAAGAGTATCATAACAAGGAGCACCAGTCTGACATCTATTCTCCTGTGTTTTCAGAGCTTTTACGTGGCCACATCCTGCCAGTTGCGTAGACTGGAGTCGGTGAGTCGATCACCCATCTATACTAATTTCAATGAGACAGTCCAAGGAGCCAGTGTGATTCGGGCCTTTGGAGAACAGTCTAGGTTTATCCTACTGGCTAACAGCCGAGTGGACCACAATCAAACATCCTATTTCCCAAGATTTGTGGCAACCAGGTCAGATTCAGTCTTGGCTTATTCATTTTTGGTACTGTTAATCCAGTCTAACTCTATACAATATCTTTAATGTTATTCCAATAGGTGGCTGGCAGTAAATCTAGAGTTCCTGGGTAACTTGCTAGTCCTTGCTGCAGCTATTCTCTCTGTTATGGGAAGGGCAACTTTAAGCCCTGGAATCGTGGGACTGGCTGTGTCGCACTCTCTCCAGGTAGGAAACTCATCAAAAAGTCTTTGAAAATATTTGGACAACCACACATGTTAGGCAAGCCTATTAAGCAACAACTTCTCAAGAAAAAATACATTGCAGGTAACTGGGATCCTGAGCTGGATTGTGCGGGCATGGACAGATGTAGAAAACAACATTGTGTCTGTTGAGCGAGTGAAGGAATATGCCGAAACAACAAAAGAGGTAATGTTGGTCTGAAGGCTGTTTTTTTCCCATGAATTCCTTTATATAAAGAGACCAAATTATATTTTTACGTTCATTCTTGAGGTCACTGAGTTAGTCTTGGGTTGTCGCAGGCACCATGGACAATCGAGGACAGTTCACTCCCATCAGACTGGCCCAAATCCGGATCCATTGGATTCCAGGAATATGGACTTCAGTACCGCAGGGGTCTTGACTGGGCCTTAAAAGAAATTTCTCTCAGTGTTAATGAGAGAGAGAAAGTAAATATAACATCTGAACACATTGTGTCATATCTGTGCTTTATTTTTTATTACATTCTAAGCAATTTACTGAATCTATTCAGGTTGGAATTGTGGGAAGAACAGGGGCCGGAAAATCATCTCTTGCTCTCGGAATCTTCCGGATCCTTGAGGCGGCAAAAGGAAAGATCTTCATAGATGGGATAAACATTGCAGAGATTGGACTGCATGAACTGAGGTCTCGTATCACCATTATCCCACAGGTACACCTGAAAATGGAAAAAAAGGATTGAATACCCTGACAAACTTTAAAAAAATAAATAAAATAAAAACTTTGAGTTTTATTTTCAACCTTTTTCCCCCCCAAGGATCCAGTGCTGTTCTCTGGTTCCTTGCGTATGAATCTGGACCCCTTTGATGGCTACACTGATGAGGATGTCTGGAGAGCTCTGGAACTTGCACATCTCAAGAACTTTGTGTCTGGCCTGCCTGACAAACTCAACCATGAGTGTTCAGAGGGAGGAGAGAATCTCAGGTACAAACCCCTTCTCAGCAATGTTTACTCATTATTTCATAAACATCTGATATGACTGTTTCTGATTGGATATTCTGGGCTTCAGTTTGGGTCAGCGGCAGCTGGTTTGCCTGGCCCGAGCTCTCCTGAGGAAGACCAAGATTCTGGTTTTGGATGAAGCCACTGCAGCTGTAGACCTGGAGACAGACAATTTAATACAGTCCACTATCAGAACTCAGTTTGAGGACTGCACCGTTCTGACCATCGCCCACCGTCTCAACACCATCATGGACTACACTAGGTATAACAAAGAGCATGTGTTTATTTCCAAGAATATGATTATGATTGTTCAAACTCAACCCTATTCAAATGTTCCCAACAGGGTTACTGTGATGGACAGAGGGCACATCACAGAAATGGACTCTCCAACTAATCTGATCTCTCAGCATGGTCAGTTCTATCAAATGTGCCGGCAGGCTGGGCTAGTGTGAACCTTCAATACCAGAGGAACCATCAATGACAAAATCATCTCTTCCCTCAGGAGAGACTATAAAAATGGTGCAGAAATCTCACCAATACACCTGCTCAGACTACCTGAAACTTTTCATTACACAACTTACTAAAGGGCATATCTTACCTTCTCAAACAAGAGAAGCACAAAGCTCAGGGTGAAGAGGTTTTGCCAGTAATAGCCGTTCAGGTGTCCACGTTTTCTCCAGTATTACAAAAGTGGTGTGCTTCAGCATTCACCTGCTGATTCTTTAACTGAGATCTGAGGCGCTAAAAGAACAGACTGATTCCTCATGTCGTCAACAGTCTCATCTCAGAATACGAAGACTTGAGTAACGTTATCTTACCGTAGAGGTGTTCAGTAGGTAAATATAATGCACACTTCAGATGGTCAGAGGGTGTGCACAGCCATGTTCACCACCTCTCACTGCTGTCAAAGTGAAGATTTGTGGAAATTTGTAGTTTATTGTTGTAGATCCTGGCATAACACAGCTGCAGAACTAGTCACAATTCTACTTGAACCTTTTCAGGTTGTTACTTGAATTTCTTAATTATATCAGCTCATTAAACCCTAATTTCCCATAAAGGTGAAAAGATGCATCTATTTTAAGATATTTATGATGTAAGAAAGATCCTTTAATGTTAAAAACAATGCAACATCTTTATACTGAATTTGTCTATGTATTAATACTAGTATTTTTTCCATAATCTAAAACTTTAAATCTGTATTTATGTATTTTGTACTGTTTTTTTATATATATTTATAACATTTCCATGCACACTTCATGAGTGACTGTCAAACTTGAAAATGCTTTTTTTATTTTCTGGACAGCTTCAGTAAAATAAATGTTGGTAGTAGTGATCAGAAATCGTTTTCCTTCTCACTGTGACAAAACATTTTGAAAGACTGATTTCAGAAGTACAACACTGTTAAAACACTAACAAAAGGCTCTTTACAAAAATTTATTCATATTTCCCCTGTACATATAAGCCTGATTTATGAAACTAAGCACACTTAAAACTAGTGCATGTATACAAATATCAAATAATAACTTTGTTTACATACAAATCATATAAATATGTAACAAATCAGATATATATTTTTTATCATTCAAAGGGTGTCTTTGTCAGTTCCTTAAAAAAACTGATTGGCCTTTAAAAAACTCAGAAGGCTTAAATGATCTAGAGTGGAGGTACTGATGAATGAAACAACGTGGCGCACTCAAGCGTACATTCAACAGATATATGGTATACAGCACAGAGTGAAGCACACAGCACACAGCTCAGTAGGTACCGCCATCTCCAAGACAACCTGCCCTTAAAGAACTACTACGATTTAGGTATCTGACCTTAAAGTGGCAAAGGATTATTCCTACTTGTTTTTAAAACATCACTCCCAACAAACCTGAAAAATAAACCCTAGTTTGAGGTTTTTATAAAGAACAATAAGTGCATTCTTAATTTTTTGGTGAAATTATCACTGAGAAATAATAGTAAACAAAGATCATTAATCAAACACACCAACTAAATATATTACCAATGAAAACAGAAGGTCAGTGTAGACCCTTCTGCATGATATTGGTAAGATGAGGCTTAAGTCGCCATTAGTGGGAGATACCCAGTAATAAATATGTTATATGATAAAATAATTTGATATAAAGAAAATAAATATTGTAACAGATTTTCTCAAACTATAAATAAAGATCAAATGAGAGCAAACAATGGCTATCTGGAGATGAAACTAGAAATTTCAAATGTGTCGCTTCTTTGATAATGAGAATAGCTTCAAATATTAACTTTGGCTTGGGGTGAAGTACCTCCTGCTCATGGAGGGATTTCCCAGCAGCTGTTTGGTCAATCAACAATTGATCACTGCATCAATGGTACACTGCACAGAGAAACTTTGTTCTTTACTCTTTCTAGTGAAACAAATGTTGCAAATATAATTGTTTTCATTACTAACAATCAACCACTAGCAGCAAAGTGTGGCTTAGTGGTAAACTGAGAAGTCTTCCAAATGAAAACGGACAACAAAAACAGCCATGAATAAATCAAACTAGTTTCAAACCGGTTTTCCCAAAAATTGGGGGTGTTGGGGGAACCTCCGAACGCTACTCAAATCAACAACAATCCAAAAAATCAAAACCAAAAAACAACCTTTAAAGCAGCATTTGCAGTGAAACCTTTCAAATGTGATTGAAAACAGAGGGCTACAGTAGCTGAGGATGCAGTGGTGTCATGTTCACACTGTGTGTGTGTGAGCTCCAGGCCCACAGAAGAAGTACCTTCAGAGTCCATGTCTCGCAAGGTCCACTCTCCAAGGGCTCTAGTCAGTGATATTTCCTATGAACAAGGGCTCTTCCCCCCTCTACTTATCAGACCAAACCTGAGTCTTTGGCCATCTTGTAGAAAATTCCCTTCTTGGCAGTTAAATTGGACGGAGAATCAAATTCTGCCATCTGGCCTTTATCGAGAACCAGCACCCTTTTAAGAAAACAATGAGGGAACATTTTTAAAGTATTGTTATATAACAATTATAATATAGTGTGAGGATAGTCTTTCAATTTTATTATTATTTATATAATAGTTTTATTATTATTTCATATTTCGCTATTTGATGAAGTTTCGTTATTTAAAAAAAAAAAGTTTACCTAGTGTAGTCCATGATGGTGTTGAGACGGTGGGCGATGGTTAGAACAGTGCAGTCCTCAAACTGAGTTCTGATAGTGGACTGTATTAAATTGTCTGTCTCCAGGTCTACAGCTGCAGTGGCTTCATCCAAAACCAGAATCTTGGTCTTCCTCAGGAGAGCTCGGGCCAGGCAAACCAGCTGCCGCTGACCCAAACTGAAGCCCAGAATATCCAATCAGAAACAGTCATATCAGATGTTTATGAAATGATGAGTAAACATTGCTGAGAAGGGGTTTGTACCTGAGATTCTCTCCTCCCTCTGAACACTCATGGTTGAGTTTGTCAGGCAGGCCAGACACAAAGTTCTTGAGATGTGAGAGTTCCAGAGCTCTCCAGACCTCCTCATCAGTGTAGCCATCAAAGGGGTCCAGATTCATACGCAAGGAACCAGAGAACAGCACTGGATCCTGAGACAGAGGAAAAGGAGTTCAATTTTCATTGGCAAGTTAACTAAATCATTCTGAAAGCAATTCAACAGATTGAAAAAGATTGAGTGACTTTAAATAAATGTTTAGATCTTAGGTGTATTTAAGTGCGGTACCTGAGGAATGATTGTGATTCTGGACCGTAGCTCATGCAGGCCCAGCTCAGCGATGTTGACTCCATCTACACAAATCTCCCCCTGAGCTGCCTCGATGATGCGGAAGAGCCCTAATGTCAATGAGGACTTTCCTGCTCCTGTCCTACCCACAATTCCCACCTAAGAAAAACACACAAATACATACATGATTAACGTTGCATGTTTATAAGGAAAAAATGTGTTTATTGATGAAGTCAAAGCTTGAGCAGATTCTGAATATTGCAATGGCTCCAGGCACCTTTTCTCCTCCCTCAATGTTGACCGAGATATCAGAAATAGCCAGCTCTAAGTCCTCTCTGTATCTCAAGCCAAAGTTGCGGATTTCAATATGACCAGTGGTCGGCCAGCCAGCAGGCAGAGTTGAGTGCTCCAACCTCCATTCAGCCTGTAAACAGAGACATTAATGCAGCATAGACCAACCACATCTCAACAATCCATCTTTAACACTGAAACCAGAAATACATGAAGTTAACTTGAAACACTTTTGGGACATTGATATGTTCTGCAGTGTGACATGCTGTAGTTCGTCTAATACTATTTGAATTAGCTGACTGTTTATTACAGTACCGTTTAGGGCTGGTAGGATGTTTGAAATGTTTTTGGAAAAAAAGCTCTTATGCTCAACCAGACTGCATTTATTTGACCACAAATACAGTGAAAACAGCAATTTTGTGAAATATTAGTAACAATTTCAAATAACTTTTCTATTATGATATAATTTAAAGTGTAATTTATTCCTGTGATGCAAAGCTGAATTTTTATAAGCCATTACTCCAGTCTTTAGTGTCACATGATCCTTAGATATCTTTGTGTGTGTGTGGACTGAGATACTGTATATACAGTCACTTTTGATCAATTTAATGCATCCTTGCTGAATAAAAGTATAAACATTTGAATGTTAGTATAAATAATCAAATTTTTATAAAGTGTACTTAATCATTTAAAAAAAAAAAACAATTTAAAAAAATCACTTTTAAAAATTCATTTGTCAAACTGCCGGTCCATTTAAATTTAACAAGTGAAGAAAACAAGTTTATTAGAAATAGTAAAAAAATAAAAAATAAATAAAACCTTGTCCAGTGGTCAGCATACCAAATAGAAAAAAGATCAGCTACAAGATCACGTTTCATAAATTAATACAAATTATAACCTAAAATCCTGATGTTGGCAAAGAAAAAGTCCATGGAGACGTCAAATAAATTACCGAAATCTCCGGAAACTAGTGCCACATTTTGTGGACATATACTATCCCCCACCCCTCCATGTGTGCTAAATATCATCTCTCTGGTACAGTGTGAGATAAGGGAGGAAACAGGGCTAATCACAGATTGGACTCTACACAAGAACAGAATGAACACACACACAATCTGCCTGCTGGTGCACTGACCTCTTTTTCTGTGTCTCCATATTCCTTTACCCTCTCCACTGCCACTATGTTAGTCTCCACCTCAGAGGACATCCGCACCAGCCAGTTCAAAGATGTTGTGACCTGTGAGAAATACGGAACTAGTAAGGATTCGGATGTACATTTGGTCTGTATCTCATCATTTTAGAAGTTAGACTGACCTGCAGCGCATAAGAGATGGACAGTCCCATGATACCTGGACTCAGACTGTCCCTGGCCATCACTGCAAAAAGCGCTGCAAATGCCACAATACAGTTGCCCACAAACTCTAACCTCACTGCCAGCCATCTGCAGAGGCACAAAGACACACACAAATCATCAGCTTTCCAAAAAACAAGACACTACTATATCAAACTTAATGACACCTAATAGACCTAAACCAGGGGGGAAAAAAAAAAAACTGGTGATCTTCTGCGAATTCTCACCGGTTGGCTACAATGCTGGGGAAATAAGCTTTTTGGTTGAGGTCCACTCTTCCGTCACTCTCTCTGATGAAGCGTTGCTGCTCTCCAAATGCTCTGATCACACTGGTGCCCAGCAGCGTCTCGTTGAAGTGTGTGTAGACAGGAGAGCGGCTCACAGACTCCAGTCGTTTCAGTTGCCGAGAGGACGCCACGTAAAAACGCTAATAGAGACAAAAAGGCAAATGTCAGAGCAGCAACCACCATTACTACACTTACACTGAAGTTTTAGATCTTGAACCATTTCTATCTAAATGTGTTTTAGCCTAAAGAATTACTAACCTTTCCTTTCAAGCAGCTGCATGGTAAAATAACTGACTGACCTGTACAAAGAAGTAAAGCAGGCCCAGCGGAGGGATGATGATAGCCACCAGCGGTGTGGCGATGAGGATGACAGCACATGAACCCAGCACATTAAACATGGAGCCCATGAACATTTTTATGATGCTAGGGATGACCGAGTCAATGGTGTCCGTCTCTTTGGCAAAGCGGTTGACCAGGTTGCCACTGGGTGTGCGTTCGAAGAAAGACATGGGCGATCTCAGGACATTGTAGAGCATCGTCTGGTGCAGGTAGCGGGAGGCTAAGATCCCACCAACAGACACCGCTACAGAATAGCAGAACACTGCAATGCCTGTCAGAGAGAAAATGGAAAATAAAAAGAGAAATCTGGCTTTTCAGAATCAAACTGGTTACTGGACAAATATGCTAAAATATTAATAAATAAAAAATAAATAAATATATAAAACTAACTAACATGTAGGTTATTAAAGGGTTTAGTTGAAAACACGTCCCAAAATGTAATTAGCCATACATTTACTCACCCTCAAGTCATCCTAGTTTTATATGACTTTCTTCTTTCAGACGAAACCAGTTGGAGTTATATAAAAAATTGTCTTTGATTTTCCAAGCTGTTTAATGGCAGTCAGCACGTTTTGCAGTGCATCAGTCCAAAAGAAGTTTAATAAAAAGCGCCCATCCATAAAAAATTGTCTCACACGGCTCCGAGGGTGAACAAAGGCCTCCTGTAGCGAATCGATGCGTTTTTGTAAGAAAAATAGTCATATTCAAAATGTAAAAATCACTTCAATGTAGCTTGCGCCAACAGTTGTACACAGAAGCAGCTCCGGGCGGATGAGTATGTGTCAGCGCTGCGCATGAGCCAGTGAGTCTCGTGAAAACCAACGTTTGTTAACAGGAGCAAAGGAAGCAAAGTTTCCTTACTTTAGCAAAGGAAAACCAGTCTCTTCTTGGCTTATATCGAAATCTTTTGACATTCTTCTTTACAAATCCTCGTTCTGTACTTACTAATTTTGTTTTGTTTTGTTTTGATCTCTCCCCTGCGCTTCTGCGTTTGTCACTTCTGAGCAGCGCATGCACTCACGCGTACATTCAACAGATATATGGTATACAGCACAGAGTGAAGCACACAGCCACCGGCTCAGTAGGTACCGCCATCTCCAAGACAACCTGCCCTTAAAGAACTACTAAGATTTAGGTATCTGACCTTAAAGTGGCAAAGGATTATTCCTACTTGTTTTTAAAACATCACTCCCAACAAACCTGAAAAATAAACCCTAGTTTGAGGTTTTTATAAAGAACAATAAGTGCATTCATAATTTTTTGGTGAAATTATCACTGAGAAATAATAGTAAACAATGATCATTAATCAAACACACCAACTAAATATATTACCAATGAAAACAGAAGGTCAGTGTAGAGCCATGTGAGACACTTTTTTTTATGAATGGGCTCATTTTAATTAAGTGCTTTTGGACTGATGCATGCAACGCCCGCTGAGTGCCATGAAACAGCTTGAAAGATCAAAGACGATTTTTAATACAACTCTGACTGGATTCGTCTGAAAGAAGAAAGTCATATACACCTATGATGACTTGAGGGTGAGTAATTTATGGGCTCATTTTCATTTTTGGGTGAACTAACCCTTTAATGACAAAAAAATAATATAGAAGGATGCCGAGTTGCATAAAAATGCATTACATTAAAACATATTCTTAAGGGGCAATTTAACATTTATTTTAAATAAAAAAACTTCACACACAATTTTGACATTAAATACTCAATATTTTACCTTAAAATTAAAAAAATATTATGAAAATACCATCATGAGTAATCGCAGCTATATATCACCTATGAAATTGAGACGGTATTTAAAATATATATATATATATTTGTGAATTTTGGAAGGTATTCCAAAAAGGTATTCCAATGATGTAATATTGTATTTAGAAAAAGAAAAAACGTTGGCAAACCAAGAAAAAAATTTTATTACAAGTTCTAACCAACAGTGACCATATGCCTTGAAACTTCACTGTTAGTTTATGGAGCTTTGGTGTACCAACTTTTTCCTTTTTGTGATTTTTGCAGTTGCTCACTCTCACTGAGATTTCTGCCTGCTGGATGTGTGCACTTATAATTTCTGCCGAACTGTTGATTCCAATCGAAATATTTACTGTTAACTGAAATATTCATGTTAAACTGCAGCGCCCAAAACATAAGCCCTGTTAAAGCAATGCATTTCTTTTACAGAATTGTACAATTCAATAAGGTTTTTGATTTCAAAGACTTTTTGTACAATACATAACTTTGGAATATGCATTTATCCATGTAACTACAAGCTAATCTAAATTCTTGGTTGAGGAGGCTATGTAACCTTGAATACAAGTTTTCGTATTAAAAGCAAGTTTTCAGGAATTTAAAATCTAAATATATGCAATAACACACAACAACATGACTGTCCCTTAAATCACCTTGTGTGAGTCCGAGGGCTCCATACACCCCTAAACGCATCTCTCTGTTGGGCTGTGTGTTATTGATAACAGGGTCATCTGTCCAGAGACTGAGCCAGTAGTTTGAGCCCAGAGAGGACAGATGATGACAGAAGAACAGAAAGATACCTGAAGATGGACAGGGGCAAGCCGATAGCCTTCATGTACTCCCAACACACAGACAGCTTCACCTGCACAACACACAACATTCACTAAATCTCAAAATCAGATGGAAATAGGAACCGTGATCTCGCATCCTAACATAGAGATGGCTGACTCATACCCTGCCAGTGTTGGCCTTGTCAGCCTCAGTCAGTCGGGCAGCTTCTGTGGATTTGGCCTTCTTTGCGGCCGCAACATCATTGGGTTCAGTTTTCTCTGGGGTTTTACTTGTGCCTGCTGCATTAAGAGAGATCTGACTCTGCCTACAGGACACAGAGATAGAGCAGGCTAGCAAATAATGTCAAAAAATTATTAGTCCATGACTTAAATGTTAAATGGTTGTTACATATAAGACAGGGTCTTGATCAACCATAACAAAAGTCATTTTTAGTATCTAGCACAAATGAGTGAATGATGCAGTAAGTTTACATGGTTTTGTTCTTGTTTTTTATCTGTCAAACTGATGGACGGCATTTGGATTGACTGATTCAACAACTCGTGATTTGGTCACTATGTTTCTCAAGCTCACAAATGAAATTATCAGTGAATAACCAATTAAATTTCCACCTGTTTCTCATACAGATCTATCATGAGACTTCAGAAGACGTATACAGAAAGCAATGCACAAATTAGGAAAGACAAAAATGTCTCACCACTAGTGATTCATCATGTTGCAACATGTCTAGTCACAGTGTTTATTCATGAATCAGAAAAGGTATTGGGTATCTCTTACCCCAACACAGCAGCAGGGCCTCCATTCTCAAGTCCTTTCCGTGGGACTGCTTCTTTGGATGAGAAAATATATTCTACATCAGACAGAATTACACACACCTTCCTGCATGCTTCATGTTTTTCCATGTCCATACTTATATCAATGACTTCTTAAACTATTCTGTTACAGAAGACAAGCTTTCTCATTATTATCTATAAATAATGTCATTCAAAAGCGCCTATGCAACACTATCTTTTTGCAACAAATTTTGTAATCAAGCAGCAACTAAAACACCAGGCCGCACATGTTTATATTTAATGTGGCAATAAAAGGCAATCATAATTTGCTTCTAAGCAACCACACCTCTCAGGCCAGCTGAAATGAAAGATAGTCTATCAAAACTGTAGACACTAAATCAATGTTTTAGGCTCAGAGGTGAAGGTTAGAAGAATCACCAGCAGGCTGCTCAGCACCTCGGACACATGAGGAACTGACACAGTGACAAGACCGGTGAACGTTAAAGGGGTCATATGATGCTGCTAAAAAGAACATTATTTTGTGTATTTGGTGTAATGCAATGTGTTTATGCGGTATAAGGTTAAAAAAACACATTATTTTCCACATACTGTACATTATTGTTTCTCCTCTATGCCCCGCCTTTCTGAAACGCGTAAATTTTTACAAAGCTCATCGGTCTGAAAAGCGAGGTGTGCTCTGATTGGCCAGCTATCCAGTGTGTTGTGATTGGCTGAATACCTCAAGCGTGTGACAGAAATGTTACGCCCCTTACCATACTGTGTTTCCATCATACAGTCTATGGTTTCCATGTGTGGTTTCCATGTTCCATGCGATGAGACAAAACCAATAAAACCCATTACAAACAAGGCAATTGTTGCATCCAGTGGGGACATAATTACTGATTATAATGACTTATACTGTGTTTTTACGCTTTGCGTTGCGTATTGCGCCGCGTAAACATAAAACCATGTCTGCATTTGTGATCGGAGAAATGACAAACAATAAGCGCTACTCTACACTGCTCAAAACTCACGTTTGAATCATCAGTGGCAAATTCTTTAAATATAAAAAACGTACTTACAGTCAGAAGCGCCAGACTGTCCTTGCAAAGTTAGAACTGCCCCACTTTAAAGAAACATTATGTCCTCTTTTGGAAGGCCAAACAAAGTAGTTCGCTTTCACAACGAAACACACAGCGGATTGAGTGCGTGGCACCTGGCGGATTCGACAAAGGAGGCTTGCGGCAACCACATGTGACGACCCCGGGCTGGACTCCGCTTCAAAAGCCGATCCGGCGATCCACAGCGCGAAGTTGATGTTTTTCCTCAGCGACCAGCACGGATCAGCTCCAGGCATGACGAAGCGGATATCGTCCTCTTTTGGAAGGCCAAACAAAGTAGTTTCGCTTTCACAATGAAACACACAGCATATCCACAACATGGCGGCAGCGGCAACTACTCTACAGCGAGAATAAAGTTACGCCTTCTTTCTTACGTGAACATTTGGGTGGCGTTATGCAAATATTCCCACACAGTGACATAGACATGTGAGGGCGTGTTAGAACGAACCGTTTTAGGAGGGCGTGGATAATTCTTAACTTTTATAAAGAATATCTCTTTGGATTTGAGACTTTAGTCTTTGCAACTTTACAGATCTTCTTTATACACCAAGAGCTTGTAACACTCCAAAGAGAAAGGAAAAATTGAAATCGCATTATAAGACCCCTTTAAACGGTTGAAGCCATTACAGTGCCTCCATTCTAAAAAAAAATGATGAATGTAGATGTCATGCACGACTACAAAGACATTTCGCCTGGGTATCTTAAGAAATTATCTATTTAGAAACTATCATGTTTAAATATAATTCGATTTCAAATAAATGTTTTTCTTTTGAACTTTCTATTCAAAGAAAAAAAATAAAAATAAAAATCACTTGAGCACCAATCAGCATATTAAAATGATTTCTGAAGGATCATGTGAATTCAGCTTTGCCGTCGCAGAAATAAATTACATTTCAAAATAGAAAAAAAAGAGAAAAAAATAGTTATTTTAAATAGTAATTTTTCCACAATATTACTTATTTTCAGTTCTTATTTTGGTAACACTTTACTTAAAGCCTTATATGTATAATGCATTATAAAGGGTTAGTGAATGGTATAATACATTATAATTATTCATCTTGTCATAAATAATTACAACCGAATTTAAAATGCATAGTGTAACAATGAATTGATAAGTGTTATAATGTATTAACTGTGGTTACAATTATTTATGAGATTGTAGAAAGCATTATAAGCTGCTCTACAAGGCATAATTAAATTTATTATAACTTCTTTTATAATGCATTATGCATGAAGGCTTTGTTTTTTTTATTCATTGATGTTTTGATCAAATAAATGCAGTCTTGGTGTGAATAAGAGACTTTAAACAGTAGTGCATTTTCTCAAAAAGAGTCATACATTAATTATGTAGTAAAACTCACATCATTGCATGGCTCTCAAGTGAGCTGAGATGGGGTCCAATTCGATTACTGTGAAAAGGGGTACCATTTACTCCATCAAAATGAAGCGCAGTGCAAGGATGTGTAAAAGGTCAATCTAAGGGTTGTGAGGTCCAATAGTAATGAAGTGGGAAAATACTAAAACAACTCTGTGTGCACCTCAAATATTTCAGGCCTCAGACCAGGATAATAAGCCCTATTCTAACATGCAGTACAGGCAGGCCTATTCAATTGATATGGCCCGGGGACAAATTACACCCTCAAACCTTCAGATTTCCCTTTTTCGTCCTCTGCCTCCCCTCCCTCCTCTGAAGAGCCAAAAGAGGGGACACAACAAATAAGAACAAATGGAGATGAAAACACAGACATACAGATCAAAAAATGATCACTAGACACGGATTATTTTGGAAAAAAGATCACACACAATGTGAACAATAGTAATCATTTAGAGGAAACGGCTATGTGAAAGGACAGACGCATGAAAGAATTTCAGATATGAGGAGGCCAGCCTCACCTCCCACTGACTCCTCCTGCTCTGTGTTGGTGTAGGTACGCAGGAACTCAGCGAAAGCACCCTGTCTGCCCAGCAGCTCAGTGTAAGAGCCCATCTCTGTGATTTCCCCATCCACCATCACCAAGATCAGGTCAGCCTGGGGCAGGAAGCTCAGCCCGTGGGTCACCAGAACCCGAGTCTGAAAGAGTACCATGTGTGATGTGAAATGTCTATAAGAGATGTATACATATTTGAATAATACATGGCTAAAATGGCCTTACTCTGCCCTGTAGCAACCCCTGAGGTCCGATGACCTTCTCAAAGATGTGTTTTCCCACATGAGCATCCACAGCGGAGAGTGGGTCATCCAGCAGATACACTGCACAGTTGCAGTAGATAGCCCTGGCCACACTCACCCGCTGTTTCTGACCTCCAGACAGATTCACGCCCTAAAATGACAATGTCACATTAACCCAACTGACTGCTATTTAAATAATGTCAGATTGTTGCATTAAAAGCAGTCTGTGACACCATGCAGCATTAACCTTCAATGTATCGTGCTTGTTTATGACAAAGTGTAAGAATCTTTTTAAAATCTTTATTTACCTTCTCCCCAATCTCTGTCAAGTCTCCTCCAGGTAGGATCTCCAGGTCTGGTAGGAGAGCACAAGCCTCTACCACCTTCTGGTACCAGCTGTCTTTTGCGTCCCGTCCAAACAAAATGTTGTCTTTGAGAGTGGTGTTTTGGATCCAGGCCTGCTGAGGCACGTAAGCCACAGAGCCCTGAAAAACATCAGATACTCAATGCATTTCTTTATCATCCTATTATCAACGTTATCCAAATACACAGTGGGCCCAAAATTCTTGGACCGCTTTGAAAAACTGATATTTTTCTTTCATACTGTTCTTTAGCTTCAGCTTTAACTTTAACTATAAATGTCTTTAAGGCATTGTTGTTAATAAATCAAAACAAAGAAAGGTTTTGGCATGGGATATTGATCATGTGACAGTCAGATGTTCTTGCTTTCACAGAAGCACAAGACGCTTTTTGGCACATCTTCAAATCATGTGGAGTTGATGCCAATCAAGGAACAAACCTTGACAAAAAAAATACTAAGACGTTACAAAATCCGTTATGCTGTTATGCTGCTAATATAATGAAATGATGTAATATAAAAGCCATGAATATTTTATACAAAAAAAATATATAGTAAATTATATTTTATACATAATAAAATATTAAATTATAATTGAAAATCTAGTGGTCTGAAATGTTTGAGCCCCAGTGCAAACAGTACATAATCTATTTAACTTAAATACAACAAAGCACTTAACTCGAAGAGCCACTGTTTCCACACAAAATAATTTCAGGCAACCTTGCAATAAAGAAGCACATAGCTTGTGTCTGTACCTTAATCGAGACAGATCCTTCTTGCTTCTGCATCTCTCCCAGCAAAGCTGAAAGCAGAGAGGATTTCCCTGAACCCACGTGCCCTACCACAGCAACAAGCGCCCCCTCAGGGATACGCACATTAATCCTGAAGAGACAGAGAGACGCGCTGAGACAAGAACAGATACAAACAACAACAAACAGTTCAAGCAACATGTGGGCAGAGGCGGCAAAGAATTCATTCATTCATTCGGATTTCTTAATTCACTTCATTGTTGATTGCAGATTTCGAGCAAATCCTTCAGAGTGTACTGATAGAATTGTACTCAGAGTGAACAATAATGCAAGTCAAATTACACAGGTCAATGCATGATTTGAAGTAAATGAGATGGAAATGAAATAATTGAAATTAAGCTAAGATTGAAAGCAATTCAGCATTCCCAAATTTCATTCTCCCTCTCATTAATATCAGTGGAGATTCACCAGATTACATTTCCTCTGGCGATTGATGCTCTCCTGTATCGGGGTTCATGCACATGTACTTGCCTGTAATGTCCTCAGTAGCCTGTTTCACTGGTTCTGCTCTATGTAACCGCAATATTAATGTCAATGCTAAAAGTCATTTTGATGCCTTGAAAATAATAACAACAACAACAACATTTGTGAAGAGTACATAGGGCTGGGAATTGATAACGGATATTAAGCCCAAAAATCAAATGATTTTCATGACGTTCTGTTACATTAACGGTTCTTGAATGTTTTCTAATGTGGGCAGAAACAGTACTGAAATACTGTAAACTGAGGCATTTATTGCCTAATAAATAGACTTTTGCATTGTTGCTGTTGCATACAACAATAAAAATATTGTAGGACCGGTATAGTCCTATTCAAATGGCAAACAAATGACTAATCAGTCTTATGTTAGACTGACAGGTTGTTTAAGTTAAAGAAACACATTCTAAAAATAGTTTTTGTAACAAATTGTACTATTTTTTGTATAATATAATTGTAATCATTGTTATAAAAAAATGTGTTGCTTGTGTTTAGTTTTGATTAATTGTTGAGGGAAATTGGTGCTTCTTTAAAAGTAATCAAATAGTTGTACATGGAATCGTTCATCAGAATCGTGAAATTTCGTACAATTCCCATCCCTTGTACTCTATAACACTGAAAAAAAAAAAAAGCTATTTATTGGATCATGTGGTATCTCTTTTACACGCAAAGAAAACGGTGTTACCTCTTCAAAGTAGGGGAGTCGTCTTTAGACCAGCTAAAAGCTCCGTCCACAATCCTGATGCTGTCAGGAGCTGAATGAGCAGGAAACAACAATGAAGTCTCTTAAGTGAACATCAAAACACACGGGATGTCTTTAAACCCACAGATCTACTGAACAGCTGCTACTCTCTCATACAATGCTGTTTTATGTCTGTCTGTGGAAACAGTTTGGGGACTGGAATGCTTTGTGAGTCAAACACGCATAGCATACTAAAAAATACATGCCACAGAATATGGCACATTTGTTTAATTCCAGATTTGAACTGCTTGTGAATCACTCGACTCACATGCAGTGATGGCTGGCCGCTCCACATTGTCTTCATCCAACTCCTCATGGGACAGAAATACACGCAGACGCTTCATAGACACACTGGCCTGATGGAAGCAATACATTTCATAGTCATAAAAAATTGAAATCAGATGACAAGTTCCTGGATTTCCGTGTTAACTGTGCTATCCTTCTTGATCCCATCACAAGTGGCCAAAAAAACGTTTGAACTTATATCACATTCTAAGGTTCACATTTAATTCAATGTTTTTTTAAAAAAGAAAGAGAGAGAAAGGTAATACCTGCACCATGCTGCTAATGACCATGGGCAACATATTAAGAGGGAAGCGCAGGATGTTGAACAAGGCCAGAGAAACGAATGCCTTCTGTGCATCCAAAATATTATGTTCATCCATTAACACATATACTGCGAATGTGGAAAGGGCAACCTTTGTAAAAGAGACAAGATGACAAGAGCAAACGTCACCGCACAACCATAAGGTAGCATCAAAAAAAGTAAGTGGGCATAATGATGAAAAAGCCCATGCAGGACTAGAACTCAAAGGCACCACCTACCAAAAATGGTGCGCAGACCCAAGTAAAGGTGGACACAGCACCAAGGTAAGCAGTCTTCTTCAGCACACGCAATTCACTCTCTCGGATGGCAGAAACTTTGTCTTTGAATGCCAGTTCCCATGCGTAGAGTTTAAGGACTTTAATGCCATTCAGTACCTCATTCATAAGCTTGATCCTATTGTCCTTGCTTTTCATTTGGGCAACCTGTGGGTGAGTGTGTCAGATTAACAAAGACGAACTAATTAACAAAATTGCCTGCTGAGCAGGATAAGAGGTACAAACCTGGTAGGTTTTAGTTTTCATGGCAATGACTGCATTTACAGGAACCATCAGCACCATCACAGCAACTCCAGCAAGCACAGAAGGACCCAGATTCTTATAACAAAAGAGCAAAAAAATTAATAAAAACAGGTATTAGTGATGTGCAATTAAATGAGCATACAAGCCAAGACACCTTTGTGTAGGCACATACCTGCCACAGGAAGTAAAGGGCCAGGATAACCTGCAAAGGTGCTGACCAAATCATGTTGATATAGGTGATGAGGTCCATAAAACGCTGAGCATCTACAGACATCAGATTCACAATCTCTCCGACAGTGGATGTTCGTCGGGCAGCATTGGTAATGACCAAGGCCTTGACAAAATGAAGGGAAATATTATAAATCACTACACTACCATTCATTTATTTTTACCTTTTTTAATTTAAATTAATTTAAATAAAATGTTTTAAAAAAGTAAAGAAATGTGTTACTTTATTCAGCAAGGATGCATTAACTTGATCAAAAGTGACAGCAATAGACATTTATAGTATACAGCTTTGCCATCATATGAACAAAATACATTTTACAATATATTACACAACAAAAAATGTAAATTATTTTCTTGATCAAACAAATGCAGCCTTGGTGAGCATGTTGTTCATTCACCAACACATTTCCAAAAAAACATTTTAAAAAAATCTTACTGACCCCAAACTTTTGAATTGTACTGTATATAAACTTTAAAAGTCATATTCATTAAAAAACATGGCAAATTCACACTTGACATGCATTTTTTGCAGTTTTTTGAACCTCCGAATGTGCATGAACACTGCATTACTCCATGTTACAGACATTTGAGCAATCAAAAGTCCACTTACTTTCCTGTACACGGCACCAACAATGGCCGTACGTAACCTCATGCCTGTCACAAAGCAAACATGGAAATATTTCTGCAGAATGAGGGTTTGCACGCAGGTACAAACGAACAGCAGGGTGGTGTAGAAGTAGCCATGCCAAGTGGGGGCACTTGAATCATTCACAAACTGGATCAGTAGCCTAAGATAAAAAAAAAAGACAGAACTCACACGAGTATAAATTAACATGCAGTTCTTCTGGATTCAAGTGCAAGAAAAGTGGGCAAACTGGATAAAGGCTCACTGCCGAGACTTCAGGTGTTATTTTCAAAGGATTAGAGAGGATTTAAACATGGTCTAGTGCACAATTTGATGGCACAACTTCTCAGCATGCCAAAACTAACTCTTCACTGGAGCTCTTTTAAGAGTCACAGCTGTTGTTTTGACAGAGTGGCCTTCACACAGAGCTAGTGGCCTAGTTAGTCATTTCCAACCACATGACTGTGAAAAGGCAGAGGGCACACTTGCACTTTCCCCTGCAGAGAACTACTGCTTCTGAACTCAGCGCAGATGGGAATAATCGCACATGTAAAAAAGAAAAAGATGATTCTGATGCTGTATATTCATACCTGAGAATCTCTGGCCCAACAAACATCAGGATGTCATGAATAATCTTATACAGAGAGCTGACGAGAAAGTATGGTCCAAAGGTTCGGCAGAGCGCGCAGAAAAGGGACGGCTCGCCAGTTTTCTGAAGGGTTTTTGCAAGCAAAATCTCAGACTCTTCTATTGGTTGTCCATCCTTCTTTTCTCCCTTTGCTGCTCTTTTTGGGGAGTAGAGTGTCTTATCTACGGGCCTAACAAAAAAAGCATAACCCAATCAGAGGATTAGTCATTTTTGTAGCAAGTTGTCTACTTGAGAAAAAAAAGTGACTTCTCACTTCTGACCTTTTGACCTTGTTGCATTCCTGGTCCCAGCGGCGCACCAGCTGTGGCACCACTCTTTGAGACTTATCCTCCGTGTTGAGCGACCACAGATCCTTCTCTTCCAGAGGCCTTTTATAACCAGTCACCATCAATCTATGAGGAAACCAGAGGAACATACATCAAGAAAAAACATCCAGCAAAAGGATAAAAGCAAAAGCAAAAAGTGAAGGCTTCTTCAAAAAGGATATTTTACCCAATACAGACAGTAGAGAGAAGATAGAAATTGATGGGATGAATGGGATCAAGAAATTACATGAGCCAGAATAAACCTTCTAGATTTTTGTTGTGCAAAATTCTTTTTTTAAAGAAAGAGTGATAGAGATGCAGTCATTTATTTTGCTCACCCTGTGATCCACCAGAAAGTGATTCTGGACAGGAATGAAGCTCCCGACTCTGGACATGGATTCTGTACAAAAACATTCACAGCACTGGCCATCAATTCAACATTCATATAATACGGCATTCCTCTACCTTCTTTAAGTAAAGTTCACTAACCGAGTCTTTGACAGCCTGTGAAAAGAGTGGAGGCTGGTCGGACAAGCAGGCCAGGATCAGGGAGATGAGCAGCATGGTGTAATATATGTAGAAGGTGGTATATTTGAACACATTCACACTAGCAGGCTGAAAGGAAAGACCAAACAACACTTTAAGGGTTTTCTCCCATTTCAAACAAACCTGATTTGTTTGTTTTTTTTATCTGTACTTTAGAACTGACTGTCCTTTTGCAATTGATGAAATATGATCTGTTTATCCAGTTTGTTCAATATCCTGTACAGGTGCATCTCAAAAATTTGAATATCGTGAAAAAGTTCATGGTTTTTGGTAACTTATTTCAAAAAGTGAAACTTTCATATATTCTAGATTCATTACATGTAAAGCAAAATATTTCAAAAGTTTTTTTGTTTTAATTTTGATGATTAGAGCTTACAGCTAATGAAAGTCAAAAATCCAGTGTCTCAAAATATTAGAATATTTACATTTGAGTTTCATTAAATGACCATCCCTACAGTGTAAAAATGTAAAATATTGGATGGCCAATAATTTTCTCCTATTAAATTCGGATAAGACAGAGATATTACTTATAGGACCAAAATACAGTACACAGAATCTCTTGGATAACAACTTGCAACTAGACGGATGTACTGTTACCTCCTCTACAGTCAAAAATCTGGTTGTTATATTAGACAGCAACTTGTCTTATGAAAATCATATTTCCAATGTTACAAAAACAGCATTCTTCCATATTAGAAACATTGCAGTTACGAAAAATGGATACGTTCTGAGGCAGAAACGCTAGTTCTGCTTAGAACTCTAGATGGACATTGTAATGCAATGCTAGGTGGTGGCCGGATCTTCAATAAACAAACTAAGGTAGTCCAAATGAAGAGGCTAGCGTCTTACAAGGTCAAGAAAAATAGGCATCTACCCCAATTCAGTCTCTGCAATGGTACTATTAAGTTACGTAATCAGTTACAAAATTTATTACGCCGTAAGGCCCTTAATGGGGTTAGCTCGCATACCTGAATAGTCTTCTACCAGATACAATCCATCACACTGACATAAGGTCGAAAAAACTTGGACTTGGTTAGTACCTAGGATAGCAAAGCACTAAAGGAGGGTAGAGCTGTTCGCATTTGGCTCCAACTTGGAATAGCCTTCCTGATAAACGTTCGGGTTCAGACACACACTCTTCTGTTGAAATCTAGATAAAGACACATATCTTTGGAAAGCATTCAAATTAATGCATCCATACTCTTGACTGGCAGTTATATCTGATAAAATGCACTTAATCTTAGTTGGGTTAACCAAATCACTTTTGCTTGGTGGAACCAGCAGCTACGCTAACTATGTTTGTAGTTGTTTCTCTGTTTTTGGATTTACCACAAGCTTCTCAGGTGTTCTGGATCCAGAACACCTGAGAAGAGATGATGCCAAACCCTCAGAGGACCTCAGATGATGCCAAACTCGGAAAACAACATACAGAACTACCACATTTGGCTATAAGTTTGATTGCATCATATAATAATTGTGTTAATAGTGTTCATCGTCTGTTTTAATATGTCTTAAATTGATTTTTCCGTACTACTGGTTCATCTGGTCAGAGGAGAACTGGACCCCCGACTGAGCCTGGTCTTTCCCAAGGTTATTTCTCCATTCTGTCACCGATGGAGTATTGGTTCCTTGCCGCTGTCGCCTCTGGCTTGATTAGTTGGGGAACTTCAGTTCCAGCGATATCGTTGACATGATTGAAAATATATTATTTAAACTGAGCTGGATGATAACATCACTGAATTCAATGATGAACTGCTTTATGCAAAATGAGTGTTTACTATTGTCATTTTGCATTTTTGACACACTATTTTCTTAATTAATGCTTTTCAGTTGCTTTGACACAATCTGTATGTTAAAAGCGCTATATAAATAAAGGGGACTTGACTTGACTACGTATAAATTCCAGGTATCTTTGTCTTTGAAATCACAATAATTGGGAAGACTGCGACTTGGCAAGGTCTAGAACAGGTTCCAACGGGGGTGCGGCTGGCGGAGCAGGGGTTGTGCCGTGTAAAAAAATCCTTTTTTGGTAATTTACAAAAAAATATATAATTGTAATTGTTAAAATGTTCAAAAAAAGCAGCTATTATATAATACCCATTTCTGATGTCGCCAATAATTAAAGATGCACAGAAATTCCGGCTACCGAAAATGAGTTCACCGCTCAGGATTCACTTTCACGTGGTGTGACGCTCTGGTATTATCCCGCTCTATGCGTGTGCGCTTCGCTCAGTCGCTCCACTTGTATACCGTTCATGCTCATTGGAACAGTAAAGTTCACTCAAAAATCAAGCTGACAGGAAATATCGATGTAGTACAGTATTGTTTCTGCTGCAATAGCCCTACTGTGTTGTAACAAAGTGTGGTAAATGGGCAACTCTGGTAAACGCTGCCCTCTCATTCATTGATCTGCTAACAGTTATGTTATGCTCACATGTTCTGATAATAATAGCTTTCTAGGACTTAAACATTATTTGGATAATTGGTAAAAAAATAAATAAATCTCTTAATAGCCCTACTGTTAGACCTACCTAAAAAACTAAAAAGCAATTTACTTCATTCGAAGGCCTGTCGTTATTTTTTACTTGTGCTATCATTATTAATTAATTTATTTCTTCTTATTTTATTACTGACTGCTTACATGTAATTTTTTATTCAATTCAAAGTTAGAAATCAAGCTATCTCGTGCTACTGCAAAAAAATTACCCAGCTGTAAAATAAAAAAAAACACTGAGTGAGCAAAAAATTGTGAGATAGCTAGTTATAATGGTAATTAAAAAATGTTTACATATGAATAAAAGCCTACATTAAAATCTGTCATAGAAATTGGTCTCTTCAGTAGAAATTAGCCTACTGATTGCCACCAATAATGGACAATTTTTTTTAATAATATTAAAAAATATCTGTATGACATTATATCCTGCAGTTCTTGTTTGTACAGATCATAATTTTCAAATGAATCATATCAAGTTAGAATCAAATATTTAAAATGTCTTTGTAGGTGCCACAGTTTGTTAAAATTAAAAGGGTTTTGCCGCGACTAAAAAAGGTGGAAAACTGGTCTAGAAGACGATCACGACACCCTCCACAAAGAGGGTAATCACAGAAGGTCATTACTGAAAGGGGAGGCTGTTCACAGAGTGCTGTATCAAAGCAGATTAAATGCAAAGTTGACTGGAAGGAATAAATTGGGTAGGAAAAGGTGCACAAGAAACAGGGATGACTGCAAGTTGAGAATACTGTCAAGCAAGCCGATTCAAAACTTGGTGAGTGCTTCACAGGAGGGGACGGAGTGGAGCTCAGTGCATCAACAGTCACCACACTCGACGTCTTCAGTGAAACGGGCTACCCAAAGCCATCTGAAACAGAAAACAATGCAGCAGATCTTACGGGGCTACGGAGAAAAAGCAATGGACTTGCTCAGGGTCCAAAAAAGTCCTCTTTTCAGTAAGTAAAATTTTGATTTCTATTTGAAATCAAGGTCTGGAGTCTGGAGGAAGACTGGAAAGGCATAGAATCCAAGCTGCTTGAAGTCCAGTGTGAAGATTCTGAAGTCAGTGATGATTTGGGGTGCCGTGACGTTTGCTGGTGTTGTTCTATTGTGTTTTATCAAGTCTAAAGTCAATGCAGCCATCTACCAGGAAATATTTAGAGCACTTCATGCTTCCTTCTGATGACAAGCTTTATGGAGATGCTGATTTCTTTTCCAGCAGGACTTAGCACCTGCACACACTGCCAAAAGCACCAAGGGGTTGCTGACCATTATAACTGGCTTGATTGGCCAGCAACATGCATGACCTGAACGTCTTTTCAAGGAAGATGAAAAACAGGCGATCAAAACGCAGAATACAGACTAGCTGGAAGGCTCAATAGTGCCTCAGCAGTGCCACAGGCTGATCGCTTCCACACCTCACTGAGGCTGTCATGTGTGCTAAAGGAGCCCCGACCAAGAATTGAGTGCGTAAATTAACATACTTTAAAGAACTTTTTTTATAAAATAATTTTTTTTCTGTTTTGCAAATCCTTTTTTTGATTAATCTTAGGAAATATTCTAATATTTTGAGATACTGGATTTTTGACTTTCATGAGCTGTAAGCTCTAATGTGCAATTTGAAATGTTTTACTTTACATGTAATGAATCTAGAATATATGAAAGTTTGACTTTTTGAAATAAGTTACCAAAAAACTTTTACTTTTTCACAATATTCAAATGTTTTGAGATGCACCTGTATATCAATGATTATATATTGGTTGCTATATTAATGATGTAACAGTCAACATAATACTGAGAATCTTTCTTCTACAGAAACTGAAGAGTAGCTGTCAGTGTGGGAAGGGACAGGAAATTTGGCCTCTGCTGCGGTGCAGAACCCACGTGGCGCATGAGAGATCACGAGCGACAGAGACATTTTACACATTCATCCATTTACTGCATCTAAAACTGCCGATTCATTCATTCGCTCATACACAATTCTCTATTACACAGTTCACTATATGAGGAAAGAGTGAACAAAAATTAGTGTATTCAGACATTACATACAACACATTCCAAATGACGAAAAAACTACTTAAAATGTGATCTGCCAATTCAGACTGAGGTGAATTGCCCCCAAAAAATCTAATTTTAATCTGATTTGGAATCACTTATGAATGTGGATTGGCTCGGGTTTGTAAATATCTTATTACACATGCTTGTTAGCCATTTAGACTACAAAAAACTAAATAAATTACATCTGAATCACACTGAATTAAAAAAAAATATTACTACATGAACTGCAAAAACTGTCCGTTTTAATGCAAAATTCATATTTACCTCATTCAGTGCATGCAGGATTTTGGAGCGAAAGGTGACTGTAGCGCACACTATGGCGATCAGCCAAAAATTGAGCATCACCCCTGAGGACTGGACCCCCTTCATCCGCTCATACTGGATCAAGAACGTAGCCAGCAACTAAAACACATCCAATTACAAAACACTTCAATTTTGTAAACATCAGGCTAGGAAAAAAACATGACAAGACAACTTTTGAAACTATAAACAATAATATGATATATGGGAGAATTTGTTTGACTCGTTTCCTTTTGCTCGAGGCAAGAATACAGGAAACTTTCATGTCATTTGAAAATGAAATCAATGCAGAGCGAAGAGTAATTGACAAGCAAAGTAGTTAAATTTAGCACTTCCTTTTGTGAAAACCGGGTCTCACCATTGTAACGCCAAGCATTGTGGGGCTGACTAGGTAAACTGGGGCTATTGCAGCACCATGGCTTCTTTCCCAGAAAGAGTAGAAAACATCTGCCCAGCAGATAAGCCATAGGGTAAACCCAATAACCTGTTGGAGGAGAGTCACATGACCTTGAAACAGCTGTTGACCTAGGCAGAGTTATCAGTAAACACACTCCCAAAGCACACTGCTACATAAAAAGCATTGTACCGGAATCCTGTTTGTTAATACTCACTGTTTTGGCTCTGTTGAGGTGGGTCATGCATATGTATCCACGGTCATTCCTTTTGAGGTATAGGATGTAGAACGGTGCAAACAGCCAGAGGTAGAGGCAGGGTATCCAAACCAGCACTGTGTTCTGGAAACATGGTGTCAGGTCTGGATTGTGTGTTTGCCATGTCCGGTTCCAATCCTGAAAACATGAGAGGACAAAAGGGTGTTTCATTTCATCTCCGGAGATTCTTTGGACGAAACTTAGAAACAAAGTAACAACTGGAGTAGACACAGAGCTCTAGGCTGCCCAGCAAAGCACACAAAGGTCTAATGATGTGTGCAAGGAACAAACACTCTTGAGCGGATCTTTTAAGAGAACCAAAGTCAAGGATCTGTTCTGCACAACAGAGCAGAGCAGAGAGTCTTCAGCTTCTTGACAAAAACAAGTCTCCTTTAAGTAGTGACATCCAAAACATGCCTAAAAAATGAACTGAACCTTTTCTTACAAAGAAAATCTAATCTTGTTCTCTGTAGGGAGCGTCTCTTCCCATAATCCTGTCTCTGAGGAGGAATAATAGATCAATAAATAAAAGGCTGCTCTGCTAAATTGTCAAGACCAGGACATGAAATGTCATTTTCTTGACATTTGAGCTATTGAACTAAATGAACTTGTACAGCCATTCTTTTCTTTTAATCTTTTTTTTTTCCATTTTGGATTTGTAATGGCACTAATGTTGTGGATCTTTCAAAACCGGTCAAGAACACCATATTTCACTACAAATTCACCATAGGGAAGACATGTTTTGCTAAAAGAAAATAAGGCCTATGTTATGACCATTAAGACTTTCTGAATTGTGAAAATGTAAAAAACGTAACACATTTTACCCTTAATTTCTTGTTATGGTAACAAGGAAAAACATGAGAAAAATAAAAAATTATAAAAGCAAATAATACATTATTCCGATTGTAAATTATTTATGTCATGGCAGTATTGCTGTGACACTTAAATTATGTAATACAAAAAGCGTTGTTTGCACAATAACAGCTACACGTCACAAATTGGAATGAGAAATGAAAACATTTTCACCTAAATTCCCAGTCTTTGAAACAAGGAGGAAAACAATATTAAAACTTTTAAAAAAAAAGTATATGTTGCACTAACTGTTATGAAGTGAGGTATACAACAGAGATTGATGAGCTTAAAAAAAACTAGGTAAAAAAAATTACTTTGTTGTAATTACAGCCTTCATTATTATTTTTAGTATATACCTGTTTTAAAAAAAAAAATTTTTTTTTTTTTACTTTAAGATAATAATTATATATTATATATATATTTCACCCTATGGCTCCAAACCTTTCATTGATAATCTTTCATTGCATTGTAGCCTTGGACTAACAATGTAAACATAAAAGCTGAGAGCGTTTCAAGAAAAGTAACATGTTTGATTCATAAATTAACGCTTTGGCCCTCTGATCCTGAAGGGCAAATTGACTGCCTAAACCTGTCAGACTACTACTACAACTAATACTGATAATCCACTGACCTGTCAGAACTGGCACGAACTGGAACACAAATAAACAAGACTTAATTATTTGTAAATATGGCAAATAATTACATAAGTTCTCTAGTTAAGAGGAAACTATCTAGCATTAGAGGAATTAGCTAGCAGAGCAGTGACAAGTCAGCCCTCAAGCTTCACACTGTGATAACGACACACATTGAGCAGGTGATCGTGTTATAAATCACTCTTACATGAGACAGTTAGACTGTCACAGAGAAATATCAACACTCCAGTATTAAAGTCCACAGAGAGTTATATGCATTAGGTAGTTGCTGTGTCGCTAACCGGTTAGCTTAGCAACGGTGGCTGCGTCTCAAAACCTACTAAGCTGTCTACCTAGGCAGCAAAATTCGGCTTTATAGGCGCATTCAACCCAAACTCATCTCTTCGGATGTGCATTTGATGCCTGAAAATGCTCTGACCCCCACAACAAACGTCCAAACATGCCTATGACGCCCCGAAATGATGCCTAGGTAGGCTGCTCGCTGTGTTTTGAGACACAGCCAAGTGTCTCCCGGTGAGCCTTGGCAATCTGTTGAAAACAAAATATAGTCGGAAAAATACAGTTCATGGCAGTAGAACTGTTTATTTACTCACCCAAAATGGATCAGAACCGTCCAAACTGCAGAAACTGTCAATACCCATTCGCCGCAGGATCTGTTAAAATGTTCTGGGGTTACACTGCCTCCGTTTCATAACCAATGCTCTGTGTGTGTTATGATGATGTTGGGGACCTGTATAGAAGTGGGATGCATGAGCTGAAATAAAGGGGGCGCTGTCACTTCATAAATTTAACAGCTGATGTAACGGGAGTCACACACATGACAGTATGGCAAGCTGTTTTAGCATTTTTCCCCTTTAAACCCGACTATTTTCCTGCTACTAGTACTTATTCATTAAATTCTATAAATGCTGGGTTATTTATGGGGGTTATTTTTTTCATTGTTGGGTAGTTTTTGTGTTACCAAGTTGTTGGGTTAGTGGCTCGGACAATCTCACTTACAGTTGAAACCCAGCCGTGAGGGGCTTTACATCGTATACAGGAGAGAGCAGTTAGGTGAATTAACGGTTTGTGTACATTTTATATTATCTATACAGTCATTACTGTACTGTAGGCTAAGTCATTTTACTGTATGTAATGCAATAAATAAGGACAAGATGAGAGTTAAAAGCACGTCGCAATGGTTGTTTCACGTGATGGAAACATCTGATGCCTTGCATGAAATAAAATTACTTTTTCGTAAAGATACTGAATTTAATTACTTTGAATGTTAAAATATATTCTTAGAATCGTGCACTGTTTATGTATAAGTGTGCTATAAGGAGTCAAACGAGGCATCTTTCTACTATTGCCGGTCTAATACTTAACTTGGAAGTTAATACTTACAGATTAATTTAGAGGATTTAAGTTGTTTTTGACCCAGTATTTTTTAGTGTACAAGTACTTATTTTTTTAAATACTACTACTTATTCTTTATATACTACTACCTTTTTAAATATATACTAGTACTTATTCATTAGATACTAGATACTTTATACTTTACTAATTTTAAAAAAGAAACAGTAGATTTTTAGTCACTAGCAACGCTCCCTTTAGAACCAAGACTTCCTGCCCTATTGATACAGTTCAATTCAAGTTTATTTGTACAGCGGCGCTTTCACTGATACAATCAATTGGCCAAGCAAAAACCTTTGTTGTTTTACAGAAAATTAAGTTTCTACAGTATTTAGTGGTAGTTTATCAGTGGTGTCTGTCAGTTAATGTACATATGGCAGAGATGTACGGAAAAATCAATTAAAGATGCAATCAAACAGACGATAACACTATTAACAGCAATTATTATCTGATGCAATCAAACTTATAGCAAAATTTGGTAGTTTCTGTATGTTGTTTCAGGGTTGCCATCATCTGAGGTCCTCTGAGGGGTTTGCATCATCTCGTCTCAGGTGTTCTGGATCCAGACTGAACTCGTAAATCCTAGTTACCACAGATTCAATCGCGTGGCAAAAACAGAGAACAATAGAGAATAATTAGCAATAGCGTCTGTTCGCAACCACAGCATTGATTTGTTTAGCAGCTAAAGAATAATATGTTCCTTTTATCATATATAACTGCTTACAAGATTAGATAAGCTTATTTTGAACGGCTTGGCCAAGAGATTTGCTTTAATCTAGATTTAAATCTAGTCCAGAGTTTGGGAGCCAAATGTGAAAAAGCCTACCTCCTTTAGTGGACTTTGCTCTCCAATGTACTACCAAAAGTCCAGAGTTTTTGCGACCTTAGGGAGCGTGATGGAATGTAGCGTGGTAGAAAACTAGTTAGGTACGCAGGAGCTAAACCGTTAAGGGCCTTATAGGCAAGTAATAATATTTTGTAACTGATATGGAAATTAATAGGTAGCCAGTGCAGAAACTGTAGAATTGGGTTAATATGATCATATTTTCTTGACCTGTAAGGACTCTAGCCGCTGCATTTTGGACCACTTGTAGCTTGTTTATTGAAGATGCAGGTTAACCAGCTAGCAGTGCATTACAATAGGCCAGTCTAGAGGTCATGAATGCATGAACTCGCTTTTCTGCATCAGAAACAGGTATCATGTTTTGTAACTTGGCAATTTTTCTAAGATGGAAGAATGCTGTTTTGTAACATGGAAAATATGATTTTCAAAAAAGTTGCTATCTGATATAACACACATATTTTTGACTGTAGAGGAAGTAACCGTGCGTCTGTCTAGTTGCAAATTGTAATCCAATAGATTCTGTGTACTGCTGTCTTTGGTCCAATAAGTAATATCGCTGTCTTATCCGAATTTAATAGGAGAACATTTTTGGTCATCCAATCTTTTAAATTTTTTACACACTCTGTTAGCTTAGATAATTTAGAGTTTCATCTGGTCTTGTTGAGATATATAGTTGAGTTATCATCAGCATAACAGTGGAACTAATCCCATCTTTTCTAATAATAGTACCAAGGGGCAACATGTATATCGAAAATAGCAGAGGACCTAGGACAGATCCTTGTGGCACTCCATATTTTACTGGTGATAATTGAGATGACTCCCCATTTAAATGAACAAGGTGGTAGCGATCGGACAGGTAGGATCTAAACCATCTTAAAGCCTGGCCCTTGAATACCTGTATAGTTTTGTACTCAATCTATGAGTATGTCATGATCTATAGTGTCGAACGCAGCACTAAGATCAAGTAAGACTAGCAATGAGATACAGCCTTGGTCTGACACAAGAAGCAAGTCATTTGTATTTTAACAAGTGCAGTTTCTGTGCTATGGTGGGGCCTGAAACCTGACTTAAATTCTTCATAGAGATCATTTTTTGCAGGAAGGAGCACAGTTGAGCAGACACAACTTTTTCTAAAATTTTAGATTATTAAGTTTTGCTTGACTCCAAAAGAGTTTATTAGGTCAGTAAACGTAAGTCCTAATACATAATTTGTATTATCAACGTGAATGTTAAAATCTCTGACAATTTGCGCTTTATCAACAGTAACCAATAGGTCTGAGAGGAAATCTGCAAATTCTTTTAGGAAATCTGTATATGGCCCTGGTGGTTAGTGTTGCTTTCGTCAACGAAAATTGTGACTAAATATAGTCGTCAACGAACCTTTTATCACGTGACGAAAACGAGACGAGACGAGAATGCTGGTCATGTGACGATGACGATAATTAAATGTACAATGCAATATCGTTGACGAATAAAACGAGACGAAATGTGGCTTACAAAATAAAAACTATGCTAAAATGTCTCCATTTTCGTTGACCAAAACGAGACGAAACGAAATGTTATAACATTATTTCGTCTCGTTATTATTATTATTTTGCAGTATTTCTGTTTCCTGTGTCTCGCTTCAGGGGCTGCATCAGGTCACTTCCTCAAGCCCCACTTGCTGCATTATTTAGAACAGTGTTTCCCAAATCCCAAGTCTGTCGAGAGCAGGGGTGCCGTGTAAAAAAATCATTTTTTTTATATTTTTAAATTGCTAAAAAAAAGCAATTTCAAAAAAGCATCTATTATATAATAACCATTTCTGATGTCGCCAATAATTAGAGAATGCACGAAATTCCGTGCCGAAAATGAGGTTCACACCTCAGGTTCACTTGTGTGTTGTGAGTGTGCGCAGATGCGCGCACAGGAAACATCGATGTAGTACAGTATTGTTTCTGTCTGCAATAGCCCTACTGTGCTGTAACAAGGTGTGGTAAATGGACAATTCTGGTAACGCTGCCCTCTCAATCATTGATCTGCTAACCGCTATGTTAAGCTCACGTGTTCTGATAATAATAGCTCTCTAGGACTAAACATTATTTGGATAATTGGTACAAAAAAAAAAAATTCTCTTAATAGCCCTACAAAAATACACTGAGTGAGCAAAAATTTGTTTAATTACCATTATAACTAGCTTTCTCACAATGTTTACATATGAATAAAAGCCTACATACATCGTCATATAATTGGTCCATTCAGTAGAAAGTAGCCTACTGATTTTTTTATAATGTTAAAAATATCTGTATGACATTATATTCTGCAGTTCTTTGTTGTACCAAATATCTATACTTTTCAAATTATCATATCGAAGTTAGAAATTCAAATATTGTGACCAAATTAATTTTGTAGGGTGCCACAAATTTGTTAAAATTTCCAAAGGGTGCCGCGACTAAAGAAATGTTGGGAAACACTGATTTAGAAGACGAAAAACTAACAAAGTTAAGTCTGACACCGAGAAAGAGACCAATGGCCGGCCAGCCGGGTTCGTCTTTATTTAAATTTATGTTTGTGTACTTCTAACATGTTTGGTTGGAAAAATAAATGTTGTAAATTCAAATCAGAACGTCTTCCGTGTCTGGAATGGATGTATTCTTGAGTCTATAAGGTAACAATAATATAATAAGATAACCTTGTTTGAAATGGGTTTGGCTAAAATAAAATTTTGGTTTCGTCTATACTACTAGGTACTTATACTATATTGACTGGGTTATTGAATTGCATTTCTAAAAAGAGACTAAAATACAATTTTCATTGACTAAAACAGACTAGATGTCATCAGTTTTCGTCGACTAAAATAAGACTAAAATGCTCAGACTTTTTGTTGACTGAAACTTGACTAGACTAAAAATAGTATGAACGTGACTAAAACTAATAAAAACTAAAATGACAGTTTCACACAAAGACTAGACTAAAACTAAAATTAAAACAGGCCGCCAAAAACAACACTACTGGTGGTCTATACACAGTATCCAGAGCAAGAGACACGATAGATTTCTTTTGCATATCTGACAGTGTAACATTAAGCAGAAGTATTTTGAATGAGTTAAAGCTGTATCCTGTCTTCTGTGTAATATTGAGAATATCACTATATATTGTTGTAACACCGCCACCACGGCCAGTCTGACGGTGCTCATGCTTATAGTAGTAGCTTGGTGGAGTAGACTCATTTTAGACCAATATAATCATTAGGTTTCAGTCAAGCAGAGTACATCAGAACGATTATCTGTGATCATTTCATTTACAATAGTTGCTTTGGGTGCGAGTGATCTAATGTTTAGGAGCCCAAACTTTAAAAATCGTTTTTGTTCATTTATTTTACATTTTTCTGGTTTAATCACGATCAGATTTTTTCTAGATCCTGCATTAAATTTATATTTTTACCTCACTATTCGGGGAACAGACACAGTCTTTATAGATTGTACAGCGCAAGTACTTCTATCATTTAAGCGGTTAGAACAAAAGTCATCAGGGCAGTTATTTGAGATTTGACTTACTAGTCATACGGTGCGTAGCATCCTGGAGATGTTGTCCGAAAGGAGTTCCACTCCGACTCTGCTGGGGTGCAGGCCATCAGCGCGAAAAAGCCTAGGACGCTCCCAGAAAAGATTCCAATTATTAACAAAGAGCAGTTTCTGTTCTTTACACCATGACAATAACCATTCATTTAAAGCAAAAAGTCTACTGAACCTTTCGTGTCCTCGTCGATACGTGGGAAGCGTTCCTGACACGATGAACGCCGTCGCAGGCAATGTGCTGCGCACCGTCTCGATCAGGATCCTGAAGTCCCTCTTCAGTGTCTTAGTGAAGTACTACTAATGAATCTATACGGGGAAATTAAAAAAAATAATAAAAAAGTACTATTAGAATGAAAATAGATACTAGTAAGTTTCAAGGATTAAATGTTAAATTGGCTTGCCATTCTAGATAGTGTCAAACTGCTTGTGAAAACCATGAAATTAAATCATAATGAGCTTGTATAATGAGCATCAACCTGAGCTTGATGACTTTTTTAGCTGTATCAGGTATACTGGCCAGGTTAAACAGGAATAATTAATATTGACTTCAGTCAAGGCACTTTGACACTTTGACAGATAGGCTACAGATAGTCATTTAGTGTTTAATGACCTTTACAAAACTGTCTTTCAGTAGAAAAGCCTCATCATTTGCATAGACTCTAGGCTATATTCTGATGAATTTGACTGTAGGATGGTCCAAATGACTTGCTCCACCCACCAAAGCCAAGTCTGTCCATAAATTAAGGCTTAAAAATGAATAAAGATCATCCAAGGCACTCATTTTTGAATACTGCTCTAAGCATACACAGACACTGCAAAAAAGAAGAGGCTGTCGTAGCATGTAAGTATTAGATTTATGCTTCGCTATACTCTGTGTATACATTAACATTAAGTAAACTTAAATAATATAATATTTTATGAATAATATATATTTTGTAGCATCGAGTTATATTACTGTATCTTCAAAAATATTAATAAAAAGCAAACTTTTCTTGGTTAACTGTTTCATTTAATGGTAATATAATTTATTTGTTGTTATTATTTATTTTAAAAAAAATTTGTAAAATGTTAATTGACTAGTGTCCTCACATTTGCCTTATTTTAGGGTGGCAAGTTGAAACTCTTGAAATGTTTTGTAAGAATTACCTGTTTATGCACTGCAGGGTTATTGAAATATTGCAGAGATCATAAGAATATCTGTAATTTTATTATATTTAACCATAAAAATATTTTCTAAGGACATGCTGACTGTAAAATGTCCTGGAAATTTGTCATGCAAATCCAGTACTTAAACACAAAACAGGTGATATAAATTGGCACCAATATGTCAGTGGTGTGTGAGGAAGCTTTTACTGGACACACTCCATATAAGGAATGATCATGGGGACTTTATTATCACCTTTCAACAGGTTTACAGCTGTAGAGATTAAGTGGCCCGTGAGTGGCAAAGATATGGCTGTGGTTTGCCTGATTAGAATATAAAATAAGGCTACATGTTTGCACATCCATCGGTAGTGTCAAAAAAGCTAATACAGGCAGATGATAAAACACATTTCGTATTACATTATTGAATAACTTACAGAAATACTTCAAGATGACCAAGCAACCAGAAAACGAAGACAGCAGCAAGTTCCTTTTCCTTGACAGTGACTTCAAAAACAGCGGGGTGGCCCAGGCCGATTGGTCGACCAAAAAGATGGTGTGGATACCTTCAGAAAGGGAAGGTTTTCAGTCAGCCAGCATCAAAGAAGAGACAGGGAATGAGGTGGTGGTTGAGCTCGACAATGGACAGAAAGTGACCGTCAGCAAAGATGAAATCCAGAAAATGAACCCACCCAAGTTCAACAAGGTTGAAGACATGGCTGCACTGACCTGTCTGAATTGAGGCCTCAGTGCTGCACAACATCAAGGAGAGGTATTTCTCAGGTCTCATTTATGTAAGTTCATTCAAACTTCACCTTACACAGTTGGTTAAACTACAAAAGTCTTTATTCATGATCATTTCTCAGTCATAGGGGTTTTCAAAACAGGGTACACATACCCATACATACATACACATACTTCCATTTCTTTTTCTAATTAATGTCAAAAACAGTTGCTACTTATTTGCTTTTATGGAAACTGTGATACTTTTTTTTAGGATTCTTTGATGAGTATAAAGTTCAGAAGTACAGCATTTATTTGAAATAGACATTTTGTAACAATGTAAAAGTGTTTACAGTCACTTTTGATCAAATGAATGTATCCTTGCTGACTAAAAATATTAATTTCTTTAATATTCATTAAAGAAATTAATTTATTCATTTCTAATTTCTTTCAAAAAGAAAAAAAAAGAAAACTTACTGACCCCAAACTTTTGAATGTAGTGTATATGGTAGTGTCTTTATACATTAAATATTATGCAGTACACTTATTTTATTTAAAATATATGCATTTATACTTTAGAATGGGGGTCACTTCCAAGGGCATCATTATATCCAGGAGTCTTTGTATCTAAAAAGTTGAAAACGCCTTATAGTGTGGAAAAAATGAAGCATATTTAGTGTGATATTGCAGTTTCCTGGCATACATTTTGAATATTTATTTGATATTTATTCCAATCCAGACTTACTCAGGCCTCTTCTGTGTGGTGGTGAACCCCTATAAGTTCTTGCCCATCTACTCTGAGAAGATCATTGAGATGTATAAGGGGAAGAAGCGTCATGAGGTTCCTCCCCACATCTATGCCGTCACTGATAATGCCTATAGGAACATGCTGCAAGGTGACCACCAGTCTTAACTCACTGAATGCACCTTATAAAAACTATTAGAAAATTCACAGGCTTACTGTGGTTGTTATAGGAACTAGAAAAGACACACAAATCATGGCTTCCTTCCCTAAAGTAATTCTTTCAGTGTTGTGTAATTGTGCAACGCAAATATAGAATAATAAGGAAACTGTAAAAATTAAGATTATTCATAGTTGTTCAGTCCAGCAGAGCCAGCTGTGTATTGGAGAGTGTGTGTGTCAGGGACTGTGTTTTACAGGCTGTGGATTAAAGGCATCAGAATTGCCATACAAGGGGCCTTTCCCTTTCTCACTGATTTTTTTTACAGCTATTTTGGAAGGATGAACTGAAGTTAATCTCACCCTGTACTCAATTTAGAATATGTAAGATTTTGGAGGTTGGGATCTCCAGTGAACAATAGTGGAGTTTGTGTTTAGACAGCCGGGCCCCTTGTTAATCTCGTTCAGGTTCTTAACTGTGACAATTCATGCATTTCTTGTCCTGTCCTTGTACTGAGTTCAAATGTTTCTGTTTCTTTCTCCACAGAGCGTGAAGACCAGTCTATTCTCTGCACGTGAGTTCTAAATGCCCTACGTATTGTTTGCTCGATATACTCTTAAAAATACATTTCTAATGAAACTAGTCCTTTAATAGTAAAGCATTTAGCCCAAGATTGACTCAGGAAAGAAGTATCTACTGTTTCTGTGAGGCACCATTCAGTAAAGATGTAATCAGCCGATACATTTGCAAGAATTACCAGAGCTTGAGTTTGACTGGTCAAATATTACGAGCCATTTATATGCACTATATCATAAAATTTGTTAAGCAGCCTGACATGTAAATTATTATGCAAATGATTATGTGACATGTGGCAGCATTCTTTAATGTGTGTTTAATAGTGGCGAGTCAGGTGCAGGAAAAACGGAAAACACCAAAAAAGTCATCCAGTACCTTGCAGTTGTGGCATCATCACAAAAAGGGAAGAGAGATTCTGGATCTGTGAGTTCCAAGTTTCAATCACTTAACTGACTAACATGTCATACAGTATCTGTTATAATAACAGTTTTTGCATGCCCTCATTACTGGTAAGGTTTTGATAACAGTGTATTGTTTGATTAGAATAATAGTCATGTCTTTATGATAGGATATAAACGCGTCAGCACTAAACAAGATATATTTAAATATTACATGCAAGGTGCACTACTGTGGGTCATTTACAATTGTGTCCATACAGATATGCTTCTGCGTGTGCTTTGTGATTTTGGAAGGCTGTTCATGAAACAAAACACAACTGTTGGATTGATTACTGTTGATTATTTTTTGCAATAATTCACAGAATATACAGATCTGAAATAAATAATCACTGGATATCAAATACACAACTTTTCAATTTTAACTCAATTCATTATTTACCCCCATTTAGCAACAAAAAGGACCCCAGTTAGCATATGTGAGTACCTAAGCTTATTGTCATACATTTTTGGATGTCAATCATGAATTATGAATTAAACATGGCTACAACCTGAATGGCCTTTTACTTTAATATATACTCAACTATAATATGTAAAGTACACTAGAAGAGCTTTTATTTTATAGTTTGACTGCATTGAATCACAATGAAAAACATTTGCTTTGTCCGTTTGTTTAGGGTGAGCTAGAGAAGCAGCTCCTGCAGACCAATCCTATTCTGGAGGCATTTGGCAATGCAAAGACCATCAAAAATGATAATTCCTCAAGATTCGTGAGTTAACAATTCATTGTTTTGGTACTGAATATTTGCTCATTATCATCAACATTAGTGTAAAAACGTTTGCTGTTTTTCCTTCTCAGGGTAAATTTATTAAAATCAATTTTGACAACACAGGCTACATCGTTGGAGCAAACATTGAAACCTGTATCCTAATAAATCTTTCCACTGAATCTGAACAGTTTGACATCCAAATCAGTTAGAACAATCATTTCCAAAAAATATTTAGACTTGCTGTATATCATAAAGTCAAGCACATTCATTTTCACCTTAATGACGTAATGAATCCAGACCTTCTGGAAAAGTCTCGATGTATCCGACAGGCCAAAATCGAAAGATCCTTCCACATCTTCTACTACATGGTGGCTGGAGCCAAAAACAACATGCGAGGTGGGTGAGGACTGAGAATTTCTATTACAGCAGCTTTGTATTGAGTCTTATGTAATTACATTCCCAAATACAGATCAGCTAATTTTGTCAGTTTATTAGTTTTAGTAGACAGTTTTAGACATCATTTCAGACACACCACTAGCAGTCATTCCCTTCCACAGATGAGCTCTTGCTAGAGGACTTTGGTAACTACCGGTTCCTGGTGGCTGGGCATATGCAGGTACAAAACCAGCAAGATGATGAGATGCTTGAAGAGACTCTGGAAGCCATGGAGGTCCTCGGCTTCAATGAGGAGGAAAGAATTGGTATGTAACAAAACAATGACTAGTTTTATAACTTAATATCCTATCTTTTCATGCTGTTTTACATGAAGTGTTGTGTTACTTTTAGGCATGTTGAAATTATGTTCTACTGTGCTGCAACTGGGGAACATTGAGTTCAAAGCAGAGAAAAACCAGGAGCAGGCCAGCATGCCAGACAACACAGGTAAACAATCAGTCTAGAGGGATTAATCTGTAATGTTGCTCTTATCCCGAACTATCCCAACTAAACCAAAACGCTCGTATGTTGTGGTAAATGCATCCACCAGCTGCACAGAAAGTGTGCCATCTGCAGGGGATTAATGTGACTGACTTCACCAAAGCTATACTCACTCCTCGCATCAAAGTAGGCCGAGAGCTGGTACAGAAGGCACAGACCAAAGAACAGGTGCATTACCACACTATGCAGTACAGCTATAATGCATTATTTTTAAGATTTCAGCTGATTTTTTTTTATTTGTATATACAGTGTATATATCAATTTATATAATATAATATCTCAATTTATCAGGCTGACTTTGCAGTTGAAGCCTTGGCCAAGGCTATGTATGACCGTCTGTTTCGCTGGATCTTGGCACGTGTCAACAAGGCTCTAGATAAGACAAAGCGTCAGGGAGCCTCTTTTCTGGGCATCTTAGACATTGCTGGGTTTGAGATTTTTGAGGTGAGTCCGAAAGTCTTCATTAACAGATTCTAAAATCCAAATGTGAACTTTCAAACTCAAAGCTTTCCTTTTTGCCTTTCTCACAGGATAACTCATTTGAGCAGCTGTGTATCAACTACACCAATGAGAAACTGCAACAGCTCTTCAATCACACTATGTTCATCCTGGAGCAGGAGGAGTACAAGAAGGAAGGCATTGAGTGGAGCTTTATTGACTTTGGCCTGGACCTCCAACCCTGCATTGAGCTCATTGAGAGACCGGTCAGTTTCTTAACAACACCATTCATACATATTAAGTGTAATAAATTATCTTTGATTATCTTTAAGTCACTCAGTCATGGCATTTCTCTTGGTTTTTACCTTACAGAATAATTCTCCAGGTATCCTAGCTCTGCTAGATGAGGAGTGCTGGTTTCCAAAGGCAACGGATGTTTCCTTTGTTGAAAAACTCACAAACACTCACTCAAGCCACTGCAAATTCTCTAAACCTAAGAATCTAAAGGAGAAGACTTTCTTCACTGTGCAACACTATGCTGGCAAGGTATTCAAAAGTCTGGGGTCAGAAAAGATATATATTTAAAATATTAATACAGTTATTCAATTAAAAATGCATTCAATTTACTGATTTAAAGTTGAGCAGTTGTAAAGCGAAGTACTTAACATGAGATCATTATGAGAAAAAATATATGATTGCTATAATAATAATGTTTTAATTTGATTTAGGTGGATTATAATGCCACATCTTGGTTGACTAAAAACATGGACCCACTCAATGACAATGTCACAGCCCTGCTGTATAACTCTTCCAGTGCTTTTGTTCAGGACATCTGGAAAGATGGTTAGTTTTTGTCAGGATAAATAATAACACGGTTTACTTAAAGAGATAGTTCACCCAAAAATGAAAATGTGATGTTTATCTGCTTACCCCCAGGGCATCCAAGATGTAGGTGACTTTGTTTCTTCAGTAGAACACAAATGGAGATTTTTAACTCAAACCGTTGCAGTCTTATAATACAGGTGAATGGGAATCAAAAAAACATACACAAACAAAACCAAATTAAACCCTGCAGCTTGTAATGATACATTGATGTGTAAAGACACAAAACGATCGGTCTGTGCAAGAAACTGAACAGTATTTATATCGTTTTTACCTCTGATTCATTGCAATGTCCGAACTGTCCTGAGTGCGTTCTCAACAGCAGGCACGTGAGGCATCTTCTTCTTCTTGCTTTACGGCGGAGGGCCGACTTATAAGGGCATTACCGCCACTTATCTCTCAAATGGTCAGTTCGGACATTGAGGTCAGTTCGGACATTGAGGTGAATCAGAGGTAAAAAAAAAAACTAGATAAATACTGTTCAGTTTCTTGCACAGACAGATCGTTTTGTGTCTTTACACATCAATGTATCGTCACGAGCCTTAGGGTTTAATTTGGTTTAGGAAGGTTTTTTTTTTTTACTCTCAAAGCCGTGATTCCCATTCACTTCCATTATAAGACTGACAGACTGCAACAGTTTGAGTTAAAAATCTTCGTTTGTGTTCTACTGAAGAAACAAAGTCACCTACATCTTGCATGCCCTGGAGGTAAGCAGATAAACATCAAATTTTCATTTTTGGGTGAACTATCCCTTTAAGTCTGAGCAGAAAGACAGTACTGTACAGTAAACTTTTATTTGTCTCAAATTCTTTATTTGAAACGCAACTGGTCTAAAATGTATTTTGAAAGAAATCCCTGTGTTCCCACAGTGGACCGTGTGGTGGGTTTGGAAACCATGGCTAAAATGGCTAAGTCTGATAGCGCAGCTCCCACTGCTTCCAAATCCAAGAAAGGCATGTTCCGCACCGTAGGACAGCTGTACAAAGAGTCTCTTGGCAAGCTCATGACGACTCTCCATAACACTCAACCAAATTTTGTACGCTGCATCATTCCCAACCATGAAAAAAGGGTATGCCACAGCAAATATCAAAATATAGTGCTTCATATCTGTATTTAGTGGTATATCTAAGATGACTTTTCCAAAAGGTAGACAAGAGCAGGTTTCACATGATTTGTTATATGGGATTTAAACATAAATTAACTCTTTACCCCAAGAGTATGCATACAGTTAAAAAAATAAAACTATAGTAAACGCGTAGTTAAATTAGCGGGGGGGGGGGGGGGGGGGGGGGGGGGGGGGGGGGGGGGGGGGGGGGTGAAAATTCACTGCTTTTGTCCTTAGTCTGGCAAGATAGCTGCCCACCTGGTTCTCGAGCAGCTGCGCTGTAATGGTGTACTGGAAGGGATCCGTATCTGTCGCCAGGGCTTCCCCAATCGCATCGTCTTTCACGAGTTCCGCCAGCGGTGAGTCATTTCTGAAACACATACCTGAGAATTTCAAATACAGAGTTTGTAGATTTGGATGTTTCTAATTGGCCGAAATACTGATCACAATCTTTGATTATTTCCAAGCTATGAGATCCTAGCTGCTGGGGCTATTCCTAAAGGATTCATGGATGGAAAACAAGCCTGTACACTTATGGTGAGTTGAGCAAAATATACTTATATATATATAAATACATAAATATACTTATATACTTACACTGTACTGACAATGCAATTTTTATTTATTTTTTTATTTATCGTTCATTGATGACAATTCATCCCTGCTTTTTAACCATCAGATCAAACATCTAGACTTGGACCCCAACCTGTACCGGATTGGTCTGAGCAAGATATTTTTCCGCACAGGAGTGTTGGCACAGCTGGAGGAAGAACGTGACCTGAAACTGACTGATATCATAATTGCCTTCCAGGCCCAGGCCCGTGGCTTTCTTAGCAGAAAGTTAGTTCTTGTTAAATAAATGCAAATATACTGTATACCATCTACCTTTGAAGCTTCTTGCTGTAATTGTAGTTTCACTGTGACTAAAGACAAAAAGTAAACCACTCTATCTTAAAAATCTTGAAATTTACAGGGCATTCAGCAAGAAACAAAAGCAGCTGATAGCCATGAAAGTGATTCAGAGGAACTGTGCTGTTTATCTGACACTCAGGAACTGGCAGTGGTGGAGACTTTTCACTAAAGTAAGTCCTAAACACAAATTCAGAGTTCTGGCATGAAACTCTAGATGCCGCAGTCCGATAGGTCAAACTCAATCTGACATAATGACACCATCATCACATGGCGCAGCTGATTGGTCTTTTTGAGCTTGCTGCTCAACATTCAAATACTCGACTGATGATAGTGCTTGCTGTGGCAGTTGCAGTGCGCTTCAGAAACCCCCCACCTTCCCCAGCTCCACTTGTATAGATCTGCTACGGGGTGATTTCACGTATGCTATATGGGGGTTATTTCATAAAAGCACCAGCATTTCTTACATGCTCACAGCAGCATGTTGTGGATGTATTGGCAGTAGCAAGTCCTGGTTCTTGCTCTACAGCAGCAGCAGATCTATTCCGCCAAGACCAAACACATTCACATTGTCATGTACATTATCATGCCAAACCCTCCGAGAGTTGTCATGACAGAACTACACATATCCATGTAAATTTAAATACCAATGTGGTCATTTTGGGGGTCAATTTATGTTTCTGTTTAGGTAAAACCCCTGCTTCAGGTGACTAGTCAAGAAGAGGAGATGAATCAAAAGGAGGAGGAGCTTCAGAAAGCCAAAGAAATTGCCCAGAAGTCTGAAGCTGAACTTAAGGAGATCACACAGAAACACAACCAGGTACAAGGGCAGAACAATATGTGATGCAAACTCAACTACAATGGTGCATTCATTCATACTGATCCCTCACTATCAATACACCCATATTGGCTGGAGTGCAGGTAGTAGAGGAGAGAAACCAGATACAAGCCAAACTACAGGAGGAGGCAGAGTTGTATGCAGAGTCTGAGGAGGTGAGGATACGGCTGGAGGCCAAGAAGCAAGAGCTGGAGGAAGTGCTGCATGAGATGGAGGCTCGACTCGAGGAGGAGGAGGAGCGAAGCCAGGTCTTTCAGCAAGAGAAGGCGAATCTGCAACAACAACTCAAGGTTGAGTGGTGATCAGTTATCACAGACTAAGTGGAACAATAATGAGAATTTAATTTGCTATTTGTAATTTTACTGTAATTTTTTCTCTCCATCTCATTTTTGTCAAAGCATAAGATTTGGAAAAGAACATGGAAAAAGTAAATAAGAAAACTGTACTCATCTATTGTTTTGTGCAGGATTTAGAGAAACATTTAGTAGAAGAAGAAAATGCCAGACAGAAGCTTCAACTGGAAAGTGGGGCTACAGATGGGAAGATTAAGACACTTGAGGAAGATCTTTTCATCGTGGAAGATCAAAACTGCAAGTTGCAGAAGGTTTGTAGAAGGTTTCACCAGGTGGTATTTTTATCTGGATCATCATTATACTTTGTATATCATATACTTGTACATCATATACTTGTGAAAAATGAATATCAGATCTGAGTAATATGGCTGCTGCTTCTGTGTGTTTTTAGGAGAAGCAACAGTTGGAGGAGCGGTTAGCTGACTTTTGCTCCAACCTTGCTGAGGAGGAAGAGAAATCCAAAAACTTGACTAAACTGAAGGCTAAACATGAATCTATGATTTCAGATCTTGAAGGTTTTTTCATTGTGACTGTTGGTTTTATAGTATGGAATTGTCTGTAGTTGAAAATAATTTGAATCCTAACCAAATTAATTGATATATCAAGAATAAGTAAATACCTCAAGTAAATACCGTGAAGCATTTGCCATTTCTGTGTGTCTGTGCAGTTCGAATGAAGAAGGAAGAGAAAAGTCGGCAGGATGTTGAGAAAGCTAAACGTAAACTGGAGACTGAGTATAATGATGTACAGGAACAACTAAAGGACACACAGACCCAGATAGCAGAACTCAAGACACAACAAGCCAGAAGTGAAGTGGAAATTCAGGAGCTTCAGGCATGGTACATTGTTACTCACATGACTGTTCAAAGACATTGCTTCACTGCTCATTGTAAACTATAACCAGATCATCTGTATATTGACCAGCATAGAAAAAGAATCAGCTCAGAAGAGCAATGCTCTGAAAAAGATACAGGAAATGGATGGGCTTGTCTCAGAGCTTCAAGATGAGCTCGAAGCTGAGCAGGAGACATGTAGAAAGTCAGAAAAGGCCAGAAAGGAGCTGGAAGAAGAGCTGTCGGCCCTGAGGACTGAACTGGAGGACTCACTAGACACCACAGCAGCACAACAAGAGCTACGGTGATTATTTAAATTTGTAGCTTTCAAATGGTCATTTATTACTTTTTGCCATTTACATGGAACATGGTAGAGTAGATATTAGCCTTAGCCTCTTTTTTGGACAGGGCTAAGAGAGAGCAGGAGGTGGCAATGCTGAAGAAGTTGATAGAAGATGAAGGCAGAAGCCACGAGGCTCAAGTGAATGAGATGAAACAAAAACATGCTCAGTCTGTAAATGAACTTGGTGAACAGCTAGAGCAAACCAAACGGGTAAGAAAACTGCTTAACATTGGCATATAACAAAAAATTACAGTGCTAAAACAACATTAACCATTCAATTGGGTACTTCAGTACTTTTAATCTTGTAAGTAATCCTGCAAAATGATTAAAATGAAATAAACTGAACCTGAAACACAGGCCAAGGCCAATCTGGAAAAGGCGAAACAGGGCTTAGAGAAGGAGGTTGTAGACTTGAATGGAGACCTTCGCTCACTGAGTAATGCCAAGCAGGATGTGGAACAGAAGAAGAAAAAGGTGGAGACCCAGCTTGCTGACCTTCAGACTCGCTTCAGTGAGAGCGAAAAGAAGAGGGAAGAGCTTGGAGATGCAGTGTCTAAACTGACTGTGAGTTTTACATTCAGACATGTGCTCTGAATAAACACTTATAAATTATTACTATAGATACAATGCAGGGTTTCTGTATAGAAACACCTGATTTATGGATGTCTTTTGTAAAAACTCTCAGATGGAGTATAACAATGTGAATAGCATCCTCAATGAAGCAGAGAGCAAGAACATCAAGCTGAGTAAAGATGTTGCTAGTCTCAACTCACAGCTCCAGGATACACAGGTATTGTATAATCTAAAGCAGGGGTTTTCAAACCGGAGTCATTAGAAAAGTTCAGGGGAAAAAAAACATTTCATTGTGATTTCTAAACACTGAAGTCATTTTTTTATTTATTTTGTCAGATAAAAAAAAAATGATTTACAGATAATATTTTACACAAATGTATGTTTTTTTGTTTTTTACATAATAAATGGGTCTTTGTGCATATAGCTACCTTTATATTTTAGGAATCATAATTAGGTTTAAAAAAAGAATTGTGACAGAATTATGATTTTGAGAAGCACTTGGCTCTTGATGTTTTGCCTATCTGCATATTTAGGAGTTACTTGCTGAGGAGACCCATCAAAAAATGAATTTTTCCACTCGGCTACGTCAAATGGAGGATGAACGAAACAGTCTGCTAGAACAAATAGAAGAAGAGGCAGAAGCCCGAAGGAACGTGGAGAGACAGGCCTCCAGCCTTACCACACAGGCCAGTCACTCGCATTTGCAAAGAACACCCTCAAAAATGTCATTAAGCATCTCAGTATATGACAATAAGTTGTGCCAAAATAAAAAAACAAATGAACAAATGAGGCAAATTTCATTTACAATTAGTTTGCTTCTACTATAGTTGTCAGATGCAAAGAAGAAGCTGGATGAATACTCCAGCAATTTCCAAATGCTTGAAGAAAGCAAGAAACGGCTACAGAGGGATCTGGAAGCCACAACTGGAGAGTTTGAGGAGAAAGCTGCAGCCTATGACAAGCTAGAAAAGACCAAGAATCATCTTCAGCAAGAGTTGGAGGATGTGCTGATGGACCTGGACAACCAGAGACAACTGGTTTCAAATCTGGAGAAGAAACAACGGAAATTTGACCAGGTTGCATTTCTATGCTAATTTCAGCTATCCTAATTTCGTCAGCACAATTACTGCTACTAAGTGATTTTTTTATCTCATTAAGATGTTTGCTGATGAGAAGACCATCTCCAGCAAGTATGCTCAGGAGCGTGACTGCGCAGAGGCAGAGGTACGGGAGAAAGAGACCAAATGTTTGGCCCTCACCCGAGCGCTCGAAGAATCCCAGGGTTCCTTACGAGAGTTAGAGAAACTCAATAAGACACTTCGCACTGAGATGGAAGATCTGATCAGTTCAAAGGACGACGTGGGCAGAAATGTAAGTTGTGTTTTACAGTAGCATGAATGTTGGACAGTAGTTCATAGTCAACTTAGAGACAGTTCTCTGAAATTAGATTACTAAATGTTGCGTATAAAAACTACGGAAGGTCCATGAGCTGGAGAAGGCAAAACGTGGATTGGAGGCTCGAGTGGAAGAGATGACAGTTCAAATGGAGGAACTTGATGATGAATTACAGACTGCAGAGGATGCTAAACTCCATTTGGAAGTCAATATGCAGGCCCTCAAAGTCCAGTATCAAAGAGACCTGCAGGTCAGAGAGGAGCAAAATGAAGAGAAGAGGAAACAACTGCTGAAACAGGTGAAGATTGATTTATTTGATTTTATTTTTGTTGCTCAATGGGTAAGCAATATCTGATTTTGTAGGTCTTCCTGAACTGCATGACATTTCTTGTAGACTCCTTACCCTCCTCCAGTCAGCAATTGGGGGAAAAAAGTTCTTCTGTTGTAATATTTTCCCACTTGGCACACAGGTACGTGAGCTTGAAACTGTGCTAGAAGATGAGCAGAAAATGAGAACTTCATTGGCATCTGCCAAGAAGAAACTTGAAGGGGATTTGCAGGACCTTGAAGACCAAATTGATGCAATCAGTAGGGCGAGAGATGAGGCCATTAAACAGCTCCGCAAGACTCAGGTCAGAGGGTTAAACCTTCAAATTCTTTTGGCATTTCCCAAGCCTTTATCAAACTTCATCTATGTTAGTTTTCTTTTTTTACATGACAGACACAGATGAAAGATTCCCAGAGGGAGCTGGAAGATGCGAGAGCATCCCACAAGGAGGTTCTTTCCGAAGCTAGAGAATCTGAGAGAAAGGCCAGAGCCATGGAGGCAGAAATCTTACACCTACAGGAGGTATACATGATACCAAATGGCTGATTGCAATAGGCTTAAATATCTTGCCATACAATTGTCAATTTCTTCGTAGGAACTGGCTACAGCAGAGAGAGCCCGCAAACAGGCTGAGCGAGAGAGAGATGAGATAGCAGGGGAGATGGCAAGTGGCTCATTTGGAAAGTATGTTGGGAATTCATATTTGCAAAGATATTTGGAAAAATACAATTACTTTGAAAAATACTTTGAATTTTAAAACTGTAAAATACAATATGCAATGACTGTCCACTGATAGATCTGGCATGTCAGATGAGAGGCGTCGTCTGGAAGCCAAAATTCAACAGCTGGAAGAGGAACTTGATGAGGAGCAGGCAAACATGGAGACGCTCAATGAGAGACTGCGGAGAAGTGTGCAGGAGGTGATTGGGTTAATGTGCCATTCATCTACTTGTAGGCTGTAGCGAAGGTGTTCTTTCGAGGTGATGATAACGCAGATCATTTTCATTTATAACTAGGTGGATCAGCTGACCAGCGAGCTGCATGTTGAGCGCTCCAATGCTCAGAGGATGGAGAGTGGCTGGCAGCAAATGGAGAGGCAAAACAAAGAACTGAGGGCAAAGCTGCTGGAGATGGAGGGACAGGTCAAGTCCAAGCAACGGGCCTCTGTAGCTGCATTAGAGACCAAGTTACAACAAATGGAGGACCAAGTGGACCATGAGAGCAGGTAAGATCATCAGTGTTAAGATGGATTTGGCTGTAAAGACAAAGGGATTCCAACTAGTCGTTTTTTTTTTTTTTGTAACAGAGAGAGACAAGCTATTGCCAAGGCCATGCGTCAGAAAGACAAGAAGCTAAAGGAACTGATGATTCAGATAGAGGATGAACGAAAACAGACAGAGCAATTTAAGGACCAGGTGTGAAGTATTCTTGTTCAGCATTTGAGTTTTTGAGGTTCCATATTTTCTCATAACTTTGACATCTGACTAATGTCATCCTTGTTGTAGGCTGAAAAAGCAAATCTGCGATCAAGGCAGCTTAAGTTGCAGGTGGAAGAAAGCGACGAGGAGTCTCAGCGTGCCACTGCTGCCCGTCGTAAACTTCAAAAAGAGCTGAACGAGGCCACCGAGGCCAATGACACCCTGATCCGAGAAGTGTCTTCACTCAGGAGCAAACTCAGGTTGTTCTGCAGTAACCCCTTTCTGTAATGTATGTGAAACCAGAATCCCATTCATTGACATCCTCCTTATTGCATTCTACAGTAACATACATTGAGACATAAGTTTGCACGTGGTACGTTTGTAGATGTGTGGTTTCTTAATTCATTGCATGTTCCTCAGGCGTGGTAGTGACTCATCTTTCAGCAGTCCATTAAGGCGTAGTGGAGGTGGCAGCTTTAGAAGAACACGCAGGAGCATGATGGAAACATCTGAGGTCCCAAAAGATGAAGGTCCTGCTACTCCTGTGCAGCAGGATCCTCAAATCGAGCCAATCAATGGCCCCAAGGATGACAACTAAAGAATTAATTCCCAAAGCCTTTCACTATCTGTTTTTGCTATTTCTGAATAATTTATGCTTATTTAATCTTGACTATCTCCTAAAACGAGGTTTGGTATTTATTTCTGTTTTTCACTGATTCCAACAGCTGACTAATTCTAATGGGGTTTTTACACTCAGAAAGTACCAAGGTACCATGTTTATGTAGTAATACCATGTTAAGTGAATACCATGTTATCAACTGTTAAGTGACATAGTATATATACAAGTACTACAAAGTGATACAAAAGTTATACCACACTGTATATGGTATATATTGTTATGTATTAAGGGCGTAATTCACCGCTTTCAAGTTGAGGCTTTAAAAAACTTGGCTGTCAAGGGAGTAGAAATTGAGGGTACATAACTAGAGAAACCAGAGAAAACCCCTGTGGCATTCCCTTTTGCCAAAAACCTAAACACCCATAATGAATTTTTTAACCCACTGTCCATGGGCAGGATCACAAAAATTATGAAGTTCAATCTGTAGTTTTAACAAAATCACTGGAACTGTCTGAAGTCTGCCAGATGATGCAAAATGACAACTACAACTACAACTACAGATCAAACTTCCGCATTCCTGCTGACAAATTAACTGGGATATCTGGGTGCATGTAACATGGAGAAAGTGTACACATAATTAATTTACATATAATACCGACACAGTAACAATGCAAAGCTGGATGGAAATCGGCAAACTTATCCTTTAAAGAGATGTTTTGAAAAACAAATTATGTTTGTCAAAGTTTTCTTTATTCAAAGTGTATAAGGTGCTTTTGTTGACCTAAATTGTATTTTCTGCTTCTACATAGACCAATAGCTGTGCCTTGCATGTGATAGAACCATAACCAAGAGTTCTATCATTCCTCTAACATTACTATTTCTAGGGGGAAATAAAAATCAAATAATCAGTCCTGTTAACTACACATTTATTTTGAAGGTTATGGATTAACCAACAATGAAATGGTTTTACAGACAGGATAAACTTAAGCATTGCCTTTGCTGAGGAATGCATGGACATTGCAGATGTTTAGGTTCATTAATAACAAAGAAAACCCATGATGACAATAATTAGCAATTGTGCATGTCTTGTGCATACAGAGACAAATACTTGACAGAATTTGAACTGTAATGACTTCTTTAGTGAGGTTATTGCTTACATGAGGCCCTGAGGTGGTGCTAAATTTTGCAAGTGTGCTCAATTTTTCTATCAATAATCATACTCTATTTGTATAATTTTTATAGTACCTCTAGGCAAAAATGGATAATATAATGTATCAATTCTTCCTTACATTTCTATTTTTAACATAAAAATATCTGTACCCTTCACTGAAGTATTCATATTGCTTGTTATTTAAATCTACAACTCAAAGAGAAATGTAAAAACTAAGCGATTAAACTCCACTCAGAATTCAATTTCTCCTCTTCATGGAATCCCTGACATATCAGAGAATTAATACATTGGGAAGAATAGTGAGAGAAGCTGCAACTCCCTTCGGGCTAGTAAATTCCCCAATACCTAAATTAACTTTGAGGCAAAGCTCATAATGGCCACAAAATTAAGGCACATTAAATTCATGTTCAGCGCATGATATGCCAGCAACTACTCTCCAGTTCTGTAGCACTGTAATCTTTGAAAACAAAGATGGCACTGACTGTTCAATTGAGGAGTTCACTAGCTATTACTAGAAACAAAAAGGCCCCAGAGAGGTTCATGCATAAACATTTCGGCTACTGTTGGTTACTTACGCCAGCCCCTACAAGGCAACGAAACGAACAACAGCTTAAGCTAATAACATCTCTCCAACCTCCTTAGAATTTTCAAATCGAAACACTAAAGACATGACATTCATTTAGTAACAAACTTATATATAATTTAAATGCTAGTTTCTAAAAAAAAAGTGTAAATAAAATCAGGTATTTCTGAATTAAAAATGAACCTGCTATATACCTTGCTCCAGTCCTGTGACCAACAATAAGCCAACAATGTGCAGTTGACGTTTCATTGGACATTGATCAGTAGTTTAGTGCCAAATATATTGGGACTGCAGGGGTAAATCTGCCAGGCACCTGCAACAGTCTCCCAATTTATGGTCCCAAAAAGAGCGAATAAAAATTACAGTGCAGATACATTTTAAAACTGCTATAATCACCAGATATATAAAAACAACACAAACAAAAATAAAAAACAAACACTGTGAATTTAAGAGATAGTACATCTGCAAAACACAATGCAAATCGCCAAACAAAAGAGTAAAACAACAGGTAGTAGTTTCAGCCCACAGACACAATAACAGGGTTGATATGAATGTAAAAGCAGACCCCTTCTCAGATAGTGGAAGACTTGGGGCATAAGATCCTGAAAATAAAGCATTTTCATATTAATGGTTTAGGAATACTTGTTTTCCCAATGATGTGAGAGCGAAAGACATGCTTGCACACTGGTAGCGAATAGTACTTTATTCACAACATTATCTTGGGTCCTGTTCCAAAGTCCAACCGTTTCACCATCCTGCAACACAAAACAGAGAACGTTTGGAGAAGAATTATTATGAACAAGTCAGATATGATACAATCTACATCATTTTGGTCAATTACAGAGATGCACTGAAATTAATAGTGAGACTAACCCCTTATCATACAAGCCATTTGTGTTGGATGGGATTTCTGGGGTTTCCCGTGAAATACTCGGTGTACCCTGGCTTATCGCTGCACGGCTGGGTGTTTTCTCATGGATGTGTAACTCTCTGCATGATGCCAGCTTTGATTCAAGGTTCTGAAAAGAGAACAAAGGGACATAGAACTGTTATCAAAACTAAACCCCCCCCCCCCCCCCCCCCCCCCAACCCCCCCCCCCCCAACCCGGACAACCTCAGTTGAAAGAGTGTGAATTTTTGGCAATACCACAGTTACAGTGGACTACCCCAACTTTCTCAACAGCGTCCAACGATGTTAAGGGCCGATATCCTTGCAGATGTGGTGAGAGGAGTTCCAGTCAGACCTTCAACTGGACATGACAGATAAAAAATAAGTTAATAAAATCAAAACTCTTAAGTGTTAGAAATCTAAAGCTGGGAAATGTTCTTTTCTTTCTCTCCTTCCTTCAAATTTGTTCTTTCTCCCCATTCTTTCCTTTACCAATCCTTCCCTTCACTTAGTTGACTCAAAATTCTTGTATGCAAAATACAATGTTCTGCATGAAAGTAAATGGTTTAGTATCATTAAACTGCAATAACTCTGCAATAACAATAATGCACAGTGTGCAAAAGACATGAACAGAAAACTTTGAGTCACTCCAATGGATACTGTCCTTGGGCCAGTTAGGCGGCCCTTACAGAAATGTGTGGCCATGCTGTGTTTGTGCTCACTTCTGCTGTAGGAAGCGGAGGGGGTGTTGAATGCAGTCCCTAAGCCTGGAGGTCTGGAGGGTGTGGCGTGGAGAGATGGGAGGGCGGAGGCTACAACAGACGAGGGTCTTGCGGGTGTGGCCTTTGGCTTCTCCACATCTTTAGGAAGGCTGATTGATGGCTTGCGCTCCTGTTTCTGCTGAACATCCAGTTCCTGTCTTAAATCTGCCCCGAGGAGAATGGAGACCGCAAACACAATCAGCACACAAACACCGAATCTGTTAAAACATCGGAGACTGGCAAATCAGGTGATTATTCTACTGATTATCAACGAAAATGGAAGTTTGTCAGTTAGATACGAGGTGTATATGCAAAGAGGTTTCCCTTGAGTTTACCTCTGGCTTCGTCTTTTAATCTCTGTACTGATTCTAGAAGATTCTCTTTTTCATCAAGCTCACTCTCAAGGAAGGCATTTCTCTCTATAACATGATTCATTCTCTGCTCAAAGTCCTCAAGTGACATTATAGTCGCCCTATAAGAACATGATAGACAGGTCTTAGTAATAAATTGTTAAAGTCATAAATATCTATGACGTATGACATATATTCCTGGCAAAAGCACTAAACGCACCTCTTAGCTCTTTCCAGGTCATCGTTGGCTTGCTCTAACTCCCGGATATATTTGTGCAGGTGGTCTTTGATGGCTGTGGTCTCTGCCAGGTCTCCTTCTAGAGTCGAGATCTGCCTAATTGCCTCAGAGTGTTGCGTTTCATACTTCTCCTGTTAGCAAACAAGACAAAGGACCACACAAATAGAGGAAAAACAGACATTTGATGAGATAAAGAAAAACACATATGAGAAACTACACTTAAACTTACACTTTCTTTAATCCTAGTATTGTACTTATGTAAAATACTAGAACTAAAGAAATACAAATATCAAACAAAATAATAAACCACTATTCAAAAGTTGGTCATAATATACATGCTCACACACCCTCACCAAAGCTGTATTTATGTAATCAAAAATACGATAAAAACAGTAACATTGTGAAATATTATTACAATTTAAAATAACTCTTTTATATTTTAATTTATTTTAAAATGTAATTTATTCCTGTAATTGAAAAGCTGGATTTTCAGCAGCCCATTACTCCAGTCTTCAGACTGATGACCCAACAGAAATCATTCTAATATGCTCTTATTAATGTCGAAACAGTTTTTGCTGCATAATATTTTTGTGGAATCCGTGATACTATTTTTCAGGATTCTTTGATGAATAAAAAGTTCACAAGAAAAGCATTTATTTGAAATAGAAATATTTTGTAACATTATAAATGCCCTTGCTATTATAAATAGTCCATGCTAAATAAAAGTATTTTTAAAAAAAACTAACTAAAACTACAGTGTATATAAACATTTGAAGTCACTTTTTATTGCATTCATCCGCGACAATAAAGTATGTCTTTGAATTATCAACAATTGGGGGCTTTCTCAGCAAATAAAGATACAGGCAATTAATTGTGATTAATCAGCTGGCATGCAATTAGGGTTGCGCGATATACCGGTACTGGAAAAATACCGGTACATTGTATATTTCAAACGGTACAATATTATGATTTTGCTAATTTCCGGCAAACAGAGGAACAAGCTAAAACTTACGGTACATAACAATTAAGCTTAAGATAAAAAAAAAAACAAGATCATTTTGTTACTTGAATACTGATATAATGTAAATGCAAACTAATAGATCTGCCACTTGTTCTATGCAATGTGTTATTTTTATAGGAAAATTTCCCTTCTGGTATAATTCAATAATTGCTTAATTAAAAATGTTTTGATTGTATCACTTTTGTATCATTGAAAAGTGCTCTTTATGTTGTTGTTTACGCTTGAAAACAAGCAACACATCCGTTTCATGTGACCCAGCAACACAGGGTTTCATGCAGTGTTCTTAATCTTAGTTTTTAATTCAGATATCTTTTCAGGCTGCTTATTTGTCACCTATGGTATTGATTTAAATATCAATAACGAGGTATTTGATTCTGGTATTGTACCAAAGCCAAAACTGTGGTATTGAGTCATCCCTAGATTTAATTGTAGTCAACTGAAACACCTAACGCTATGAGATTATCCATTTAAATGTACCTTGACTTCGGTCTCTTTTTAAATGAATCCCACAACATGGCTTTACAGCCATGTTTTGCAACAAATGCCAAGTAAAAACATGAGTGAGCCTCCATGCTCCAGACACTGATGCAGAAATAAGCATCAGCTGATTTCCTCATCCTGAATTGGATCTCTGTTGTTTGTCTGTGAATGTGTGATTGTGTTCTCAGTAAGCACTGAAAAAACCAGACAGACATTCTGGATGTACACATTCAGCCAAAGAACATTCAAATGGCTTTTATCTGTGGTTATATGCTTACAAACCAACGTCAGTTATAGATTAAATTCTTATTCAAATATTAGATAAAACCCCATTAATGTGCTTTATGAGACATCGGTGTCACAGCTATTCACAGTACAGTTATTCAGCTTACAGCCTATTATGATGTTGTTCACATATGGTTCGAGCTAATAGATCAAACTGATGTATTAGAAAAATAAGCACAACATGCATACTATTTTTTCCATGTAATAATTTGCTGAGCCATCTTTTGCAGCAATGACAGCTAAATCAGGTTTGCAAACTGTTCGGATGTGATTTGGGTATGCTTTCATTTAAATCGACCTATAGTATAGTATTTTTTTTTTTTTTTAAGAGGATGGTGACGAAATATTGTGTACTTCAGTTATCTTTAGTCAGAGGCATGTATATTGTGACTGTGCCCCTGACTGTAATGTATTTGCAATCAACTGTAGTCATCTGCATTTTTGTTTACAAAAGTATGAGCTTAACTGGTCATAATAATTGACCCTTCGTAAAAACCCGCCCCCCCCTTAGTTACTGTTGCTATGTCCGACATGTCATGGCGTTCTCATGCCACACATCGTGTTCTGCTGCAATGAAAAATACATTGCAGAAGCTATAAGATGAGGGGAAACTTGACACCACGCAAACAGGGGGGAAATAGGGATTCCGTAGCAGGATATTCAGGTATGATGCATACAAAGTCTTAGCTTTCAAATTGTCATTTAAAAAAAACAATTCTATTAAAATATCAATACAGTCTTGTGGCTCTTTAATGTGTCATTACAAATCGCTGTAGCGCCTCAGTTCAAGCGCCACGTGAACCGACTCAATCTCTTTCTTAACTGTTTATAGCTGAAAAATAAATAACATGATTTTGTGGTTTAATGACATTCAGAATGGATACGGTTGCAACCGTGGAAAGCTTGTATTCAATGCATCTACCATTTTTTAAAGTTCAAGTCCAAACTGTGTTTATTACTCTCCTGTATGGTTGTTTGTCGTGACAACAATGCAGAGTTTCTGTGATGGATGCGTTCAAATTTCTCCCGTCAATATTCAAACTCCCAGCGAAGGGTAATCTAGCACCTTAGGTCAGCATTAGGTCAATGTATCATGGGCTCTCCATGTATCAGAGAAATCTAGTATGCTGGCGAGCCACACAAGTGACTGCTCAGCCAAACACATCAAAATCTAACAGCGACTACCATAAATCAGTTTATTAACCCTGTGTCTATGATGCACCACAGTACCTTGTAATTTTCTAGTTCCATGCGGAGTCTGTTGCTGGTCGTAAGAAGCTCGCGATAACGGGCATCACACTGCTTCAGCTCTGTCTCCAGCTCTGCCTCATAGTCTCGACTCATCTGCTGAAACTCCTGCAGCTCCTCCTGCGCCTCCTCAGCCCTGAACAAGCAGTGGTTCAATACGATGACTGAATGTCGGCTGTAAAGGAAAATCTAATACTTCGATTTATCCCAAGTGTTCAAGAACAAACATGGGCCCTGCAAAACTGCCTTACTTTTACTTAGATTCCTTTATGTCCCATGTAGATCAAATGTCATAATGAATGAAAAACAACACTTAAGCACCTTTGCTGGTATTTGGCAGCCTGTTCCTTCCAGTAGTCCCTCTCTTGTTCAATAGATGCAAATGTTGCAGGCTCGGGGTCACTCATTGCTGTTCAGTCAGGTTTACTGGCAAAATAATGGCCATCAATATATTACAAAACGTATTAATAAAAATTAATTGATTGCTAAAATATACAAATTATATAACATTGTATAAAAACATACATAGTTTAGAGTAGCACATTTATCAAATCGATTGTTGATGTGGTCAGCCAAAAGCATTCATACTGATAATGCTGAAGATGATAATACCCGAGCAAAATCTGTGAATCTTACTAGACTATTCGGTTACTGAAATTGTTTCTTGAAAGGATGCTCAACTTTTTTGTAATAGTAAGGGGGAAAAGCAGAAGAGGAAGGGCGTGTCTTGTGATGCTTTTGAAAACCTAAAGATATTTTCCCTCAGGCGTACAACTCACAAGTAGGCTACAACTTTAACAGTCAGTTTTTAAGGACTGTGTGACTTATTAGACTATCTGAAGACTGTTTAAGGATTTATAACCTAAGCTAAACTAACACCAAAAGTAATTCTCTATTTTAAAAATGCAATAAAGCGGTATGTAGTTACGTTTCGGATAAAATAAGCAAAAAGTCCCGATAAAGTAAACATTTTTAGAACACATCCACTTTCTATCACCATCACATGTAAAGACTTCAGTCTTAAATAGCGAACTTAACGTTAGTTAGCTAACAACAAACCGGCCACTTAAAGTTCTCAACAGCCGGCGGATTTAAGCTCCGACAGAAATCACTTTAATAACGAATGAATAAGACGCTGACATGTAACTTCAACTGTTTTATATTGAAATAACGATATGATTAACAGCGTGTTGCGCAGCGTTTTAGAGAACTATCACATCTCAATACTCAACCGAACTGATCAAACTAACGTTAACGTACCCTCAACTATTCTCAAGAGCCATCACGCTAGCTAGCAACTTAACTTACCTCCGGCTAATGCTCAAAGTTGCTTTCTTCCAAATATGTATTTAGTTCCTGTTAGAGATATGTTGAACTAAATAGTATGATTGCGATTCTGAGGATAAAATAACAACACTATACAAACTATTTTCTGGCACGTTACACTTCTGACAACGGGACTCTTCCGACTGTTGTGTAAAAACTCTCAGCTCGTGGTTTGTTTCATGCCTGCTTCTGATTGGCCGATTTGTAATGATGCCCTCATTTTGCAAGCCGTCGGTTGGTTGTTTGGATGCGTTTGTTTCAAGCGATCCTCCTTTATCAACCCCGGACACTAGAAGGCGCTGAAAATACTGCTCGACACCTCTAAAATATTAATTATTCACCGTAGCGATTAAACGTTTCGTTGCATAGTTTCTTTTCGAACGGTTCGAATCAGTCGTGATTCTTTTACGTCATGGCGTAATTTACGTCATGACGTGGTACCGTACATTCCTTCCATAACGTGGCAGGGTTATTAGAGCAAGTTATTCTAAATTCAGCATTTGTCCAGTTGCGTGTTTTTTAATAATAATGTTTACTGTAATTCCATGTTTCACAGTTCAGTTAGAAGCATTCGTGATTCAGCTCTTAAAACAGTCATTTAGAAAATAATTGCATTACATTGAACAATACTAATTTATACAATACTAACAATACTCTCTGTGTGTGTGTGTGTGTGTGTGTGTGTGTGCGCGCGCGCGCGTTTTTGTGACAAAGGTATGACATAGGTATTACAAGGAGAAGGTGACTTTTCAGGACATAACCCCATGTCCCCACTTTTCAAAACGCTATAATACACAGAATGGAGTGTATTGAAAATGCTGAAATAGCAAAAAGATCTGGGAGGGGTAGGTGTCGGGGAGGGGGTTGGTAAAGGGCAATAGGATATATTCGGTTGTACAGTATAAAAACCATTACCCATGGGGATGTCCAAACTTTTCTTCAAAATAAAATACTGTGTGCTGTGTTGTGTGTTGTGTTTGGTAGGGTCAACCCTGGGCATGAAGGATGAATTAGGATTTGGATTTATCGAACGAATGTAAAAAGAATAAAAATAAATACAGAAAATAATAAAAGAAAAAAAAGGTATTTTTGTTTTAGTAAACATAATTCAATTTTAAAAGAATAGTATTGGTTTTATCAAGTAAATTATTCATTTATTTTCCAGTCATTACACTACATTGATTGATTGATTGTAGGTTTAGTCCTACATGTGTGTTTAATGTGTTATAATTATAACGTTATCCTTCGAAACAATTTTTCTCATGTGTGTTGACAAAACTGTCATACAATCATGAGCATTTTTAGTAACTTAATTTTTGATACGTTTTATTTATGAACTTGCTTGCTGTTCGGATTCCCAAATTCTCGGTTGCTCTTATACTGCGGTTCTCGGTTCAATGAGTCGAATGCAGACCGATTCAGTCCAATTCGTAAACGAATCGTTTTGTGCATGACATGTAACTAGATCAAATGAGGAGACCCAAAAACCGATTCGTTCATGAATCAGGCGTACTTATTACTACTGCTGCTTATAAAAAAATAATAAAGCGAGAACATAAAGAACATTAACATCTTTTCTGGGGAAATATATAAAGCAGCTACTCTTAGGTGCAAAGTGCCCCAATGAACACACTCATCAGTACGTTATAACAATATTAACAATAATTGACAAATAACCGAATTCATTAAATCATAATCAATAAATAATGATGTACTGGTAGACAAACACAGTGCTTCATATTTTCCCTCTAAATGTTTTTATATGTCTGACCTACATATTTGTGCTTTTTCAGTATTCTGCAGGTCTCATATGCAGCGATTCAGTTTGGGCTGAATTAATTCTGACCTCTGATGACCTCAGCGGTGAGCATTTAAAGCCATTTTAATTTGTAGGGATTTTTACCGGGAACAAAACAACAAAAAACACTTACAACAGGAGGCACATCTATAGACTGTACACAAAAATATATAACATCTCTCATTTCACAGGAAAAAAGAAACATTATATAAATAAATCAAACATTCAACTCAGAGTTCCTATGAAATGGTAACACAGGACTGCGTATGAATTCCTTGCTCAGGTAGCAGAGGTCTGCCATGGCTCATTTGGGTCATTGCTGTATGGACCATCTTCTGCTTGATGACAGGCACCCAGACAAGTCCAGTGACCAGGAACATCAGCCCCACAGACAAGAATATAGGTCCTACTAAATAGGGCACATTGCCCACCTGGGTGAAGTACAACAAGGACAGTGCAGTGCCCGTGCCAAACAGAAGACCCCCAATGAAGATGGCCAGGGCTGGCTTTTTAAAGTGACTCCAGCCACATTTCACTCTTTTGTGGGATGCCTTTCCAGGACATGAACCAGCTTCATCAGTCTCCGTTCGCACAGATATGCTGGAATGCATCTTGATCTACAGAAATGTAAGACCACCAATATAAACTCAGCCTTAGGATTCAAAACAGACACAGAAAACTAAAAAATATTGCTTTTATAGAAAAATCATTCATAGTCACTTAACTATACAAATCAAAAAATGAAGTACACTTACTTAGAAAGCTCAGAGCCCATCAATGGTTATACAGAAGCTCTTGTTCCACTTCTGCCTGCCAGTTACTGTATTTATCCACAAAATACAGTGGAGAGAAAGCCACTCCCTGTGGGTGTGTCAGTATGAACATCTGGAGCTGGACCACACTGCCCTATTTGTGTCTCAGAGTAATTGCACCAACAAATACAAAAATCACATTGCAACCGGTTTAAGCAAAAGGCTAAAGATAGTTCATAAACCCATCTTTTACAGGACAAGGGATTTATACCATCTACAAACACTGAAAATATCATTGCAGTTTGCATACGCAATGCATTCAGTGATATAGGAATCAGTAATGCATAATGCTTAGGATTTCTGTCTTTGACTAAACATTAAAAAAATAGAAATGGAGTCCAAGTCAAATAAGAAATATAGCAACAACACAGACCAAAGCATTTTTTACAAAGGGCTTACCAAGACATCTTTATAATCAACAAATTTCTATCACATTTTCAAATTTTTTTTTTAATGAAGAAACTCCATCATATAGCACAAAAGAATTCAACAATTACATTTTTCCCCAATTTAATATTTTATTGTCATAGAAGATGCTTTAATAACGTGAACACGCTCATGCACTTTGCAAGAACGTTATGTGAACAGAAACCAAAATGGGAATAAACAATGGGAGACATGTACAACCAAGATATTAACATTTTGGTTTCAATTGATTAATCATTCGAACTTTACTGCTCATAAATCACTTTATGTTAACAAGCAAATCTTGGTCCACATACATTTACTGTATCTGCTGCCATTATATTTCTCTGATGGAAGCAAAAAGAAAAATTCTAAAAATAAAAAAGTTTGGAAGAGAGCTAGATCTCTTGCCATTTAACATGTGCAGATGGATGAAGAACAGGTCATGGGGGAGAACCTAAAACAATGGCATCGCTGAGCTTTCAATATGAGAAAGCTGACCCATGGGACTTGATTTCATTTTCCCTGTGCTTAAAAAAAGATTTCTTTAAGAGAAGTTTTTTTAATGCTGGTCTTCGGGAGGCGGAGAGGATAGAAAGGACAGGAGGGCTTATGATAGGGTCTGCGGCTGAAAGCGCTCTACCTCCGCCGCGGTCAGTCGTTTCCGAACCACCAATATTCTTTCAGTCCTTTTGCAACAGGGGTATTCAACACTTTCCCAATGGCAATGGTTTTCCCTAAAAGACAAGACATTGACAAAACACATCTAAAATAAAAAAAATCCAAGTGTAACGACAATTGGGAGATGCTTTTGCAATAATGGCCCATCCCTTCATTAGATGTGAAGCGTCCATGTGCATGGGAAAATATGTTGAAGGTCTCAAGCAGATGGCCCGATGTTCCAGGGAAGCAATGCACACATGGTCCTGGTTTGACGAAGCGGGGTAGGTTTTGCTCTTGTCCCCGTCTTTTTGGTTACCAGACAGATTAAGGCCTGTAAGGGGCCAGAGGCACATTTAAACCACTTTGATACACAACTGTAAATGAGGGCACTCACCCGAGCTAAAGTCTACAGGCTTATGGTCAGATTTACACCATAAGAAAATTTCTGCACAAACACTAAATATGTGTTAAAAAAAAAAAAAAACATTTGCAGCCATTACCGTAATTTTCACTTCTTCAATGCAGGTGTGGATTGAAGAACTGCATTGTAACCTGGGCAGATGATTGACTTGTGTTCAATGATGACTATCTGAGATGGCAGAGACAAAAGCACAATTAATATGTAGTACTGCAAAACAAAAACAAGAAAACGGAGTAATCATATTGACAGAACTGAACTTGTATTGAAGCTGGATCATTCTTTTAATTACAGTGGAGTTCACTGACCTGGGCATCAAAGGTGCGACCAGTGTGGCAAAGGTTCTCAGCATTGCAGAGGATGAAGCCTGGCAAGATCTCCTCCTCTTCAATGCCTTTGAGTCGCAACTTCAAGTTCTCTCCCGGACCAGCATCATCGGTTTCAACATCGTCAGAAAGCAAACTCAGCAACTCTACAGTGTGCTGCACACAGATGAGACGGGCACAGATATGTCAGTCAATTCTTGCCACAAAACCTGATGTTTTAAAGGGTTACGTTACAATAATCTTACCCTGTTGGGCATCATCACAAGTTGCTGAGCTTTGCTGATTGATCCCGACTCCAATTTCCCCAATATCACAGTGCCCATGTCCTGCAAAATCACCAGAAGCATATTTTTTAAACAAAACCATGTGATGGGACATCAGATTTTCTAAATCAAACATCTAAAAAGGAAAGTCATGCATGACATATGATGAACTTCAAAGTATTCATACAGTTCAAGATGACGAGGGGTAAAAATTATATACTTTTTTTTTTCTCCACCTCTCCACTCTACATACCTTATATTTGTCTACTATGGGTAACCTGACTGGTCCATCACTTGATCTGCTGAAGTTTGGCAAACTGTCCAGATGTGGAATGAATGGTAACCCTCTGTCCATAATACACAATAGTGAGACACATTATTCATGTACTTTTTATGATATTTAAAGCAGTGGTTCTCAACCAGGGGGCCCCGGACAATCAGGACATCTCAGCCAAGTTCTAGGGGGGCCCCAGTAAGTACTATAAAGCCTATGGTAATAGAACTACATTTAAATATCACATAGGAGAAAACATAATAATAAACTGACATCATATTTTTGAGCTTATTAATTCTTATTACAGAAGCAACAGAGGCATGTTTCAGCTTAGAAGGGATGGCTTGGTGTCAAAAAGGTTGAAAGCCAGTGATTTTTTTTATACTTGTTAAAAAGCATTCAAACAAAAACTGAATAACCGCAAATCCACACTTACGTATACCAAGGGCAGTACTCCGCTGGCTCCTTTAGATTGGCCCCATTAAGTCCCGAACATGGCATGAAATGAACATCTTTCCTGGGGTTGAACCCGACTTTCTTTAAAAACGGAACAAGTTTCTCCTTGCATTCTTCGTACCTGTGTGCAAACAGTATAAAAATATTAACACTCAATACCCTTTTTTTCATAAAACCAAATAAAACACAATAACAACAGTCTCTGTATATAAATGTCCATCTTCTGACCTATCCAGACTCCAGTTCACTGTTGGATCATCCATTTTGTTTACAAGTACAATCAAATGCTTGACTCCAGCAGTTTTGGCCAACATGGCATGCTCCCGCGTCTGGCCTCCTTTCTCAAAGCCCGTTTCAAACTCTCCTTTCCTTGCAGAGATTACCTTCAGATAGAAATAATGAAAAATGAATTCAGAGACTGAAAAGAATGAACAGGCAGTAGTTTCTGGTCTGTGAGTGAAAGTCAAGCCTTTTGAGACAGACAAATAGCGCCCTCTACTGAGTCATTAACACATTCAACCTGCTCACAGCTCATGCTACTCACTGTTCTTTTTGAGTGCCTACTCAATGCTATAACTCACCAGCACTGCCAAATCAGCCTGTGAAGCTCCACCAATCATGTTGGGCACGAAGCTTTTGTGGCCTGGTGCATCCAGAATGGTAAAGTGCTTTTCCTCGGTCTCAAAGTATGCACGTCCGACTTCCACAGTCTTTCCTTTGTCTCTTTCCTCCTGGTTTGTGTCAAGGGCCCAAGAGAGGTACCTGAGAAAAACCATTAACTATGAAAAACTGCTCCACCTTAGGCAAAACAAAACAAAAAAAAAGTACTGAAGTGTTATGAGCTTAAGCTGTATTTGGAGGGAATCTGTTTGACTACCCACCAGATGTTCTGGTAAATAAACTTATTAACTAAGCTAATTACCAAGTTTCCCTGTTCTTCTCCTTGGCTTCTCTCTCATACTTCTCCAGAGTTCGTTTATCCACCATTCCTGTTAAATACCTGTGGAGGAGGGGCAGAATATAAGCTATCAGAAACGTGGGACGGAAAAAACAACAATATCTGCTAAAAAACACTGCAGCAAAATCAATAACTCACATGATTTGTCCTCCAATAGTTGACTTGCCAGCATCTGGAGGAAAATGAGATTAGAGAGAGACAGGGTGAGGCCAGGACAGATAAAGACGGTAAAATTCTGTTCTCTAAAGACATTTTAAAAGGTGTTCCCCATGATGCTCTTGAGATACGTTATGAACTGAGATGCCTTGATGGTAACTGCTGACCTGCCAACCGTGGAAATTGGGGGGGGGAAGGGGTGTAGTGGTGGTAAACAGTTTACAGTTTTTTATTGTTTATCGTAACGGTTTAGTTCATTTTTGCTATTTAGTTTTTTTTTTATGCGATTTAAAACAGAAAATAAAAAAAACTCCAGTACACTTCTGTATAGGGTTGGGCGATATGAGCAAAAATTCATATCTCTGTATTTTTTGACTGATTTGCGGTATACGGTAGCCTATATATTTCGGTATTTTGGATTTGGATTAAACAAATAAAGTGAATGTAAGCATGTAAGCATATATTATGTGCAAAAAAGGGTTAAAATCACATTACATTGTAACACTGCAATCTAAAAACAAAAATAATCCTTTTAAAGCAGAAGTTAAAGTTACTAAACTAAAAATGTAAATAAAAAGCACAGACTAATTGAGTATAAAGGCTATTTTGATTACCCCGTTACACTTTACAGTTAGTGCTATCATACAAATACACTTACTTGTAGGTTTAAAATTCTGCATACGTCACATTTATTGTCCAACTACAAATATTTCAGCAAAATGTATATTTTAGTCAGTTATTGCGCTCCTATTTCATTGAGCTCTGTCTGTTTGGCACGAATGCCTGCGGCGGCGCTCATTCTAAATGAAGTCTGTGGAGTTTAGCGGAGAATCGCAAAGCAAAAGTTCATGCACTTCAGACAGCAAAATAGAAATATTTCCATGGCTTTTTTAACATTTACAGAAGGAGAATATACCTGTGAAATGTAAGTTATGCATTAAGGAAAACAGCACATCTCACACACAGTAAACAGCGCGTCTCTGTCTGCCTCACACGCCGCATTTCTGTCAGACAATGACTGGGGCGAGCTGGAGCCGCTTTGAACTGAAACTTATAAACTACTAGGGAGAATAAAACGCAGAAATTATGTAAATGCAAAACCAAAATAAAAACGCTCTGATTGGTTGAACTCTTCTTTTTCTGTTGCTTGTTTTGAATACTGCGGGTCACTAGATTTTTGCGTAGTTTAGAGTGACAAATCGTACCAGCGTACTTTGTGGTCAAAATGCGTAGCCGCTATGCAAACTGCGTACAGGTTGTCAGGTCTGTAACGGATTAATATTAAAGTGGTTACATAACAAATCCAAGCAAATTAGAGCCAAGTACAAAAAATGAGATGAATGAAACTGTGACGTTACTGGAACTGCTTATTTTGAGAAACTGAAATGAAAGCTAAAGATAAAAAGTTAAAACACCAAAACTTTCAAGAAATGGCATGAAGATCTTGCCAAGATATATATTATAATTCAGCATAATGCCAACAACCTCGGCTATATATTAAGGAATCCAAAACAAGTGAATAATATAATCTCAATAAACTAAAATACATTTATTTATTTAAAGTACCTAAAACTAAATCTGGCCGGAACATTAAAAATATTTTCATGAGAATCAACCCAAAAGTAAACAGTCCTTGAGGAGTTTAAACAGGACACTGGCATCAAATATATCATGTAAATGCAGTATGCAAACACTAACCGACATGGCCAATGAAGACCACGTTAACATGTTCCTTCTTGGGGGCATTTGGCTGTGTGGGGACTACTTTAGGTGTTGGCACTACTTCTTCCTCTTCCATTCCTTCCTCTTGAGGGGAGTCTTCATCAGCCTGACCCCGATCTCCTCCAGGGCTGCCTCCTGGCTCTGCCTCAGCTTTGCTAGGCTCACTCCCTTTCTGCTCCCAGGTGTCATCTGTTGCCATCTCTGCATCACCGTTCTCCATGGGCGAAGCTGATGTCAAAGGCAACACGATCATTTTACACTGTTTATCCAATCACTGTTGGTCTTGTCAATAACAGTCGTTTCCTTTCTGACTAATACTGCTGTGTTTGGTGTCAACATAATTGTGCCTAAAGGCTATTTTGAACCACAACAAAAGGCACAATCAAGATGACATGAAAACAAAATCAAAAAAATATAAAAGCAACAAACCACTAGAACATTTAACATTTTAACTACAAAGTTTAACAAACACAATCGCTCTTCTTTTATAATAATGAATCCTTGTGTCTATTAGTAAGGTGAAGGTCTGTTCTCACCAACATGAAAATGCAATATAATGCGTAAAATCTGGCAAACAGGCAGAATGAAAATGCAAATTTACTCTGACAGTTGGTGGCGCTGGAGTAGAAACTCGGCTCGGTATGGCACGGCTCGGCACGGTTTACGTTTCCACTGCAGTTCAGTACCGCTTTAGAGTGGGCGGGATTATTCACATGTCGTTATAGTTGCGCCGCCTCTACTACCACGACTCCTAAAAAAAAAATTAATTCCGCGTCAACCCATCAAGCTCTCACTGGATCCGCTCCTCTGCTATCAACGAGAGGAACGTCTGTACTTCCTCGACAGACAACAACACTTTTTGGTTGTTAAAAAAAAAAAAAGTGCGCTCGTTCAAAACAGTTGCATTCGATCCTTCGCTGCTGTGCTGATTTAAATCTAGTGGTTCTTTTGTGTTTCTGTCGCAAGTTCAGTGACGCAGGTAGTTACGATTCTCTCCGCCCAATCCGTGATCAGCAGAGTTTACACGTCACGTTTTGGTAACGGTACGGTTCACTTGGAACCCCAACCGAGGTGGTACTAAAAAAAGTACTAGGTACTGTACCCAGTGGAAAACCCCCAAAAAGTGAACCGTACCGAGCCGTACCGTGCAGTACCATGCAGTGGAAAAGTGCCATAAGAAACACCCCAGTTCACAAATCACTATGCAACTTTCCATTTCTGATACCAGTTTCTCACTGAGAAGAATGTTAAACAATATTTGTTTCAAACAGCCATTCAGATTTTTCCCTTCACTATGGCGTTTATTGAACTTCACCTAAATACACCATAATTTGGCTAAATACTCGACTCATGAGTGCCACCAAGTCATGGTTTTATGTAACAGCGGCAGCTGGGCTTATGACCAAGAGCACGGTTTGTATTGGTTGAACAGGTTTTTTTGAACACGTTCTTCTGTTCAAGTTCTGCTAAAACAGAAGCATTAACATGTTAATTCAAATTAAAATGTTTATCACATTGAATTATTCACACAAAACATCCATCTCGGTGTGAACAGGACTCGTGTTAGCTCGTTGGAAACTGGAATGTGAGCAAGCACAAGTTACTAGCCACAGACTCATCTGTATGTTTATTATCATTATTACAGGGATGTGAAGCAAACTGTGGTTGTGTGTCTCAGCATTTACTTACCCTCAGGCTCTGACACTTCCACATTGGCATCTGCATCGGGACCTGCAGGAATATAAAATGCCTCTTTTTACAGCTGTAATTACACAGGACAGTCAAGTTACTAAGAATAATAGTCTTAAAAGGGAAATTGCATGACAACATTCAACACATTTACAGACAACAATCTGCACTGTGTAATTGTAGTAAGTGAATGGCATATCTTCCACTTGTGGTAAGACAAACAGTTAAAAGGTCCTCCAACAACCTCCCATGTTTTTGACCAAATGGCCATTTTATTTTGTAACATGATCAATTATCGAAATAAATACACAGGCTGAGTACCATACATTGCGGTGTTAAAAACGAACTCTCTTTAGAGTTTTTGTTTTACTCCAATAAGCTTGGAAAAGTTTAATAAGCAGATCAGATCACATCACTGCGTTTACCTCCATTACACGCTACATTGCTCTTTCTCAGAAGACCTCCAGTGTGTACCTTATAAACACAATGTATTCAAATACAACAGCTGACACACAGCCTTCAGGCAAGAGTTTAGAAACTTTGCTGTAGTGAAAACATTTAGCTGCCTTGACAATAGCCAAACTGTGGTGGTAAGTACTTCTGCATTTGAACAGATGATGGTGAACATGTCCAGTTTTCTAGCGTCGTGATTTAAGCGGATCAGGCCAACAACTGTCTTTCATTGTTACACTATAACAGCTCAACACATAATGGTACATCACGTTTGCAGTAAGACAGCATGGGGGCCAAACCCCACCCTTAAACAATCAGCCAAAAGAGGCCCCTCAAACAAAGCAGTCAAGCAAGGGGAAAAATGGTTGTTTATGAAGCGCCAGGCCTCTCTCTGATCATCAGTATTGATGATATGGTCATGCAAACAAACGCGAGCACCCTTAGAGCAAGTTCACGTGCGTTAATAATAAGGCGATAACATGTCTAAAGTTGTCAAATTAACCAACAGATTACCCGAATACACTTTTAATTCTTTACCACCATCCAGTTATATATTGTTATTCGTCTAAAATGGCTTTACAAGCACCTACACACAAAGTCTCCACCAAACTGAAACACTTTCTAGCACGAGCAACTGTTGCGGTGTTAATGAACACTTCTTATTCACGTCAAGAAAGTTTTTCAGCTTGTTAAATCGCAAATTACACGTTGGCCCCGTTTCCGCTTCGAGCCGTTGACGGCAACTCCGGTGTACGTTAGCATCCATGCTAAGCTTATGCGAACAAGCGTGTGTGCGGCTAACAGCTAACGCGGCTAACAGTCGTTAAATAACCGGGAACTCACCCGCTGACTCCACCGTTTCCGTGGAGCTCTTCTGTTGAAAGATCGGGATGAATTCCGCAGCGTGCACGTTGGGGACAAACGGCTTGGCGTCCACGTTTAGGCTGGCAATAAAAGCCTTGGAAAGTTGCTCGTCGACCTGGGCCTCGCCATCGTCCTCCTGATCCCAGGAATCAGGGGCAGTGTCTATCGCGTCCATCGCCACACAGCTGCTCCACACACACGCGCTTTAAAGCCACGGACTTGATCACTTTCGTGTCCGGCCTTAGCCGCTGTTAAGGTCACCCCGTGCGTCGTGAAAACTTTGTTAGCGGACTGTGGCCTTCCCCCCGTTCGGTTGAAATCAAACAGCCGGTGTCTCTCAGCGAGGGGCGAGAGAAAAGGGAGGTTTGACTAAGCGCTCGGAATGAGTCCTCCTCGTGTGTGCTGACGACTCCCCTGACCTCGCGGAGCAACAGCGAACGGGATTCTGGGAAATGTAGTGGTTTTGCCTCTGAAAGAAAGCGAAAGGCGCCTGAGCGGTGTCGATAATAAACTACATTTCCGCATTATGGATGAACCCGATCGTTTGCTGACCTCTTTTAAAACTACTAGCCTATTTCCGTTCACCGCAACTATAAAACATGTTTTTAAATAAGTGTTTAAATTTACTTTTAAAATGTATTTGAAGCTTAACTTTAAAGGCTTTTAATGATGTGATAAAGCACCAGTTTTCAACTAACTGCTTAAATTGTGTAAAAGTTCAGGACAGTTTTGGAAAAAAAAAAAAAAGCTCATTTTTGTTTTAGTACCATTTTCTTTATTGTCATGTGCATAACTGCTCATTGTAAAATAAAATCGTAATTATAAAAACCACTCTATTCTTTCTTTTGACACAACATTTCAAGTAAGCACTTATCTCCCCCAAAGAAAAAGAAAAAAACAATGATTTATTGCTGAATCATTTTGAAAAGATGAGCAGATCTACAATTACATTATTCAGTAAGAAAGCACAGTTATGAAAAGAGCACCTTATGCCCCAAAAAACATGGATGGATGTGTTCTAGCTGTAGTGAATTTACTTCTCATGAATAATTCACACAATATTCATATGCTAAATTAAACTACATTTCCATTTTTTGTATGTGCTAAAACAATTAACATTGGTGTTAACAACAAATAAAGATCTTCATTTCAGTACATTATATTTAGCCTTCATACACATCCAAAAATGTAACGATTACTCAAAAGAGACATCTCTGAAACATTATTCACAGTGAGAACAGTATATGATAATCTTTTCACTATTGGTAAAGCCAAAAGTGCTGGATGGATATCGGTTTGATTTAATAAACTTATTTGAGACTTATAGCAAATGTTACTCATCTCTAAATAGCCTAACGTCCTCCAAGATAATTATTTATAGAATAAATAAATATTCTGCTGTTCTGATTAAAGTGTGACATTCTGTACATAAAAGTGCAATAAGGCTATCGTTTGATTAGAAACAGCTGCATGAGTCTTCAAGCATCAACCTTCTTTCTCACACGTCTGCCTGTGGAGAGTACATAAAGCAAGACCAGCTTTTGGCAAACAAGACATTTTGACATTAATGTACATGACGGTAAGGCCACAATAGCCCTTTCGTTGTGTAAATAATGTGTGGAAATGGATCAGAAAAACCTGTTAGACAGGCTTATAGATGACAAAGATAAGCGTCCAAAACCAAAACGTAACGGCTGTGTCACCCACTATGGAAGGATATACTGGCAGTGCACATAAAGAACTGTGAGGAGACCCTGTAATATATGATTAACCAAACCTTAAAAATGTGCAACTGATTACGAGAAGAAAAAGGGACGTATATTCAGACATTATTTCCATGAAATTCCAGTGTTTTGTTATTTGCATTTAAAGCTGCTTCTTTTCCTTAATTGCAAGAGTGGTTTGCTCAAGGCATCAAGGTCACGGATGCATATTCCTCCGTGAGACAAAGCCAACCTCTGGGACATTCCTTTAGGAGTGATCTTATCTAAGGGCGTCTACACTCTCTGTCTCTTGTCCCTCTGGTACACGCTGGTCTGATGAAGCCGTTTCCGCCACTATGTCGACATGACGCTCCTGAGGGACCTCTGCCTCCTCCGCATCACTGGCCTGCACGGGTGCCGTTTCCCTGAACGATTCTTCGAGCTGGCTGACAGAGCTGGTATCACTGACAGAGTCTGAGCCCGCTCCCTGCCGCCGGAAGAGTTTTTGGCCTGTGAATCACATGGTTTGATTAACCTGAGAGTTCTGTAAACATCAGTGTAAGACCAAATGTGATTTAATTATGTTGTGGACACAAAGTAATTAGGGTCACACTGATCTTAGATCAAGATGTTACCGTTACCTGGAAACCGTTTGGTGACGGACTTGGGGGAATCGAGGGAAGCTTCTTTATTCATCTGGGCTTTTATAGAATAAACGGGCTCGGTGCTGTCCAGGCAACCTATGGAGGTAAAATAGATGCTATAAAAACCTGAAAGCTACAATTAAACTGATATTTATTTGACATTTTTGTGCATTACAAACTTTAAAGCATCTATACCTTCAGCTAGGTTGAACGTTTTTCCTTTGACAGAGGCCTGAACTGGGGAGAACCAGTTAAGCACAGAGCCCACCAGAGGGATCTGTCGAAGTACACCCTGAAAAGTAAAAATTTTTTATGGTTTCATCAGAAAATTATTACAATTATATAACCAGCATTGTTGAAATGGAAAATTGATTTCTGAATGTTTTAGTATTTGGTTTGTCTTGATCAGGATCCCACATGAGTCACATGCAAAATATCACATATTAAAATATTTGACCTATAAATCAAGTGAAAGAAAAAAAACTAAGCAAACCAAAATTCCCTTGATCTTTTGACATATAAGAGGTCATTGTACTATAAAAACATCCTGTAAGTTTCAGAACTCAAATCTTTCTCGTTAGTCTAAAAAATAGCAGATTGAAGCCAATCTGCCAAAATGACCAAAAGTCATCATCAACGCCTGCTTGTACATCGCTGCCCGTTCAGCCCCGCCCACCGATTTGCACATGTAGTGTGAATAACGAGAGGCGAACACAGGTCTACGCAGAAACCAAACGATAAAGATGCTTTGAAGACAACAAGACACTTTGCAGTGCCACACTGTGGAAAAACAGTCATTGCATTGCCTTCCTTCTGATCCCAACATTAGGAAAGAGTGAATTAACTTTATTTTTAATGAAGATCCAGACTGCGTCAGTAAGAACTTGGTCCTTTGTTCACTTCATTTCACTGCGGATCACAGCATTGGGCGTTTACGTCCGAGTCTACAATCCACCACGGCTATTCAGATAGAGAGTTCTGATTAGGGTTTTTTTTTTTTTTTTTAAAGAAAAATCTTGATAACATAAGTGTACCAAGGTACAAATAAAAAACAACGGCAGTTCATGACCCCTTTAAATATTTCTCGACCACTTTATGCCATAAAGTTTATTTGGTTAATTTTACAGGTTTGAATGAGATCTTGTGACCTCAGACTTTTGGAGCCCGCTGTCCACCTAGACATATTCACTCACCTCCTCCATAAGTTTCTCTTCATTTGCTTTCTGAAGCTGCTGCTCAGCTTCCTGTATGCCTCTTCTCACAACCTCCGTCATGTTCTCAAACAACTAGCCGCAAACATACACAGATGCATTATATCTTCTTATGTTTCTGATTTTCATTTTCTGCTTCAATTATTAAACACCTGTCCAAAGCAAAAGTCAGTGCAAACCTTTCCACTTTCCTCAATGTCTCTTCCAATAGATACTACAGTTTCCACCAACTCTGCCACATCCAGGTCTTCTGTTGCCATACCAATAAATATGCAGTTTTTCTCCTCACAAAACTCAGGACCTGCACACAAGACAGGGTCACTGAGTTCATGTGAATTACACCAATTCTACAACTGTCAATCATAAGACCATCAGGAATTTACCATCAGAAAAGTACAGGTCAGTATCCAGCTCCATCAGCTTCTTAAGCAAGTCACTGTTGATCTTCTCCACACTGTGATGTCTCTTGTCTTCATCCAGGTCTGTGGTTCTGGCCTCATACCTTTTGAAAAACAAACAACAAACAAAAATAACCTGTTTAACACTGTGGAAACTTGCAACAATGCGAGTTTCCTTCTTCTCCGAGTGAGGAATAGAGGATATCAGGGTCACTGTATCCTTTTATCTCAGCTAGCAGAATAGGTCACATTTTCGATATCCAAAGAACACAAAACTGACGTGTGTATACCTCAAATGCACTTTGGATCAAAGCATCCATCAAATGCATGAATGTAATGTAAAATTTGCTGTAAACTGATGCAGGTTTAACTCCAGAGTCTCACCTCACACCTCCAAGACCAGGCCAGCTCTGGTCCTCAATGTACGAGAGTGAAGCTTGTTGTAGAACCTCATCCTTGAAGTCCTGTCTGAAGCGTAGGGTGCAGCTCAGCACTGGGATCATCTCTCCCAGCTTCTCCACCAGTGCAGCCACGTCATTCTCCTGAGTGCCAAGAGCTACACACATATACAGCATTGTTAGCATTAACATGTTAACATGAATTGGGTGTCACCACTGCAATACAACTGACAATTCATAAAATCAATGATACTTTTATATCTTTGTGCACTAAGGAACTAAGGACAGAGAATAGTCCACTCAAGCCCCTATTTTTGCAGAAATGTTTTTATCAATCCTCTCTCTCACTCTCTATTTATTTATATATTTATTCAGAAATCTATCTAGCCAATTTCTTCTGATTTATTCCTTGCACCTATTTAATATAGGCTTATTAAAATGTCTAGAGCTTGCACATAACCCAGGATTTCTTAAATTTATAATTAGCTCCATCATGTATGCCTCCAGTTCTTAAGTCAGTATGGCTTGGGCCTGAACATTGTGTTAGCATTCCCGATTTTAAATGTCTCCCAAATGTCTTACCTGCAGCGGTCATGAGGGGGCTGAAGCGAACACATGTGCCCTCATCTTCCAGCTCAACCACATCCACACCACTTAGCGGAACCTGCTGCGCCAACTGGTCACCCAACTGTCAAATCAGATCAAAGCAGTCGGGTGACTCATTTGTAAGAAAATGATCTCGGCACTCTATTATAAATGCTCACAATTCAGCCTACTTATTTCTCCTAATACATTGTGAGTAAGAGAAGCATTTACCCATCTGTTAAGGGCATCAAGGATATCTCTTTCCCCTTCAAGATAGCCTTCTACTGAGCCACCACTTGAGGCTGAAAATGAAAGTTTTGTGGATTTTAGTCAATATCTCTTAGTATATACATGCATAATATTTTTGTAGAAACCCTTTTATAGAAGGTTAAAAAAGAACAGCATTTATTCAAAATCTTTTGAAACAAATGTCTTTACTGCCACATTAAAGATGCAGCCTGTAAGTTTTGCCTCTTTGTCGCCATCTCTGTTTGAAACCTGCAATTGCAAGTATTTGCGGAGTTATTTTCTTAAAGGGGTCATATGATGCGATTTCAATTTTTCCTTTCTCTTTGGAGTGTTACAAGCTCTTGGTGCAGAGATAAGATCCCTTAAGTTGCAAAGACTAATGTCTCAAAATCAAAGAGATATTCTTTATAAAAGTTAAAGCCCCATTCACACCAAGAACGATAATTATAAAGATAACGATATTAGCGTCCACACCAGCGAACGATATCGTCTGTGTATTCTAAGCGCACGCGCGTCTGACTCTTTAAATTCTCGAGCTTGTTACAGCAGGATGGATTTTGATTGGCTGTCAATGTTTCTATCGTTCATCAGCTGGAAAAAATCATTCTGAAAATGATTCCAACGATATCGTTTCTCTGTGCCTTTATCGTTATAGTTATAGTGTGGACTCTGCAATTCTTTAATATTGAGAACGATTTTTAAAACGATATCTTTATCGTTATCTTTATAGTTATCGTGCTTTGTTAATGGGCCTTAGAGTCAGCCACACCTACCTAAAACTGCTCGTTCTAACACCCCCCACATACCTACATCACTGTGTGTGAAGATTTGCATAACACCGCCCAAATGTTCACGCAAAGAAAGAAGGCGTAACTTTTATTCTCGCTGTAGTATTGTTGTTGCTGCCGCTGAAAGCGAAACTACTTTGATTGGCCTTCCAAAAGAGGACGATATCTGCTTCGTCATGCCTGGAGCTGATCCGTGCTGGTTGCTGAGGAAATACTACAACTTTGCGCTGTGGATCGCCGTATCGGCTTTCACCGTGGACAAAGCGGAATCCATCCCTGGGTAGTCACATGTGTTGCCGCAAGTCTCTTTTCGTCTATCCGCCGTCCGACCGTCTCAAGCCCGCCGCCCTCTTAGCCTCTAGCCCTCCGGCCGTTCCTACTCTAGCCCCACGGCGTTCCTCCTTTCTAGCTCCGTGTGTGAGGCCTGTTTTCGTGTGAAAGCGAACCTACTTTGCTTTCTAGTCGATGTCCCATTTGTGGAAAGCCAACCCGTGGTTAAGTTGTATCTACAACACTGTTCTAGAACACTTCAACCCAAATATTCCGATGTTTTCAGCACATTTTATGGAGGACCGTTTCCTGATCCTGGGAGAGTAGACTACAATGCCGGCTGTTCTGACTCACAGACTGCAAGTACGTTTTTTATATTTAAAGAGTTTTTATATTTTATATATTTAAAGCAAGTTTTTTTGGGCAGTGTAGAGTATCACTTGTTGTTTGTCATTTCTCCCGATCACAAATGCAGACATGTTTTATGATTTTGTGGCGCGATGCAACGCATAGAAAGACAGTATAAGTCATTATAATAAATAATAATTATGTCCCCACTGTATGCAACAAATGCCTCGTTTATAATGGGTTTTCAATGCTTTTGAATCATCGCTCCGGCCAGACACGGCATCAACAGTATGTGAGGGACATAAAATTTCCGTCACATGCTTGAGGTATTCGAGCAATCACAACGCACTGGATAGCTGGCCAATCACAGCACACCTTGCTTTTCAGACCGATGAGCTTTGTAAAAATCGATGCGTTTCAGAAAGGCGGGGCATAGAGGAGAAACAATAATGTGTTTTTTTAACCTTAAACCGCATAAATATTTCATTACACCAAATACACAAAGTAATTTTCTTTTTAGCAACATCATATAACCCCTTTATGATGGGTCTTGCACCGGCATGGCTCCTCAGCAAGGATGAATCTAATGTTTAATGTGTATGTGTAGGGTGACTAGACGTCCCGTTTTTCCTGGGACAGTCTCATATTTCAGCTCCATTTTTAGTGTCCCGACTTATTTAAAAAAAAATCATGTTGTCACGTATTTCAAATTTTTTTTGACTGGATGATCAGAGCGAGTAGTAGTAATGTTCTGTAACGCGAGAACAGCCTATTTAAAGGTAGCCAAGCTCGTCTTACAACAAAATCACCATTGCAATCACAATTCGTTATCGATTAACTTGCAGTAAGTGAAGGTGGAACAGGCGGAATCACACTGAAGGACACACAACAGAAGCACTCACACGCCCAGATAATCCCTCTCAGATAGTGTGCGATCAGTTCTCCTTGCGCCTGAATTGTTAAATACACACAGTTGTCAACATATCCATCGTGTGGAGTACCTCATATAAATACAGTCGGTTCTGGCTTAAAGGGTTAGTTCACCCAAAAATGAAAATTAGTCCATAAATTGCTCACTCTCAAGTCATCCTAGGTGTATATGACTTTCTTCTTTCAGACGAATCCAGTCAGAATTATATAAAAAATTGTCTTTGATCTTCCAAGCTGTTTAATGGCAGTCAGCGGGTGTTGCAGTGCTCAGTCCAAAAGAAGTTGAATAAAAAGCGCCCATCCATAAAAAGTGTCTCACATGGCTCGGGGGGTGAACAAAGTCCTCCTGTAGCAAATCGATGCGTTTTTGTAAGAAAAAAAACCATATTTAACCTTCAAATCACGTTAAGTACTTCGCAACAGTTGTACATGGAAGCAGCTCCGGGCGGATTGTGTTCGCCATTGTGTTGACTCCGGAGCAGATGTAGAAAAGAATGACTGCCAAGCGTTGAGGTGTTCTGTTGTTTGATGTAATCATGACCATTGCGGTCCATGTCCCTCCCGACATCTGAGCCGCTGAAGACCATGGATTATGATTTTTTTTGCCCCATCCGATCTAACTAAATGTGTCTATGTTCGCGACGCGAATCATTCGGGATCCAGCTTCACCTCCAGAAGAAGTGAGTATACGGTTTTTTAATGAATCTTTGCAAATCGACTTTCCTAATAATGTGCTAATTAGCAGTTTCATGATGAATGTGGCTAAAGTAAACGGTCTCTCTGAGAGTGGCTCGGAAGAGAGGGGCGGGGTCAGAAGAGCTCATTAACGTTTAAAGGAAAATGCTACAAAACGGCGTGCTCTGTAAAGAGCTGTTTTTGACGGGGTAAAAAAATTGTTTTTTACACTACCATTGAAAATTTTAACCAAACTATGTTACAGAATTCTCATTAAGACCCTAAAGAATCAATAACTTGTGGAAAATGGGCATCCGATGACCACTTTAAATAAACCTACTGTATTTGAAAAACAAGTTTATTCAATTTGTATCTCTATCGTATTTGTCTTATTGTGCTTCTTTTTTACTATCTCGTGGTCATATTGCCCACATCCTTGCCCACCGCACCGTCTCGATTCACCATGAGACATCTGTAACCCTGTGTGTGTGGCAGTCAGCACTGCACCAGTGTGTAACTGTACTCTCTTAATAAGATTTGTCACCAGATTGGGCATCTGACGAGTAGTACAGTCCTGCCGCTTCTGTTCTGACCAACGAGGACAAAAAGCACTTTACACATGCAAAAAATTTTTTTTGCCTAACCAACCTGATTTCACTTTTCACTTACTCATATCACAGTAAACTGTGCAAATTGTTATTAACGGTTATACTGGTTGTTCTCAAACTATTATTTAACACATCAGCATGCATGTACTATATGTAATGTTTGTATTGCGTTCCTGCAGATTTCAGTTTCTGTACAGTCTTCTCGAATTGTCATACATTCTAATTTCAAATGCGCAAGCTTTAACCCAAAAAGCAAGTTATGCTCCCTTCGAACTGGATTTCTTTAAATACAAATTTTTGTAATCCAAGGCTATCTGTAATAAGAAGCACATTTAAATCTGGAATATAATTTAATTTCATTCACTTGTGTTTCATAAACACATAATCCTTTGTGGATTACAATCCGCCATCAAAATTATACATTTATTTATTCCAGCTGCTGTAAGAAGAGGCTACAGGTGATCCGCCACCTGCAGCATCCACACACGATAGCCTACTATCTTCATGATAGCCTACATAACTTCTTTATGTTTACAGACATGACATAATGACGCAGCGGCATGCTCGAATTTCCCGTGAAAACCTACCCGTACCATTCAAATTAGAAAACATTATTATAAACTTTCCATTGTGAATCTGGCGAAGGTAAGATGATAGTTTTGAACACTGGCTTTTTATGTATTTATCCAAGATGTTCATGTCTTTCTTTCTTTCTTCAGGTCGAAAAGATTAAGTTTTTTTGAGGAAAACTTCAGGATTTTTCTCCTATATGAACGTCAATGGCGCCAGCTGTTTGTAGTTTCAGTGCAGCTTCAAAGGGCTCTACACAAACTCAGACAAGGAATAAGGGTCTCATCTAGCTATACGATCGGTCACTTTCTTAAAAAAATTAAAATGTAGATACATTTCAACCACAAATTCTCTTCTTGCACTAGCTCTGCGATGTGCGACTTCACGCATTACGTAATCATGTTGGAAAGGTCACGCGTGGTTAGTTCTTCGTCTGTGTACTCCGGTTCAAAAGTTAGGGTGGTTAGTGTTAGGGTTAGGGTTCTCCTCCAACTTCAAAATCGTCCGACCTTACCTTTTTTTGTAAAGGGCGTTTGACTTTCTTTGCATGTTTACTTTGTAAACACTGGGTTGGTGCTTCCACCTACATCCCGTGTCACCTTTCCAACATGATTACATAATGCGTGAGGTCGAGCTAGTGCAAGATGAGCATTTGTGGTTAAAAAGCATATAAACCTGTTTTTAAATTACCAGTTTTTTCGCTAGATAAGACCATTATTCCTCGGCTGGGTTTGTGTTGAGCCCTTAAGCTGCACTGAAACTGCAATTTGGACATTCAGCCCATTGGCCACCATTGAAGTTCACAATATGGAGAAAAATCCTGGAATGTTTTCCTCAAAAAACGTAATTTCTTTTCAACTGAAGAAAGACATGATCATCTTGGATAACAATGTAACCTTGCTAAATAAGTGTTCTCAAAAAAAAATTACCCAAAAAGTTTGAATGGTTTACATAAACACACACATACAACCAAGAAAATGAAACTTACGAGTGCTGTTGTCTTGTGAAAATCTGAACACCACCACAGGAGAATTCAGTTCATCCTCCACCTACAAACATCAGAGAGACACAGAGGGTGGGGACGGGGTCTCAAAACACCTTTTACACATATGTGACCCTTGACCACAAAACCAGTCTTAAGTCACTGGGGTATATTTGTAGCAATAGCCAAAAAAACATTGTATGGATCAAAATTATCGATTTTGCTTTTATGCCAAAAATTATTAGGATATTAAGTAAAAATCATGTTCCATGAAGATATTTTGTAAATTTCCTACCATAAATATATCAAAACTTAATTTTTGATTAGTAACATGCATTGCTAAGGACTTCATTTGGACAACTTTAAAGGCAATTTTTTCAGTATTTAGATTTTTTTGTACCCTCAGAATCCAGATTTTCAAATAGTTATATCTCAGCCAAATATTGTCCTATCCTAACAAAGCATACATCAATGGAAAGCTTGTTTATGTATAAATCTCAATTTAGAAAAATGACTGTGATTTATGACTGGTTTTGTTGTCCAGGGTCAAATATGAGCATTCACTGCAGGAGGCCTTAATGTCATGCTGTGAGCACTACCATGTTATTGTGAAATTGGTTTAATATTTAAATGTTGTGATGCAATGTCATGGAAAGGCTTTTTGTTTGCTAGCTACTGGTTTGAAAGGTCAATCTGGACAATGTGGCACATGACCTAAAGTCATGCATTAATGCTGCTGGAATGTCTATGTGATGCTGGAACCTTTGTTATAACTAAGAAAAGCTTATGTTGTTAAATTACAGGACAAATGCCCATTATTCTAATTATCAAACAATGCTTCCTTCATGACTAATGGACATTTTCATGAACAAATGTCTAACCACCATTGACATAAATTAAGGAAATGAAGCCGTATAAATATCACCAAGTGTCTCTACCTCTTTGAATATCTTAAAAACATTAAATAAATGTTGTACTGTGGTTCCTGTTATAGCTATGTAGTTGTAACTATCATATAAATAATTTGCACACAGGAACATCACCGCTTAATTTCGCTCCATCTCTCACAAGGGCCATTTTAATAAATTCTGCTCAATTCCCATGATGCTGCATCATTGCTCCAAAGCGAGGTCCTGCATTGATGCCCAATGAGTCATCAAGCTCTGTGAAGTGACATTTCTCAAATGTTTTTGCACATGCCTGTAGCATTGGCAGGCCTTTACACGAATAAAAGCCTTTAAACTGAGCACCAGCACTTATGGGGGGACATGGTGAGGGAGGGAACAGTGGAGAAACAGCACGAGTGAAAGGGAGAAGGAGTGGAGTGGGATCAAGCAGGCAGAGGGTTGGTCCCACCTACAATAGAGAGTATAAGAGAGCCCAGCACGTCCCGCAGCGAGCCCCCGGAGATGGGAGGGACCCGGGAATGAGACACCACATCCTGAAACCAAGGCACCCACGCTCACTACCACACTATGTATACAATATAAGAGCTGCACACATTGCTGACGGTCACAAAGCACACCGACAACATACATATGACGAACACTCTGCTCTTTACCATGCGCAAAGCCTCGATGAGAGACACCTCACTGTCAAGGATATCCTAATGGTGGTGACACAGAACAGAGGTGTTTGCTAACTTTTAAGGTTTTAGCCTTAGTGTGATTAGGAGTGACAGGAAAAAGTGGGCCACTGACAGATAGAAAAGAACAAAATTTCAAGAAGCTGCCAGATAAAGTGCAAAGAGTGGTGTCATTAAGCTACCAAATTTGTTATTATGTATTCATATTTTCAGCGGACATATTTTAACAGACTGATAGTGTCTGGTTGTAAATGGCAGAATTGCCTGCCAGGTACTGATGATGTCAAAGATTTTAAAGGGATAGTTCACCAAAAAGGTAAAGGTGGTCATGTCATTATTTATCTGCCTTCAAGTCACTCCAAACCTCTTTCCCCATGTAAAGCGAATGGGAACTGGGGCTGTCGAAATCAAAAATCAAAATAAAGCACAATAAAAAAAAACAAATCTTAAAGTAGTCAACTTGTGTTATTATTTTGTCTTCAAAGGCCATCGAGCAGTGATATTTTATTATTATTTATATACAATTCTTTTATATATCAGTATTTTGAATGAGCTTTTATTTGTAGTTTTTTTTTAGTTTTAGTAATTGTGTCACATGCTTGTTTTTATATTTCTATTCAACTTTCATTTACATTTATTTCAGTTTTAGTAATGCTTGTATTTCAATTTAAGCATAATTTATTTCAGTTACTGCCGAGGCAACATTTCTCATTTTCATGTTTTTAAGTTTTCTACTAATATTGAGATTTTATTTCAATTAATGAAAACAATTTTAATAGTTATTGCTTTAGTTAACACTCCTACCAAACATTTTTGTGGTGCCATTTGAGGGAAGCCTATATGTGAATAATGTCATATTTCAATCTGTTCCTCACAAAACTATCGTATGGCTTGGAATATAGGTCCCAAATCACATGGACCACTTTTATGCTACTTTTTAGGAGCATCTCTTTCCAGTCCCCATTTATTCTCATTATATGCAAGTATGAAAAATTAGAAATTCCTCAAAATGTGTGTGTTTGTGTTCCACAGAAGAAAGAAAGTTATATGGGTTTGGAACAACATGGGATGAGTAAAGACATTTTTGGGTTAACTATCCATTTATTAAATGAAGGAAGCAACACCAACTCAGGACATAGGAAATATTGATATGCAGTAGCTTCAAAATCATTTTGATTCACATGCTTTTTTTTTTGGTGATTGTGATGTAACACTAAAAGACTCTGTACCAACATACAGCTAAATGGATGAAGACAAGTTCACCTACCGAGGTTTTTATTGAAGCCAGTGTCTTCAAATTCTCCAACAGCTGTTGACTCTACAGGGAAACAGATCAATTCCCAACAAGGTCAGAGTAATGCTTGTGTTTAAAGTACAGTGCGTCGGATTATCTAAATGAAGTTGGCAGGGTTCTCACTAGCTGCGAGGCATGCTTAATCCTCTGTAAAATCCCATCATGCCCAAGGTACTGAAGGGACAGCCAGAGAGGCAAAGCCCGAAGCTTCTCCACTGGTTGGCTAGAGGTCAGACCTGCTGCGAGAGACTGCCCCCAACCGGCAGGGAGGATAATTAGCATCAGGTTTTTGCACATAGTACAGTCATATCTTTGGACTGCATTTCCATATGACGTGCTGTAAAATTATGATTGGTGTTTAAAATAACAGTCTAACTTACCAGGGCCGGATCCTCGTGTCTGTAAAGGGTGACAGCAGGCACAGCCGGCAGGCCCAACCACGGGCCTGGAGTTAAAGTCATACTATCACACTTGGTGGCCGCCTTGATAGAGAGAGGAAGAAAATCATAGCACATACTTTACGACAGGAAACAAATGCGGGCATATTTGTGCCAAAAAAAACACAACATACCGTGACAGTAGAAGAGACCTGACCAAGAACAAGCGTTGCCAAATTCACCCTGAAAGTATGATGAAACTATGATGAATATTAACTATAAACATCAAATCTGTTTATTTAAATATATAAAAGTAAATCAAGAGGTACTACAGAAACAGGACCAGCTAATACCAACCCCTCCACATGGAGCCACATATTGTACTGAACGCAGAGCTCTTTCAGACGACTGAGTTTGTCTGTGTGACCCGCACCTGGCGTTCCTGAGAGATTAAATGAATTTTAATGACTGCATGCAAAACTGACAACCAACAAATGCTTGCAAAAACTATACTGCTTGAATAAATAAGGTCTAACAGTGAACTGACCAGCATTCGCTATCAACAGCAATGGAAGCTTCCCTGATTCACTATCGTCTCTGATGAGCTTGTCAAGCAATGCAACATCCTGTGAAAAGACAGGTTAGTGAAAAACACACCATTTCAACACATTTTCTATTAATTGCATTAATACGGTCTCATTACTTGCACTTTTCTGAACAAAGCGTTTCAATTTCATTTGTCTTTCAATTTAATGTGTTACATGTGTCTGTCTGTAGTGTTTTGCATATGCACTAAGGCAAATTCCTTGTTCATTTTTTACTTGGTTTAATATAATGTGGGGGGGCAGTATAATGTTTTTATTAAGCAAGGACTCATTCAATGGATCAAAAGTGATAATAAAGACATTTATAATGTTACAAATGATTTCTATTTCAAATAAATGCTGTCCTTTTTAACTTTCTACTCATCAAAAAATCCTGAAAAGTAGGCCTAAATGTATGGACTTATCGCGCAATATATGTACATGACCTCAATAATTTTTGGTGATGCAATATATCGGCCATTATATTTACTTAAAAAATTATGTCACCATGTTTTTTACATTCCACTTGCGCCTGTGTCTTTTGCAGCTTCTCGTACATGACATCGTGTAGTCATGAGGTGCTAGTTCAAATTTCAAAAATGCTTCTACAAAAGTTTCATCTGCAGATATGGCCTTGTTTAGGGATCTGTGCCTTTGTGCAGACAGACATCTGACTGCTAAGTAGTGATTGTGTTTTTCAGCAATAGTGTGCAACCTTCAATTTACAGAGAAAAGAAGGTCCGGGAAAATTTCTGTAGATGGAAAAATCTGCATACAAATTCTTTGTGCATTTTTCTTTTTTTTTCTACTTGTTACCTTGCACTTTTTGTTAGAAAATGTTTATTTACTATTTATTCAGGTATCTAATATTTTGACACTTCATTTCCATCTAAATATTCTTAAAAATTAAAAGTTTGTTGTAATTTGGAAGTGTGTAGGCCTTCTTGCATTATTATGCTGTTACATTACAATTATATATTCAGTGGCATAAAATGGTGTTTAAAATGACAATAATATCGCTTATCGCAATTACTTCTGGGGCAATATATCGCACAACAAAAAGTTGTTATCGTGACAGACCTACTGAAAAGAATTATCACAGCTTTAAAAAAAAAATATTAAGTAGCACAACTGTTTTGACCTTTGATAACAATTGTTTGAGCAGCAACCTAACATATTTATTTATTTAATTTTTTAACACCATCATGTCAGCAGCAAGGCTATCTTCATGGTGAAAACTAATAAATAACAAAAGTCATACATTAACAAGACGCTACATAAGACAATTAAGGTTAATACTGGACAAATTCTAAAATACACTTGGGTGATACTTTTTAAAATATATCAGTTAGGCTCAAACCAATTTCCAAATACAAATGTTGACCATTTACCTTAAAAACAGTCAAATCAGCATATTAGAATGATTTCTGAAGGATCATGCGACACTAGCCGAGTTTCCATCCAAAGCTGCGAATTTAACTTATGCACAAAATTGAAATATCATATAAAATATTTGCAAATAAGCACCGTTTCCATCCAACGAGTCAAAGAGAACAAAATCGTCACTTCCTGGTAAACCGGCACTATATATCACTAAGAAAAGTAGGAGAAGCCACTGAATATAATAATTTTCATATATTGTATAATAAAATTAATTACTTGCGCCTCAGAGCGAGCAGACAAAACAAAATAAATGCGGTCATTGCTTTCAGAGGTGGATGCCTGCTGTTTGGGAACGCAGTCGTGTAACAGTTCTGGGAGGCAATTATACAGAAATACTTTGATGACAGAATTTGCTCGGGCATTTCAAAATGACCATAACAACATTTCAGATGCTGTTGAACAAGATCGGTCCGCTGGTGAGTCAGGTTGTCGTCGTCCCATAGCGCAGTCACATGACTTTTTTGATGCGCATGGAGAAATTTACTCGGCAAACGTGTTTCCATCTCCAATTATTTGCAATAACACTTTTTCGCACAAGCCGAAAACCACCTCAAGCGAGCGTAAAAGCTTTTTTGCAAATTAAGGGATTTATATTTGAAATCTGGCATTTCCATCACTCGTTTCTGATGTGATACTTCAAAATGCGCATAGAAACAGGGTGATGGAAACATAGCTACTGAAGACTAAAGTAATGGCTGCTGGAAATTCAGCTTTGCAATCATAGGAATCAATTACATTTTAAAATATATTAAAATAGTTCATTTCAATTGCAATATATTTACCAATATCACTACTTTTACTGTGTTTTTGTTGAAAAAAACAAAAAAAAAAAAAACAAATAAATGCAGCCTTGGTGAACCCAAGAAAAACCCCTTTTAAAAACATAAATTCTAAACTTATCTACCAAAAGACGACTTCCTACCATTCGGTGCAACGAGCCAAACATGGTGTTACAGGGCACAATACAAAGACTTGACAGAGGCAGTCCCAGCTGAAAAACAAACACACAAAAAGTTGTCTTATCAAAGTAAGCAGTATCCACTACACATAAACACACACACATTTTTTTGATATAGTGAGGTAATGTGAAACATTTCAGTGGAGAGTGACATTGTACCTGGCTGCAGAGATGTTGTCCCAGGCCAGGTCTGCATGCAGCACTTTGGTAAATCACAGGATGTTTAGAGCTGAGCAATGTAAAGCCCTCTGTAGTGTAGTCCTCATAATGAGTATTAATAGCTAGCCGACACACCTTCACCAGCCCCTCACGGTCATCTTCATGATAATATGCCGAGCCATTTTCATACCTACGAAAAAGAATTAACTTTGAAATATCTTAAATGTAATCTTTAGCAAATCTCAAAATGGAGATCCATTTTTATTCTGTTCATTATAATGTTGTTATGCCTAAATCAATTTAAAATGATTGGTTTTAGTTTTGTGTTTTATTAAATTTTTTTGACAAAATACTATAGAATTTTAATATTGGCCATTTATCGGTTATCGGACATTATATGAAAATAATTATTTGCTTATTGGTATCAGCCAAAATTGTAAAAATCAGTGCATCCTTAAAAAAATACCTGTAGAAAAAGTTAAACCATATAGTAATTTGTAGGGATGCACGATATTATCGATACTGATATCGGGTATCAATATATATCGATATTTTTTTCATATCGATATGAAAAATGATGCCTTTATGTCTTGCCGATAAGAGGAATGTGTTAACTCACATGTGCTCAGGGTGTACTAGCGATAAGATCAAGTCAGAAGTGTGGTCATTCTTGAAGCAAACTCTTGCCTGAATGATGATTAGATTGACTGTTTGGATCGCTGCATTTAATCTGTGAAAGCACTTACAGAATGACACGTTCGGTGGTGTGATAGAGTGAATAGTAACAGCATGCAGCAGCGGCAGCCTCCCCAGGTCCCAACGCCCATTCGGTAAAGAATTTTAATCTGAAGGGGGCACTGTTGGCCTACTTCTAATTAAAGTAAAAGTAAAATATCCTACACAAATAACTTTTAGACTGTGTTTCTGATTAAATAAAGCAGTAATGAAAAATGAAACATGAAAAACAAAAAAATCACAAACATGACACTTGTAAATTAAATAATTTTATATATACTGATTTATTCATTAATATGTTTTATTTTTTAAACAAATCATAAGCTCTAAACGATTTTCAGAATTTTTACAACTCTTTTGCTTTAGACCATCTACAAATGTTAAATCTTAAAATAAAATGTTAAGGTTAACCTTGCATCTTTCTGGGGGGGAAAATGCAGGGATTGATATATAGTTTATTTATAGTGATTTTCAAAGCTTCAATGTACTGTCAAAAAACCTTCATTATTGTTGGTTTAATTCTAACAAATAAGTTCTTGCTTAAAAACGAACCAAAATTCTAAATTTCTGCACAGGAGACACTTGGTGTTGTTTCAAAACAAAAGGAAATATATCGGTATCGGCCAAGATATCGGTAAAAATCCAATATCGTGCATCCCTAGTAATTTGCTTCAAAAATCATCTTATAAAATTGGAAAAGCACCTATTTAATATAATAGGCACACACTGAAAAAAACAGACTTGAGATAAAGACTCCCCTTGTCCACTATTATTCAGCATTAAATCTGTCATTGTTCTAATGAAAAGCTCAGTGTTTTTCCGCCTAAGCTTTTCAAGTGAAGACACTGCCAATAGAATTTGCTGAGGTGAACCAAAGGTGGAGCCTATTAATAATGCTCTTACACACACCTCTAGAAATAGCTTTAAATCACTTAAAAGTGTTTGTATGACAGGGAGAAGAGAAACCCCCGAAACCACATGAGATCACTGAGAAAACTTGAGCATACCTGAAAAGCCTGCAGAGCCAGAGAGTGGTATCCGACAGGATGCGTGTGGTCAGCTTTCTCAATCTTTCTCGTTCCAGGACAGAAATATATGCAGCCAGACTGTGTCCCAATAGAGCCATGTGTCCCTGCTCTCCGACATACTGCATCCTGCTAAACAGACGTTCATTGTTTTATGACACACGCAGAGGAATTTACACATGCTCTGAGTGCAATATAATGCAGCTGTTCGGTCTTGACGTCAATTTGTAGACCAACCCTAAAGACTATTTCAGCATAGGTTTGGTTCATCAGTAAAATAAGGCCTACGGCATTACTCAAAGAGACTTTTATTTAAGAGACTTTTCCATTTTGTTCTACATGTAATATATAACACAGACCTTATTTTACTAAAGTATTCTACGTATACCACCATTCAAAAGTTTGGGTCTGTAAGACTTTTTGTAAGAAGTTCTTGAAAAGAAGTGTCTTATGCTCACCAGGCCTGCATTTATTTGACCAAATATACAGTAAAACCAGTAATATTGTGAAATATTACCACAATTTTAAATAACTGCTCAATGTAATTCATAAGCTGAACATTCAGCATCATTACTCCAGTCTTCAGTGTCACATGATGATTAGCTTCAGAAATCATTCTAATATGCTGGTATGCTACTCAAGAAAAATATCAATGTTGAAAACAGATTAAGATTTTGTGGAAACTGTGATACTTTTCTTCCGGATTCTTTGATGAATAGAAAGTTCAAAAGAAAATTTACTTGAAATAGAAATCTTACAAATGCCTTTACCATCACTTCTGACCGATTTAATGCATCCTCGACCTTGTCGAATAAAAATATATTTTTATTATAAACCTGTTATAATAAAGCCATTTCTTGGCTTTAGGATGACAAACCGAGCATGCTGTGACCTACCGATGACCCTGCTTCTCATCATCTCCATGCATCAGGTTCTGGACAAGCTGGAGTATGCTGACAACATCCTGTCCACTGTCAGAAAAATATGGAAAAAGGAAACGGATAAGAAAGGCCTTCAAGTGTTTTATAGCTAATATGCGCTGACTTTAAACCCCACAAAATGTCTTAGAAATAAACAAGGTAGAGTTACACAGCAAGGCAAGAAACAGTGTAAATGTAAACTGTGATTTACAGTATTAGAGTCCCACTCACTCTCCTTGCAAGGGTCCTGGAAAGTCTTTCCAACTCAACTTTCTTCTTTCTTTGCCCTGTTCAGATTCCCTGAATACATCCCAACATCGTTATAGGAGTTATATGTGAAACTTAACTATGGACATACTGTCAACATAACACAAAGATGGCTTAGTATTGCCATTTTAAATGCAATTACTGAAAATACTGTAATATGAAAGGTGAAGTCTCACAATTTTCCACTTTCCAAAATCTTCATGGCATCAGAGAAATGGTTTCCCATCTCAGCGAGTGTAGGTTCCATCATCTACAATTACACAGTAAATATATATGGTTATCCTTGAAGGGCACTGCACTGAAACGCTGGAGAACTCGCAAACTTGATGACAATGGCTGTATATCACATTACTTGTAACATCAAATAAAATGATTCCTCAGGCTTTAACAAAACTCATCATATTTCTCCTGTAGGGCACTTTCGCTGACTCTGAGAGAGGAGGGAACATTTAGGCCTCATTTAAGCACAACATAACACCAACACTATTTGCAGACTTGACGAACACCGTTCTATTTGTAAACTGTGCTAATTAGTGTAAGATGAGCCTCGCGGCGCTGTCTTAAATTCTTGCTTTATCAGTTCTACACTTATAATTCCTGATATTCAGGATGTGGGGCGTGTTAAAGGCGAAAACCTGTCGGATGACAAGGCTCGTTTCAGTACACTAGCACTCATCTGGTACGTCCACCTTGTTCAGACGAAGAAACATTTAATGTCATTCTGCTCTAATACAACACTTCATTTTGCAACACAATTGATTTTTTTGGATCCAACTTGCACGTGAAAGTGGTTTGCAGACCACCATCTATTAATAACGCTCAGAGCACTTTCACGCTTAAAGAAGACGGCGAGTATCAAGCTCTACGCACTAACAGCAAATACTCGATACAACTGGTTCGAATGAATGGTTCATCATCCTCCCCATGGCAATGACAGTGAATAAGCTTCCTGCACTTTAATCAAACGAGCGAGTCCTTCAGGGAATGATACGCGCTGTTCTACATTAACGTTACCTTCACAGGCGGCTTGTCCATGCAATGTTGAAACCCCCGTCGCAGGGACTCTGCGTGTCCCCCGTGCGTCGTCGCGTGCTGTGTATTTTAGGGAAGCAAATCCAAGCACAAAAATCCACCTCGGGTACCCTCTCTCTTCGATATTTGTACAGTCAATTGAATGGTGTTACTTCCTGGTGTCATGCCGCTCCACGCTGGCAGCGCTGACGTAGCCTAAACATACGCCCCCTTTACAGTCTCGTGAGCTCCTCTATGGCTTTACCCCAGTCAATGCAAAGCCATGTAACGATGCAGTGAAGTGATGTGGAGTCCGAGCCGAATCGGTTCTTTCGAACAGTTCGTTGCAAAAAAAATTAATTAATAGGTTCGAAAACGCTTTTACGTCATCACATGCCTTTTTTGATTAAATAAAAGTAAGGTGTCCATGTTCGGTTAGTTGTTGCCATGATTATGAGCTCATAAAAACTCATAGTAAATAAGTATACAAATCTAAAAATAAAAAAATAATATATACAAAAATAAAAAATAATAATCTACACGAGTCATGACTTTGGTTTGAAAAGTGTTTGCTTTTTTTTTTAATTCTAGTATTCACCAAAACAAATCAGATTCGTGTGCTGATGAAACTGTGGTATAAACAAGTTTCAAACACATTTGAATAACTTTGTAGAATTGCTGTTATTCAGATATTTCATATCATTTGCTTATTTTTATTGCGAATCGGAAATGTTCGAAATAGGCCTCCGAGTCGTTTGGGCGAGTTTTGCCCTTTCGACATTGAAAAGATATACGATTCAAATCGACGATTCTTTCACATCGCTGAAACCCCAGGAATATGCGTAGAACCAGAGGAATAGGACAAATTTGCGCATATTAAATTGCGTATATGCATATTACGCTATGATCGTGAAGTTATAGAGTGAGCTCATCTCAGTGCCAGACAAGCATAACATTAGCTTTATAGAGCATATAAAGATGAAATATGTTCAAATCGTGTCAGCGTTACAAGTCTCAGTAAACGTTGATCACACGAACATAAAAGCTAGGGCCTGGTCTTACTGGGTATGTGGGCGATCTTTATTACATACAGATCAGATTTAGGCACGGCACCCGTGAAGGCGCAGGAGCTGCGGGCAGATTAATGTGGGATTTGAGCTGCACCTGACCAAAGTAAAGGGAAACTGCTGATCACTGGATCAACGCGCGCTGGACCCTTTTCATTTCATTGCTACTGGATTAATGAAGCGTGATTCTTATTGTTGCCTTGCTGTCTCTTTTAAAGTCCGAGAAGATGGACTGAACTCTAGTACTCGATTGATCTGTGTTTTATTTGGCAGTGCTTTGTAATGATCTTCTAATGTTTAGAAACTGAAGGATGTTCACCAAGAGTCACGATGAGCTTAATTGTGCCTTTTAAAAATATTGAACCAGACTGGCTAGAAATAATCGAGTTTAATGGAACATTTAACTTGAAGAGCAAAAGGTCATATTTTATGGGCTTATAGCTACGGCCGTCTGTCAATGTCAGGTCACTGCAGTTCTGTTTCCTGTCCATCGACATCGTTTGCAAAGGTTACGAAGTAGGCCTACAGCCATTTCTGTTTTGTTGAACATGAGAAAATCTTTTTTCAAACGAGCAAAGGCATTGCCTTGGATAAGCAACGTGACTCTGTACGGATGCTTGTTCGCCGGTGGGGATTTCGTGCATCAGTGCATGATCGCGCAGAGAGAAGAAATGGACTGGAGGCACACGAGAAACGTGGCGATTGTGGCGCTGAGTTTTCATGGGAACTTCAATTACTTCTGGTTGCGAGCCTTAGAACATCGTTTCCCGGGAAGATCGGCCAGCATGATTTTCCGCAAACTGCTTTTGGACCAAACTTTTGCTTCACCTTTGGCGACCAGTGTCTTCTACACAGGTGATGTAGCCTAATGTCAGTCACAGTCTCATATAATACACTTGTTTGTTTAAACACTGAATTCATTGTCTTCACAGGTGTGAGTTTCTTGGAGGGCAAAGAGGACATATTTGCAGACTGGCGAGAAAAGTTTTTTAATACGTATAAGGTAGGCCCTTGATGAACCACCAAAAAGAAGTCATCTTTTACCAGTTATAGCACATGAACAGCCTCATTTACAGAGTTACAAATATGTACAGTAGTTGAAAAAAATCCCTCAGGTTTTGAACCTTTCTTGTCTTTCTGAACCTTTCGTGTCCTTCTAGAGGCAAGATTTTCTACTGATGTCAAGATCCCATTTGTGTTTTCACCACAAAAAACGGGGGATTGATCAAAAGAAAAAAGTTATGACATGTTACTTATAGCATTATGAAAATGAACGTGACGTGACATGTGGCCAAGTATGGTGACCCATACTCAGAATTAGTGCTCTGCATTTAACCCATCCTAAGTGAACACACACACAGAAGTGAACACACAAACACGTGGACACCCACACCCGGAGCAGGGGCAGCATTATGCGGGGCGCCCGTGGGGAGAAGTTGGGGGTTCGGTTGCCTTGCCACGGGCACCTCAGTTCGTGTATTGCAGTGGAAGGTGGAAGAGAGGAGCTGTACATTCACTCCCCCCAACAATCCTGACGGTACGAGACCGAAACTCTGTAACCATTAGGCCACGACTTCCCTTATATATGTATTAGTGCTGTCAAACGATTTAATCGCATCCAAAAGTAAAGTTTTTGTTTACATAATATATGGGTGTACTGTGTATCTTCTTTTGTATTTAGTAAATACACAGCAGGAATGTATCCTTTAAGGAAAACATATGTGAGTGTATACATTTTTAAAATATTAATATATATCAATATATGAATATAAATATAACATGGATATTTCTAAATATATAATGTATGTGTGTATTTTTTAGAATACATAATAATTACACAGTATACACACATAGGTCACAAAAACTTTTAGTTTGATGCGGTAATCCCGATATGGTTTGACAGAATTTAATAATATATATATATATAAGGCTGATATAGCTTGGTATAACTTTTTCTTTTGATCATCTTGACATGATCTTGACATCAGTAGAAAATCTTGCCTCTAGAAGGACACGAAAGGTTCAGAAAGACTAGAAAGGTTCAAAACTTCATGTTTCAAGTATTATAGTTTTATTGAAAAACCAGGGGACCCCCAAGTTCATTTTTTGGGGTGTCTGGGGTCCCTTAATGCTTATGGGAGGTCCGGGACCCCCCTGCCCCCCTTCAGTTCGAACACTTATATATGTTATAAATGTTATTCACCTTTTTCTTCCCATAAAAATGGGCGCGGCCATTTGTAAATTCTATGGGTCTAGCTTCCGGTCTCATCCGCGTCCAGCTATTTTTAGCTGTACAAAAAAGCTAGTTTTGCTGCTTGATATTGAAAATTGATGTGTCTTACCATATTATTTGAATGTATTATCTTAATTGTGAACACACTGGTTTGTAGTGCAAACAGATTTACCATTTACTGCACGTTGTTATTCTTCTGGTTAATGAACCGGAAGTCTCGCAAAGGCCAGACTTCCGTGTTGAAGAACAAGGTGGATACATTTAGTATAAAATGAATGATATTGAGAACATCTATCTTTTATGGCTGACAGTCTAAATATATTTTTACATTTCAGACTGGACTGATGTACTGGCCATTCATGCAGGTAAGAACCACATTCTGTCACCACATAATATATAAACACAGATGAATGTGCCATAAGCACGTCTTCATCCTTTGCTTTGTCAATATTCTTAAATGGCATTGTTCATTTTTCACATCTAATCACTATTTATGTTGATTAACCTGTATTTTCTTTCAGTTTCTGAATTTTGTTCTGATGCCTCTGTACCTGAGGACAGCATTCATGGGCTGTTCAGCGTTCCTGTGGGCCACGTTCTTATGTTTCTCACGACAGAGTGGGGACGGCACGGCAGCAGTGGCCTTAGCTTGGATCATGGCCCCCAAAAAACGGCTTCTACCTCGCAGTACAGACGAGGAGAAATAGACACATAAACAACATTGTGCCTTTGCGGATGGACAGTTCTGTTCCACAGTGGTACTGCATTGATGCTGTGTTGTGTTTATAAATCTTGTCGCTTATGATCTTATTGAGAGTGAAATTAAATTAACATATTTGTGTGCTTTATATTTATGTTGAACAAGCCCATTTTACTTTATATAGTTTTATGTGATTCAATTGATTGATTTATTACTGAAGGGAAATGCATTGTGTCTTTATGAATTTCATTGGGTGGGTTGGAGGGGCCTTGTGACATTTGTGCCCCAGGTTAGGTTGCCATTCAACCCAAATACCTTATTAATTTATTGAAATATTTAAAAATGGACATACTGTGCAGTGTTTTATCCAAATGTAACTGTCTTTCTAAAGACAAATAAAGATGCATTCACTCATAAGGTTTACGTAACTTGCACATGTATTCATAAGGGATGCAGTATTAAAAAGATTTGTATCTTATTAAACTTGTAATAGAACAATATATTTATTGTGATTAAATATTGCAGAGTTTACACTATTTTAGATTAAGCAGTGTTCACTTTTTGTAGGTGAGTTGTACAGTTTATTGTGGCGCTGTTTTTATGAAAGTGTATGTAAGAGGTGATGTGTTTAGCAGAATTGTGAAACGCGACAGCTTAATGTAGATTTTATGAGATATTGAGGGTGATGCTGGGTAACTGATAAACAGCTTTTCCGGTACTGATTGTCTGTGTTGGATTAGGCAGGATCACACGCTTGCTAATCTTAGAAGGGCAAAAATGTCTGGTGTGCGCTCAGTGCATGCAATGACCTCTGATAGCAGGACAGAAAAAAAACTCTTAGCTATTGTGTACATTTATGTCATGACTTTAGCATATTAGTGTCAAAAATGCCTTTTTATTTTGGTTTTTAAATATGTTATTTTTAGACAAAAAGAATGATGAGAATAAGCATCAGAACATGCTTCATTCAAAGTTGCCATAGATCAAATATTTGCCATTTCTTACACGCAAGTTGCATGACACGCGCCATTTGCATCAAGTTATTTTTTTTATTTAATGTATGGGTCCTTTAAAACAGCATTTATTTGAATATATTTTCAAAAAAGAACCAAACTTGAACTCTGATTCTAAATGTTTTAATTGTGCAGTGGTTCTCAACCAGGTGGCTGAGACCCCCTAGTGGCCCCCCATTAGGGGGTCTCAGGAAGATTCCAAGGAGGCCTCAAGATGACGTAAAATAAAATAATCTAAAACTAAAAATCAAAATGAGAATCAACATTTATTTTTTATTTGTTCCCTCAATAACTAATTTTATTTCAGAAGAAACCTGAGTATACAAAATACATTTTAAAAGTGTGAATTGTAGACCTGGAAAATCATGGAAAATAAAATCTTTAAAAGTCAAGGAATTCTTATATAGATATATATATATTAATATTATATATCTATATAATATAGATATCTATTATCTGGCACTTTCTTCATAGTTTCAACTCGATACCATGTCCTGAATACCAGGACAGCCAGACACAAAAACAGTTTCTTTCCCTAGCCAATCTACCTCATGAACAGTTAATGTTCTTCCATTGTGCAATTAAAGTACAGTATGTGCAATAACCTTATAATTATTTATCACCATAAACCCTAGTACATCCCTACAACTTAATTTATTTTATTCTATTCCTATTCCATATATAGCACACCTGTACATACAATTTATTATTTTTTGTGGTTTATATTTATGCATGTGTATTTTATTCACATCTCATTTTATTATCTGTGTGTTATTGTTGTTGTCTCCGTGTACTGGAAGATTGTGACACTAAACACATTCCTTGTAAGTGCAAACATATTTGGCAATAAAGCTCTTTCTGACATAACTATATAGGTATGTCAAGCTCTAAAATATTTTATCGAGTTGAAACTATGAAGAAATTGCCATTGAGCTATTGAGTATAATTTTTAAAACCTTATTCAATAAATTACAAAGTGGAAAAGTCACATAAATATATTAACACAATTTTAAATTAATTATTTTAGTTATTAATATTTGACACTCCTGGTTTCTGTACTTCAAACAGTTTATGAAACAGAAACACTTACTACAGCAAAATACCCAAAATCTACGAGGGTCTGGGCTTCAAATCTTGTCTTGGATAATGCAGGCCTTGGAATCAAAAAGGTTACCACTGAAATGTGTTTCTGTTCTAAATGTGTGTATTTTTATATTTCTTTTTTTTCTCAACTTTTGAGTTTCTGAATATAAAAAGACAGTGCTGTGTTGCATTTCCCAAAAACATCGGGAGCGAGTTTATTGTAGAGATCATTGCCACCAAACTCACATTGCTTTTGTAAAACACAGCATAAATCAGGTTTTACCAAAGATCTTACCTAAAGGTTTTCATTGAACACTTACCTTACATTTTCATTGAAAAGCTTGGTATAGCCACTATACTGTAAAAAAAAATAAAAATAAGCAAATAAATAATAAACACATACAAACATTTTTATTTTGATTTTATTATTATTCTTCCATCTTATATATACCTAGCTACAATCAAGTATATTTTAAACAATTGAATTCTACCAACTCACCACCTTGTTTTATTGAATTTGAATTTTATTAATAATATATATGGTCAATATCACCATAGAGTGCCTTTCAGCACTCACAATACTCAAAAATTTTGTTTTTAATTTCCCATTCGCTTTATGTCATATCATAAATTGTAGACACTCAAGTACTATAGAAACATATTAGCTGAGCTCCCACACATTTTATTAGATAATTATGGGCTATTATTTGAAGCATAAACCATAAGATATGACCACCCTGTCATGGACATATATATTAATGTTAAATACGTTTTCATTGCAAAATTAAAATGCAAATTAGAGGTGCTGCAATGTTAAAGGCCCTTTTCCAAAACAGGGTTTTATTTGCTTAAATACATAAATGATGTTAGGTAAACCATGTTTTTTTACGAAACTCATACACTTCGCACATGTATTTTTTCTTATGTGGAGAAAACGTTAGTTTGGATGCAGTTTTTGTATTGCTGTTTATGTCCCCCCAACACCTAGCTATTGAAACACCTGGATTATATAATATTGCTTGAATTCTTATTTAAAATAAAGTGTACACTAGCAAGAGACAGGGTGAACCAGCCATGACGGGTGTACACGAAGCCAGAACACAACAAAGCATGACAAAATATGACAGTTAAACATTTATTAAACTTCTAAAGAAAATAATATATTATATCAGTACATTACATCCTGAATCAACTTGATATACCCCCCCTCCCCCAATTAATTTAGTTTTTAGCAATATTACCTACAATCAATGCTATGTCCACCCTGTCGTGTATGTCCACTCTATCAAGTCTAAGTGGCCGACAGGGTGGACATTTTGGAACAAGGACAGGGTGGACATTTTAAGCTTCAATCAGCATATTAGCTTACAACAAACTGTGACTAGCTGAATATTTAGTCTGGTTGTTGAAGATAATTTGGTATATTTAAACTTACATATTTTGAAAAAACTGAATTCTAATCACTTCTGGCATATTTTATGCTGACAGGGTGGACATGTTAAGCTTTGGAAAAGCAAAAATTTGTAAAAAAACAAAAACAAAAAAAAAACATTGTGTAGCATTTTCAGTGTATGTTTTAAGGGGAGACACTGCAGGAAAAAACACTTGCATCTGTCAAGTTTGAGATTTTGGGCTTTTTGTTTTTTCATAAAGTGTTTTTTTTTTCAGACTAGTGGAAAGAAAACATCCAAAAGACACTGCTAAGTGTTTCTTTTATAGCACTTTATCTGTTCGTGTCAATAGATTTCAATTACAATAATATATATTTTAAAGGCAGTTTTTTCAAAATTAGCTTTTTTTTTTTACTGAGCCATAAATCTCCACTTCAGTAGTACTTACACACACCAAACTTTACATTTTTATTCCTGTCTATATCCTGAAGGTTTTTACAGAGGGATTTGTTCATATAGCCTATAATTTGCTCGATTATATACAACATTTTATTCCCCTGTATATATATAGTGTTTTTCTGCTATTTCTGATTGAGTGACAAAAATGAGAAACCCAAAATTCCCTCTGTAAAAACATTTGACTCATGTCAAAAAAAAATTAAACAAGACTTTTGAAACCGACTTCATCAGTGTTTAGATTTTTGAAATAGAAATGTATTCAAACTAGCGCATATTTCATTAAACAGTGAATTATTTGTATATTTAAACCTAACATTTTAGAAAACTTGTAATAAAATGAATGTTTGCAATTATCAGTGTAATCAATCAGCTGGGTAAGGCGATAACTATTCGTTTTTTTTTTTTACCCTATTCACCTGCAGTGTCTCGCCTTAAAACCCCGTCTAGACAGTCGAAGATGCACTGTAAGTGTTTATATTCAGCACAGCTGAAGCGCTAGTGTTGTGTCTCTAACACTCGGGGCAGCACAGCTCAGGAGTAGGCTAGGCTACAGTATCCAGGTGAGTCTGTGTAGATAAGACGCACCCACCGCTCTATGCCACTCCCTTCCAGGTGAAGTGTTAACGGAGAGCGCCTTCCTTCGCGCCGCTTACCTATGAAACAAACGAAAACACTTTCAAATCCTTCCAAACTCTTCCTTTAGACGGCAGGTTTTTCAAAAAAAGCAATCGAACTGTCCCGAACGACCCAGCACAACAGTAAAAGCAGCGTGAAGATGGAGGCAGCGCCGGGCGGGCTCGGTCGCTGTTCTTGCGCGTTCTGGCTCGCGGTGGCTTTCGACGCTCTTGGTCTCATCATATTATTGCTTGGCGTGTTTGGAGACGTATTTTTCTACGACTTCTTGATATATGCGGGAGCCATCATCATTTTTCTGAGTCTGATTTGGTGGGTTTTCTGGTACACGGGTAATATTGAGGTGCCCCCCGAGGAGCTCGAGGACGATGTGGGTTTGCTGAAGAAGGGCAGAGGTTTGGCAGGGGTCGTGAGGAGGTTCTCCAGCCGCCTCTCGAGCGGGATCAGAAACTCTCTCAGGAGAAATGGGGGGCCCCGAGGTCAAGGCGCGGAGCCCGGTCAAGCAAAGCACAGGCGAGATGGCAGTCAAGCACCAGTGGCTTTTGCGATGAGCTCTCAGGATAATGTGAGCACTGTGTCTGCGACAGTGAGCGGAGGAGACACTCTCAGAACAGAAACACAGGCCATATGAACCATCACGTACAGGTTCATAGCATTTCATTACGTCTGATTGTCTGTATTACATCACTAATTAAGGTAATAACAATTCACCCGTTTAGTGATTAATGTTTGATGAAAAGTTACAAGCAAGTTCAAACATTTTTTTAAAGATTTACCCTGCTAATGTAGGCCTACTATATGAAGATTGTTTACCACCTGATATAATATAGGCCTAACTCATAAGTTACACAATATTACGTGAAATAAAATAGCAAAAATGAATATTTATAAACTGTGTATGAAAACACAAAAATGCGTTATTCCACTTTCCAAGTGGATTCAATAGGTTAAATAAATATATATATTCTATATATAGAACAAATAGACTCTAGAGAGAAAATGAGACCTTTTAAATGACAAAAATAAAATTGTTTAAACATTTTCTTGTTTTATTTTAACAGGTTACAGAAGAGGTTATTCAACAACATGGCATTGCCTAAACTGACTTTTGTTTTTCTCTCCTGTTGGAATATTCATGTTTTTATTGAAAATGTTTACAATTTAACTACATTTTGTTGATTTGATTGATTTTGTGTTTTGTGCTTTGTACTATACACTATTTTGAGATTATGCACTGACAAGAATGGCTATATGACAAAATAAATACAATTATGTATTTTCCTACATTTAATTGTCTGTTTTATATCTGAGTTTCAAACAACGTGATTGTAACCCGGACATGTTCTAGTGTCCTGCTTTTATTGAATCTCGTACATACTGAACAACCTTTGGACATTGAGAAGTGTTATTAGGTTTGCCTTCTCTTATCTTTGTTTGCTCATACCAATTTAGAAGCAGCAGGTGTAAAAGAACCAGATGGGTGGCAGACAGTTTACTCAGATAGTTAACTCAACAACAGTGTTCTTTTTTATTCAAAACAGTTTTCCAGATATTTATATGCAGCTTTCAGGTGGATTTACAGCTTTATTTCTCAGCAGGCCATGCATGCCTTTTATGTAATTTCAGATGCATTCATGCATTGACACTAAAAACTGCCTGTTTGAAATTTTTGCACAATTAAGCTAACCAAAGAATCTGGAAAAGATCTGTACTGTCCAACAGGGCAAATCATATGAGAGAACATTTGTATTGTGACATCCTTTTCATTACAAAACCAAAACAAAATTCTCAAATCCTATATGTGCCAGTGGTCTTCAATAAGGAGTCCACCAATTATTGTTTGATTTCTCACAAATTTACAAAAATATTGTAGCCTTTTAAACATAAAATATTAAAGGAATAGTTCACCCCAAAATGAAAATTCTGTCATCATTTACTCGCCTTCATACCATTTTTGGGACTTTCTTCTGTTGAACATGAAAGAGATCAGTGTTTTTTAAACTATTTTCATTAAACTTTAAAGGGATATTTCACCCAAAAATGAAAATGTGATGTTTATCTGCTTACCCCCAGGGCATCCAAGATGTAGGTGATTTTGTTTCTTCAGTAGAACACAAACGAAGATTTTTAACTACAGCCATAGCAGTCTGTCAGTCTTATAATGCATGACAATGGCAACAAAATCTATGAGAGTAAAAAAAACACGCACAGACAAATCCAAATTAAACCCTGCAGCTCGTGACGACACATTGATGTTCTAAGACACGAAACGATCGGTTTGTGCGAGAAACCGAACAGTATTTATATAATATTTTACCCCTAATACACCACTGTGTCCAACTACTTTGAGCGCACGCACGGCATCCGGTGAGTGAGGTGTGTACGCGCTCTTGCGTAGTTTACGCAAGCACCGGAAGTGATCTCTCGCGTTTATACGTCACTCATTGTTTACACAGTGCACAGTCATTGTAGGTACGACGGCTAATCAAAATGGTACTTACTTGCGCTTATCCGGATTGTTCAAACCGACTTAAAACTAAAAGATTACTTTCTCTCTCGCACGAACTCATTCGGGAGTGGTGACTTTCCACGTATATTCCCAACTTCTGAGCCTACTCGCCTGAAGTTATGGTTGATTGCTCTTCGGCTGGATAGCAACACACCCATTAATGTAAACTACGCCAGAGCGCGTACACACCTCACGCACCGGATGCCGGTGATGTCCAAAAAAAAATCTCAGTTTGTGTTCTACTGAAGAAACAAAGTCACCTACATCTTGGATGCCCTGGGGGTAAGCAGACAAACATTTTTGGGTGAACTCTCCCTTTAAGTTTAATGAAAGTTCAGTTAACTATTTCACATCCCACATTAATTTATTATATAAAAAGAGTAATGTAAGAGTACTGTATTTACAATATAATACGTACCTGTTTCATCTCTCTTTCATCAAGGGGCCCTTGGTCTGATACACTTCATTGCATGCAAAACAAGCATTCATCGAGTCATCACACTTCAAACCACTAGGTGGCAGAACTTTCATTTCTTGAGCCCAACTGAACTAAACACAGGGTAGCGATTAGTGGCCCATGGATGGGAGGACTGGAGGTCGCGGGAAAGCAAACGACAACATTGCTGGATCAAGACAATCTGAGAGGAGATCGCATGAGTCCGCAAATTTGGAGGAAGGAAGGCGGAAGGCATGAACTAGTTAGTGAATGGGTCAGGAGAGAAGGATCTTGGTATGAGGATGATGACATGAATAGTGAAGAATGGATGGCGGTAGGGCGTGAAAAAGAGCGGGATATAGGAAGAAGTCAGGAAGGAGGGAATAGAAACATAAATAACGTAAGCAAAAAAAGGGGTCTGGAAGAAAGTCGTTCTGAGGAAAATGAGCGGACAATTCAGAGGAGATTGGAAGGGAAGAATTCAAGATTATACTTGTAATGAGGAAAGAAGATGAACACATAGGTTTAAGTCCAATTGCACTTACCAAAGATTTAAAGAAGAAGCTGGGAGAGATAGAAATGGCAAAAATCCTTTATGACGGGAATATATTGATCAAATGTAAGACAGAGGAACAAAGGAATAAAGCGTTGCATATTGGAAGTGTATGCAAGAAGACTGTAGTGGATAAAAAAGTAATACATGGAAAAACGGGGACACGGGGAGTAATATGGGGTATTCCAGTCGAAGAGGATTTGGACAACATCAAAAAGAATATGCTAGGAGGAATAGTGACGAATGTGAGACGATTAAATAACACAGTAAATGGAAAACGAGTTGCCAGTTTGTCTGTGTTAATTGACTTTCAAGATGAAAAACTTCCAGAAAGGGTTCAAATAGGATACATGAGCTACTATGTCAGAGAATATGTTCCACCACCTCTTAGGTGTTACAAATGTCAGAGATATGGACATATTGCTGCAGTGTGTAGAGGAAAACAAAGATGTGCAAAGTGTGGGGGAGAGCGTAGGTATGAGGAATGTGGGGAAAATGTGAAGGTAGCGTGTTGTAACTGTGGTGGAGATCATAGTGTAACATATGGAGGATGTGAGGTAAGGAAAAGAGCAGTGGAGGTCCAACAAATTAAAACAAAGAGTAATATAAGTTATGCAGAGGCAGTGAAAATAATTCAAGAAGGAAAAACAAAGGAGGGGGCAGCCAAAGATGTAAGAACCCAGGATAATGTGAGAAATCTAAAAGAGGTATCAATGAACATAGAAAATTTTATTTTGTTCATAGCATATGTTATCAATTGTACTGATCATGTAAAACAGAAAACTGAGAAAATTAAAGTTATTACAAAAGGTGCTGAGAATTTTTTGTCAGTCAGAAACCTCTCTTGGGAACAGATTGTCGGAGGGAAGGTCTTCAAGCCAAATTGGATAGAGTTAATGTTTATAATTCAATGGAATGCAAGGAGTCTTTTGGCAAATGGACAGGAATTCAAAAGTTTTATCAATGATTTAGAAATAAAACCTGACATAATTTGCATCCAAGAAACTTGGTTGAAACCATCTTTAGATTTTATATTAGCAGGTTATGATAGTGTTAGGAGAGATAGAGACAAGGGTAATGGGGGGGGGGGGGGGTATTTTTATCAAACAGAATATGCATTATACGGTAATGGTAAAAGGAAAGGAATTGGAATTTATAGTAATTGAAGTATGGACAAATGAAGGAAATATTAAAATAGTAAATTATTATAATCCGTGTAAGAAAATAACATTGGAAAACACAGAGGAACTTGCAATAAATTTAGAGGGTAAGGTTATTGTTGTGGAGATTTTAATGGGCATAATACGTTGTGGGATAGTTATAATGATTCAAATGGGGAAGTAATAGAGGAATTAATGGAACTAAAAAATGTATTTTGTGTAAACAATGGAGATGGCACTAGAATAAATGTGGTAAATGGGAAGGAAACGGCAGTTGATATTACAGTTGTATCGGAAGCTATAGCAGGATTATGTTGGTGGGAAGTTAAGAAAGATAGTACGTTAGGAAGTGATCATTATCCAATTTTTATAGAAATAGGTATAAGAAATGAAATAAATGAGTCAAGTGGGTCAGAAAGATGGGTATTTAGTAAAGCAGATTGGGTGAAATTCAGGGAGATAAGTGATGAAATGATGGGAGTAATTAATAGTGATGAGGAAATAGAAGAATTAAATCGAATAGTTTGTGGAGGTATAATAGAAGCAGTAAAATAATCAATTCCAAGAGTTTAGGGAATAGGAGAAAGAAGATAGTCCCATGGTGGACGGAAGAATGTGGGAAAGTAATAAAAGAAAGGAACAAAGTTTTTAAAATACTTAAAAGAACACACAATTTTGAAGATTTAATCAAGTTTAAAAAGACGCAGGCAAAGGTAAGAAGAACTATTAAAACAGCAAAAAGGGAATATTGGAGATCATTTTGTGAGTCAGTGGGAAGAGAAACAGATATTTATAAAGTATGGGGCATGATAAGGAAAATGAATGGAATTAGGAGAGAGTTTAGATATCCTACATTAATAAATAATGAAGGCACAGCTGTGACAGAGAAGGAGAAAGTGGAAATGATCATAAAAACATTTGTCAAAATCCATAGTTCGGATAATGTTAACGAAGAAGGGAGGAAAGGACGAGAGGGAACAGTTTTAAGATATAGAGAATTAATTATGGAAGATGAAGAGGTAGATGACATACTTAATTTGCCATTAACAACAGGAGAATGAAATAGTGCATTAAGAAGTACTAGGTTATCAGCGCCGGGTAAAGATCAGATATGCTATATAATGTTAAAAAATTTAAGTGAATCATCAAAAAGTATTATTTTAGAGTTATATAATAAGGGATGGGAACAGGGACACTTACCTGTTGCTGGAAAGAAGCTGTAGTAGTTCCAATACGTAAAGCTGGGAAAGAAGGTAAAAGTCCAAATGATTACAGACCAATTGGCAATTTCTCTTACTTCGCACTTATGTAAGGTAATGGAAAAAATTATAAATCAGAGACTAACATATTTTATGGAAACTAAAGGGAATATTTGTAATTATCAAAGTGGATTTAGAAAAGGTAGATGTACTATAGACCCTACAGTATGTTTGGAACATGAAATACGAAGAGCTCAGGCTAACAGAGAAAGTGTAGTTGCAGTATTTTTTGACATCGAGAAAGCTTATGATATGATGTGGAAAGAAGGGTTAATAATTAAATTGAGAAAAGCAGGAGTTAAAGGAAAAATTATAAGATGGATTAAAGGTTTTCTATTTGGAAGATCTATTCACGTAAAGATTGGGAAAGAATTTTCAGAGATAATAAAGGTAGAAAATGGAACACCACAAGGGAGTATAATTAGTCCTTTATTATTTTCTATTATGGTTAATGATGTGTTTTTAAGTGTTGAAAAAGGAATAGGAATTTCTCTTTATGCAGATGATGGTGCAATCTGCATAAACGAGGGAGGAATTTAGAGTTTGTTGTAAGGCAAGTGCAAGAAGCAATAATAGAAGTAGAAAGGTGGTCATATATGTGGGGTTTTAGGTTCTCTGTTGAAAAAACAAAAAATGTATTCTATTCAAAATGTAGGATTAGTAAAGAGGTAAAATTAAAATTATATGGTCAAGATATAGAAAGAGCATCATGTTTTAAATTTTTGGGTATATGGTTTGATGAAAAACTCACATTTAAAATACAAATAAAAAAATAGTTGATAAATGTAAAAGGGTAATGAATGTTATAAGATGTTTAGTGGGGAAAGAATGGGGGCCTGAGAGGATGGCTCTGTTTTGTGCTAGTTCTCTTGCTGTTTTTAAGATAAACTAGGTGTGGCATAGTGGTTTGGTTATGAAAATCTTAAAAGTTCTATTCACCGTTATTTCACTAATCTCATTATGCACCATGGTAACAGTCCCAGTATTTAAGTGACCAGTCACTTTGGATAAATAGTCTGCTAAATGACTACTTGCCATATTTTTTCTACCCTGAAGATCACGATGGTCCATGGCTTGGTCTCCACAACAACAGAAGTGGCTCTGTGTCCGCTAAAGCAGACAGGTCCAACTCAAAGGACTGTATTGCTAGTGGATTGGGAGGCCTTGGTCCGTACCCAGATAAGCAGCAAGCTGCCCTTGCCACGGCTTGGCCTGAACAAAATGAGCCTCCCCTCAAATCCAAAGCCAAATCTATCAAGCTGAAGAAGAATGCCAAGACTGAAAATTCAAAGAAGCTGATCAGGCAAAGCTCGAAAGACTCAGTGGTCCTCACAGGCTACAAGAACTTGAAGGTTCCTCATGGTGAACCAACCACCAAGTCCAAAGAAGTTGACACTCAGTGCAATCCAAAAGACGAGCTCGACGATCTAGGCAAATACATCTTCCAGAATGAAACTGCAACCACACATTGTGCTCAGAATACTAAAGACTGCACCACAAGCGACATTCAAGGCAACGTCGGTATCCAGAGTGACAGCTTTTCCAATCTTTTGAGTTTGCAAATGCAGGCTAGGCCCCAGGCAGGTACTGGAGCAGAAGCCACACAAAGCGCAGCTGCCAGAATTGATTTGACACATCCACCTGTTGGGCTCAGACATATAGATGTCAAACCAAGCGACAAGGACCCCTACCAGGGCGATAAGGTCACCATTCTCTTACCGCACCACTCAGATCCATCCGCCAAGAGGGAAGTTCGAGAGATCACACAGACCGATTTCTCTGAGTTCAAGAGCCGAGTTGGGGATGGTGCCACGTTCATCGGAGCTTGTGGAGCTGCTTTGAGGAGTGATTGTGTTCCTCAAGCCTCCTCCAGGCTCTCAGACTCCGGAATCGAGAGCGAGCCCAGCTCTGCAACACAGCTAGCCCCATTCTCTCCGTCTCCTTTTGCTTCTACTAGCCTGGAGCCGCCTACAGATCCGATTCTACAAAGCGCCCACCAGAGACCATCTCCGCTCAGCCCTGCCTCCAGAGGAGCCACCGCGTTGGAGGGTCTCAATCCAGAGAGCACCAGCGGCATCAGCGGAGTCCAGTCTTCCCTCACCTCCATTAATTCGCTCCCCTCGGATGATGAGGTTGAGACGGAGGTCACTAGCAGAAAGTCCAGCATCCTGGTGCAAGAACAGAGCCTCATATTTTCAGGAGAATCTCACAGTCTCGCGTCATCGAGCTCTAGAGTTTTGACTCCACAAAAAGCCTGCATCAGTCAAGGAGATGGGCTGGTGTCTTACAATGAGGACTCTGCTACCCAGCCCCGCTGTGAAACTAATGCTCCTGGCAGGCCGACAGGATCTAGTGAGACCGATCTTCCAGGTGGTGCAGCTTCGGGGCCAGAAGCATGTAGTGAGCCTCAGACGGCTGCCCAGTCCAGTACATCGGTCACCAGCAGCACGGACCTGGTGAAGAAAGGCTTTGTGGAGAACTACTTTGGCTCCCGTTCCAGCACTGATATATCTGAGATCAGCCCATTGGAGACTGCAGCTGTAACGCTGGGGATTCAGACTTGCACAAATGCTAATGATGAAGAGGAGGAGGAGGAGCAGGATCATGAGATGATTGAGAACGGTTATTATGAGGAGACCGATGGGCTGGTTTATGTTAATGGACTCCCAGGGGAGGAAGGAAGGTGTGAGGATGGGGGAGCAGAGGGAAGGACCCTTTTTTATGATCACCTGGGTTTGGAACAGCTCCAGGAAACCTACATCCCCTCAGCCGGCCTGCAGGCACGGCCTCCTGGACCAGCATCAGCCAGCAACGACCTGTGCTGGTACAAGAGCGCTCCCACTGCTCAGATGACAGCGTGAGTTTTCCTTTATTTTTGCAGTTTGCCATGCATGAGAAATGAAAAAAAATATTGCCAGAGGTCGAGGTCTTTGTTTTTCTACTGCAAGACAAATTTTCAGGATTGTTTGATGAATAAAGGTTCAAAAGAGCAACATTTATTTGAAATATAAATATTTTCATTGTTTGTAACATCAGTTGTCCCATACATTGATTTTTTATGGCGGCCCGCCAATATCAACTGAACCGCAAAATAGATTTTCCAAAGTTTGACTTGGTTGAATAAACATGAGCACTGCACTTTTCAAAATCGAAACCCGGTGTGGGTGTTTTTATATAACTGTATTTCTGAAGGAAACCGACTGTCACGTAATCTTGCTTGTAATGTCTGATGAAACAGCGTTTGTGAGCCGAGCACTGCTTTGTGTACAGCCGTTACCAGGGAAGATCTGTAAAGTTGAAGACTAAGTCTCCAATCCAAAGAGTTATTCTTTATAAAAGTTAAGTCAACCACGCCTACCTAAACGGCTCGTTCTAACACGCCCCCCATGTCTACGTCACTGTGTGGGATAATTTGCATAACACCACCCAAATGTTCACGCAAAGAAAAGAGGCGTAACTTTTATTCTCGCTGTAGTATTGTTGTTTGCCCGGTGTGTTGTCGTTGTGAAAGCGAAACTACTTTGTTTGGTCTTCCAAAAGGGGACGATATCCGCTTCGTCATGCCTAGATCTGATCCGTGCTGGTCACTGAGGAAATACATCAACTTGCGCTTTGGATCGCTGGATCGGCTTTCACCGTGGATGAAGAGAAGTCCAGCCCGGGGTCGTCACAAACTGTGGTTCATCCTTCGTCAAATCTGCCAGCCCGCCGTTCCAGCCCTGTATCGATTGTGGCACGTGTGCAGCAGTGGACCGCTCTTAATTTGTTTAAAATTTTACAACGTTTAAAATTTTGTAGAAAAGTGCGAGGTTTCTAAAAAATAATGAATAGAGCATAATATATAGACTAGAGCAAGGTTTAATCTGGCCGCAGAGGAGCACAACGGGGTTGCCTGATATAAAGAAATGTAATCCCCTAAACAGAGCTTTACACTTGCGCAATACTGAAATATCTGCAAAGTGTGCTACTTATCTTTGTCAACCATGTGCACACGCGCTCTCTCTCCACTCTCTCGCATCGCTCCATGTGGATAAACACGGCTTGCGTTCGTGAAAACGCGTTAGCTGCAGTTTATCGATCTCCACTTCAATATTCTATTCTCATAAAAGTGTAATTAATCAAGTGTTAATTTATGAGAGAGCGAGAGAGAGGGGCTGTGTATGTATGAATTACCAACGTTTTGGCGTGTTTTTCTATTAACAGTGAAGCTGTGGCTTTTCCTTTAGAAACAATGATGCTATCAGCTCCTTTTTGAGAAAGATAATGTAGCTCTTGAGAGATTAAGCTTTTTAGTTGATAAAACTGCGGGGCAGCACTAAAAATTGTGTTCTTGAATGTCTGAGTGCGGCCGCAACGTTATCTGTGTGGGAGACTGCACTTGACATCAAACTGTCTTCTTCTGTTTCCGACACAAATGCTGGCACATACGTGCAATGTTCGTCTAAGTCGCTTTGGCACTTCGTGCCTCTCCGGAAGGCGGAGATGCGTGGAATGTTGACAAAAAACCATGCACCCCCCACGCGAAACAACACACGCTCACCTCAAAGAAGCGCCGCTTCGCCAACAACACCACAATATACTCATATTCCGCGCGCAACCTAAGCGAACTTGGGATTGTCCTCACACACAGCTATTTTGGTTTGAATTTTCTAATGTTCTCAATCGCAGTGTACTCCAGGGTTTCTCTCTGCTTTTTAAGGATGTATTGTTTGGCTTCTTTAATATACAAAAATATCAAATTAATTAATATTTTATTATTGACCTATTATTACTTCTTGCAAAATTTCATATTCACCGTAGTAAATTCACTAATCAAAATCCTTTATATATATTGTTTATAAAAAAAGAGGTTCAGCAGTATATCCAAACTATTTCATCTTCCAAGAATCTCAAGGCTTTTAAAACGGTTAATTTATTTAATCTTTTTAATTTATTTTGTTAAATCTTTCGTTTTGTATTATTTATTTATTGTTACATACATCTATAAATGGTGCTTTGCATGTAATGTCACCTCTTTGTATGTAATGTTGATACTCTCTGTATTTTATATTTGGTACCTTGGCATTAATAAAAAAAAAATATGGGGCCCCCCGGGGGAAATGCTTCGGTATAATCAGCCTTGAGCGTGTGTGCTTAGATACGTGAAGACAGTTCGTTAGTTTAGGAACTCTGCAAATTTTTTTTTTTTATTGTATAGAGTGTGCTAATTTGTGACAATGATAACCTACCACAATGTAAATAAGTTTTTTTATATAGTAGAATGAGTACATTACAATATAAATTTATTAGAACGAGTTCGTTATTATTTATGGGCTTAAAAACAAGATGCAAACAATCAGAATATTGCGCCCGGTGGGGAGTGCACAATGTAAACATGAAACATATGCCATTACCTATTTTGTACTGTGGTACAGTTATGGAGGCCCTTCATAATGCCGAGGTCAACTGCCTGCTATGCCAATAGTTAGAAATGGCACTATAGTAAGCAGTGTTTAATAAACAGCTGTTTTACTAAATTCTGCTGAGGGGAAATTCAGTGCAGTCATGTATCGTGGTCTCTGTATCGTGATACGCATCGTATCGTGACTTTGCTGGTGATACACAGCCCTAGTTCCTGGAGAGTAGACTACATTGCCGTCTGTTCTGACTCACAGACTGTAAGTACGTATTATTTTTAAGGATTTGCCACTGATGATTCAAAAACGCGAGTTTTGAGCAGTGTAGAGTAGCACTTCTTGTTTGTCATTTCGCGATCACAAATGCCGACATGGTTTTATGTTTACACGGCCCGATACAATGCAATGCGTAAAAAGACAGTATAAATAATTATAAACCATAATTATGTCCCCACTGGACGCAACAAATGCCTCGTTTATATGGGTTTTTCATGTTTTTTGTTTCGTCGCTCTGGCCGGGACATGGCATCATCACAGTATGGTGAGGGGCTTAACATTTCCGTCACACGCTTTAGGTTTTCGGCCAATCACAACGCATTGGATAGATGGCCAATCAGAGCACACTTCGCTTTTTAGACCGATGAGCTTTGTACAAATCGATGCGTTTCAGAAAGGCGGAGCATAAAGGAGAAACAATAATGTACATTATGTAGAAAATAATGTGTTGTTTTACCTTAAACCGCATGAACACATTTCATTATATCAAATACACAAAATAATGTTCCTTTTTAGCAACATCATGACCCCTTTAACTTTTATAAAATGTCTTTAACGTTTAATGCTGTTTCACGTTGAGTTTAAGTTTGGATTCTGTTACTACATTAAGACATTTTTAGAAGGACATTAAAGAGAGCAGCATTAAAAGCAAGGAGTTCATTTTGCTTATGCATAATACATAGAATCTGCACATTGTAGATACAATAACTAATACTTGACAGTAGGTTCCTTTTTTGTCTCACATTTTGACTGTGTGTTTGAATCTTTAGGTTTGCCCAAGCAAAAGAGGACTTGAAGCAACTAAAGTTACCAGGCTTCCTGTACAGTGAGGTGGCAGATCTGGCCTCCACTGTGCCATATTTCAACATGGATGAGGATGAAAACTTTGATGAGGGCATACATCTAATAGTGTGTGTACATGGTCTGGATGGTAAGCAGTCACACTCTAGATGTCTGTAAATCCTATATATAGCTATGAGTCCACATTTACAGATTCAGATGGATTTTTCTTATAATAAAAACTATTTCTTTAGGTAACAGTGCAGATCTGCGTCTAGTGAAGACTTATCTGGAGCTCGGTTTGCCTGGAGCTCGAATAGATTTCCTAATGTCAGAACGCAATCAGGTAACCTGCAGAACAGTCCCATAAACAAGCACTGGGTTTGGGCAGTTTCTAGAATTAATGTATATTATATTATTATTATTTTTTACATTTGTAAGTACTTTTTAAAAGTATGAAGTATATGTAAAATCACTGATAAAAAAATTCAATAGGCTTGGAAAATAAATTCAAATTTGATATATTTTGAAATATTAACCTTATTTAATTTCTTTGGTTATTATTCAAGAATGACACATTTGCTGATTTTGAGTCCATGACTGACAGACTTTTGGATGAAATAGTGCAGTACATACAAATCTACAACCTCACAGTTTCCAAGATAAGGTAAGATCTTTCCCTCAAACTCAAATATATGAGAAAGTAAAACTCCGATATGAAAAAGCACCACAGTATTTTTACAGACAACATTTTTAATGGCCCTGTCCAGTG